>VZRE01009454.1:47144-132524 GCA_013396775.1 Cephalopterus ornatus
CCACCGCCCAGCCCTCCCCATTGCCCCCCGCCCGCCGCCAGTCGGACTCCACACGCGCAAAGGCAGGGCTTGCTTCCAGCCCCACTTCTGAGCCCCCCCTCGGCTTTGGAGGAGCTTCATTAAAAGGAAACACAAACCAGAAGCAGAAGGAAGCACTTTTAAGTTGCTGGCAGCTTTGCCTGTCTATGAGTTATGAGGTCTTGCTTTATTCATGGGGCAGGAAAAAAAATGCTTATCTCCTCGGAGTCCATTATGTTTCATTTGGAGCCCGGGTGCAATCGGTGCTTTGGCAGAAATATCCCAGTGCCCCGCTCACCCTCCCGAAACTTTATCTCCCTATTTCATTATTGGGAGTTGCGCTCGCCCCGGTTTATCAGCGGTGATGGAGTGGATTGCTGACTTCTCTGCTGTCCTAGCAAAAATGAGGATGGAGACATTCTGCTCCAGGTTCCTGCTATTTTCAGAGACCTTGGCTGCATGATTTATTCATAAAAAAGCCATTATTTATGCCAAAGAAAGAAGACAGAATGGGTTAGCTTTTTAAGTGCTTATAATGCATTATATGGTACCTTAGCCTGCCAGACATCATTTATAATTGTAGAATCCCTTAACCTCCTTTTTCTGTTTTCCCTACCCTTCACATCAGTGCAGAGGGTGATAGCAAACTCGGTAATTAGCAGAAGTTGACAGATGTGGCAAGGAGAGGTAAGGTGAAATATCATCGAAGGAGACGTTTCTCCAGCACCTAAGTGAAGAGAGACCCTCCCTCCTCCCAGCCTTGATCTCCCAGCACAGGCAGCACATGGAATGGAACCATCACGGAGGATGAGCTCATGGGATCTGACGCTGGGGTCCATCCAAGCCTCTGCATCCCAGCCTCAGGCTTTTCTGATGGCCTGCAGGTATCCCAGCTGGTTCCCGTCCTGTGAAACCCATCCCTGCTCTCACCTTGGGGTGCTCCAGGTCCCCACTGCTGCCTCCAGCACCCCTGGGGCTCCTGGTGGGGTTGTCCCAGCCCTGGGACATGCAGGGACTTGCTGTGTCACAGGGGTGAGGTCCCATCCACTGCGGTCCCAGGCGGACTTCAGGCCCCAAGCCCCGCTTCCTTAGCTCTTGCACAATAAAAACAAATTTTAGGAGTGAATCAGCCAAGGAAAAAAGCCCCAACCCCGTAAAATGTGCTGGAGTTAAAGAGCAGGGAGGCCGTGGGCTGACGGCAGAGCTCGGGGCTGGAGCAGCAGCAGGAGCTGGGCAGCACCCTCACAGCTGCTGGGGCCTGCTTGTCCCCAGCGAGAGCTCCCAGGGCTGCTGTCAGACCTCACACCAGCCCTGAGCTCAGCTGGATGGGTCCCTCCCAGCCATGGCTCCTTCCTCACTGTTCGTGTCCTCAGCCCCGGCCATGGAGTGGGAAACATCTGGGAGCACCTGCAGCACCACCTCCCCCTGGAGAGGAGTCACCTCCCAAAAACAAGGCACCCAAAACAAACATCCCAGAGAAGCACAGAATCATTAAGGCTGGAAAAGCCCTCTGAGAACATCGAGTCCAACCATTAACGTGTCTCCTGGGCCTGCTGCTGTCACAGTCTGTGTCCCCTCATCACTGCCAAGGGTCTCATTAAGGCTGAAAGCAGTGGGAAAGGGATTTCTATCCTGGGTCTTGGAGGAGCATTCCCAGTATAACCCATTCTGGAGGGGGTGCAGCCACGCTTTTAGAAGCAACTTTAAATCAGAGGCATCAAATCTACTGAGTGTTAGGGACTGGCCTGAGTGTCTGCGCTGTGCCTGGATCCAGCCTTGAAGAGATGAAAGGGGGGAAAGGGCTGTTTTCCCAGGCTGGGGAGGCGGGGAGGGCTGCCCTGTGTGTTCCCCATGGGGTGCAATGTGATGGGGAAGAGGCCAGAGCCCCCCAGCAAGTCACTCCAAACTGGGGAGGGGGCACATCCTGTGAACATTCCCAGCTGGCACGAGGTGCCCACGCCCTGGACTGAGAGACAAAACACGAGAAAAACAATTAGTTTTTTGGAGGTGAGAGGAGCCTTCCCCTCCGGCTGCCTGGCTGAGCTGGCTTCAAGTAGGAGAAAATCCCCATTAAAAGGCAGAGCCATTTCCAAACTCCTTGAGTTCAAAAGCAGAGACAGAAATCTCAGCTCTGATTTTGCTTTTTAAGCCTAAGATAAATAAAAATGTAAGAGACGGGAAATAATGTAATGTAATCATCAAGGAGAAGAGAAACCAAAGGCTCCACTCTCACACATACACGCAAATATAAACACACACGCAGAACACATTTTAAAACCAATTAAAATCCCTTTGCAGAGAAAGCTCTTTCACCCACTCCCTGGGATACAGGCTATCTGCTTCCTTGGCACACGGGATATGAATAATTAAAAGCTAAACATATGTTAAAAAATGCAAACAGTACATGATCCTGGAAACTTCCTCTCCTTATTATTATTTCCACAAGAAAGCTGTTAAATGGTTATAAAACTCGTGAAATACGCCAGCCTTGGCATCTCGTGTGATTCCCTGCTTTGGCTGGGAAGGAGTTAAAACCATTTGGCAGAGACTAACCCATTAGGCCTAATAATTATGAAATTATAGAGGTACTCAGGTGACTGTTAATTTCACACATACTGTTCAGCTCGGTGGCTAATGAGAGCCTGAAGAACTCAAGTGCCTCATCTTTCTTGTTGAATGGTGACCTGCAATTAATGAGCTTCTGCAAGAAAAGGCAGCATTTTGCACTTGGGGCTAATAAGATGGCTTTTGTGCAGCAGCATTGTGATACCAGGAGCTTTCGAATGAAGATTAAGAACTTTTCTCCTTATTTATTTATGAGCACTACGCAGTCCAAGAGACCACACATGCAGAGAAGCAGCCCTGGTGTGAGTCTTGGAAGAAACTTAAGAGCACAGTTGCTCCGAGGCACTGGCAAAAATCCTCCTTCTCCTGCACTGGGTAATAATAAGACGAAATTGTAGAATCCCCATCCCTGAAAGAGTTCAAGGCCAGATTGGATGGGGCTTGGAGCAACCTGGGCTAGTAGAAGGTGTCCCTGCCCACGGCAAGGGGTGGAATGAGATGGGCTTTAAGGTCCCTTCCACCCCAGACCAGTCTGTGATTCTGTGACTCTCTAATTTTCTGAACTAGCAGGAAAACAACTGCAGGGCTCTCACCCATGATAGGGAGGAACAGAGCAGAGTCTGGGAAAAAGAAATGGGTCAAGACCCCTTTTTCCCCCAGGGGTGCCCACACATGCACCACACTCACCCTTCCCTGCCAGAAAGACCCCAAAATAGGCCCCTTATGCGACTAAGCACAACTCCTGCCCTTGTGGTGATCTCCTTTTCAGGACCCTGAAATCAATCCTGGAGGTTTCCAGAAGCACTGAAATATTTTCTGGCTGCTTCCAGACTTCTGTTAGTGCTGTGAAAACTGTCTGGCTGTGTGTGCATGAACCCCCAGACTGCAGATACTGGGCAGCACAGCCCCGGCCCCAGCCAGGCCCTCCCAGCCCAAATGGAACCAATTCAGGCTGGAAAAGACGTCCAGGATCATCGAGTCCCCCCTGTGCCCAATGCCCACCTTGTCCCCAGCCCAGAGCACTGAGTGCCACGGCCAGGCCTTCCTTGGGCACCTCCAGGGCTGGGAACTCCAAACCTCCCTGGGCAGCCCCTTCCAGTGCCTGACCACCCTTTCCAGGAGAAATTCCTCCTGATGTCCAACCTGACCCTCCCCTGGCACAGCCTGAGGCCGTTCCCTCTCCTCCTGTCCCTTGTTCCCTGGAAGCAGAGCCCGACCCCCCCCGGCTCCCCCCTCCTGTCAGGGAGTTGCAGAGCCAGAAGGTCCCCCCTGAGCCTCCTTTTCTCCAGGTTGAGCCCCCCCAGCTCCCACACTCACTGTTGGCTGTAGCTCTCCAAGTACATCTATTCGTTAGAACCCAGGATCTCCCTGTCCTCGCTATGTCAGTGTTTGCACAGTTATTCTTGGTGGCAGCATTATCGCAATCATTATTATTAATACCAATTTTATCTCCAAACGCCTGCTTGTGTTGACATTTGCTTTCACACACCCATGGAGCAGTAACCCCCCATCAGCTGAAGCCAAGGAGCCTTTCAGGGTGTTCACACCTGTGTTGGAGCACCTCAGGAATGCCTCCTCCAACAGTCCTGGCCATTCCCCCTCCTTCACAGGGCCTGCTGGATCTGGACCTCAGTCTGAGCTCAGGCATCAGCAGAAAGAGAAGCTGGACCAGGACACAAGTATATGGAGCACCAAGCTGGGATCCAGCAGGCAGGGGCTGCTTCCATGGTCCTTGTCTGTGGGTTGGGAGGACATCCCGAGGAGGTCTAGTGGTGCCTGGCTCTGGTTTGTGCTCCTGCAATTCCCTGTCACTAAAGCCTGGGGCCTCTCCAACCTCCTGGAGACGCCAGCTGATCTGTCAAGAGTTTCCCAGACAAAAGTCTAACAGAAGATTTCTGAACACCTTCCTCAGCAAGGCCTGTCCCCTCTTGTCGGGTAGATACTGGTTCTCCATGGTTATGTTCCTGTGATGTTTTTCCAGAATGAGGTAAAGCTGGAGAGTCCCAAATGCTTCTCAGTCCTTGACTATGCACAAAAGAATCATAGCATGGTTTGGGTTGGAAGGGGCCCTAAAGATCCCCTACAGAAGCTGTTGACCCTGTTCCAGCACATCCAGACTTTTCTTTAAAACCACTGAGAACAGCTGCTCCTTCATTTGCCCCAGTTTCTTTGAGGCTGCAAACAGGGCAGTCAGGTGTCTGCCTGGCAGGTGCCTGGCAGGTGTCCTCTCACAGTAATTCCCTGCCATTATTTCTACACTCTAATCCACAATAGAGATGATAACAAACCTCTGCCCACGGCACAGAAGAGCCCATGGAGCCCCACGCCAGCCAGAATTTGGGATGGCCAAGGATGATCATCCAGAAGCACCTGCAGCCAAAGCAAGACCTCCTCTCTGCAGACAGCAGGCGCAGGTCACAGAATCATGGAATAGTGTGGGTTGGAGGTGACCAGGGGCCACTGATGTCACAGGAGTGAGTTCAGAGGTGCCCATCAGCTCCTTCTGTTCCCTGTGGACACGGTCACGCCGTGCCTCGTGGGGACACCCCCGAGCAGGCAGTGTGACCCACCCCCACACACACTCCTGATGGCTCCCTGGCCCTGTGGATCCCTGGGGATTGCTCCTGTCACTGTGGGTGTGACTTTGGTCTGTGGGCAACCAGCCACATAACCACGGCTGTGCCCCCGCGGCCCCGGGGCAGAGTTAAGGTTACCCATGAGTTTCAAGGGAATGATCTTCCTTTCCAGGAGCAGGGGTTTCGCTCTGTCAGTACATCCTGACCTGCTACTCCTTCCCTGTCCCCTCAACCTCCAGCACCACCAAACCCAGAGAATCACGGGATGGTTTGGGTGAGAAGGGACCTCAA
This sequence comes from Cephalopterus ornatus, assembly GCA_013396775.1. Taxonomy (NCBI): domain Eukaryota; kingdom Metazoa; phylum Chordata; class Aves; order Passeriformes; family Cotingidae; genus Cephalopterus; species Cephalopterus ornatus. The sequence continues at coordinate 52,595 of VZRE01009454.1, forward strand.
AGCTCATCCAGTTCCACCCCCCTGCCATGGCAGGGACACCTTCCACTATCCCAGGTTGCTCCAAGCCCCGTCCAACCTGGCCTTGGACACTTCCAGGGATGGGGCAGCCACAGCTTCTCTGGGCACCCTGTGCCAGGGCCTCCCCACCCTCACAAGGAAGAACTTCTTCCTGCTAACTAATCTAAAGCTTTCAGCTTAGAACTATTCTCCCTTGTCCTGTCACTGCTTGCCCTCACAAAACCCACAAGTCCCCACAAGATCCCCTCCCAGCCCCTTGCCCTCACTACATTTCTTCCTGGCAGCTCCTGGGATGCTCGTCCAGGACATACCCAGAGCCCCTCACCCCCACCCTTCCTTCTTCCCCTGTGTGACAGCACCACACCCTCATGTCTCCATCAGAGGAGGCACATCCCCGTGAGATTCTGGAGCACACTGGAGGGCAGCTCCCCTTTGGCTGGCTTGGGGACCAGCCAGCCTGAGCCAGCGAGATGCTCATCTGTAAAGCAGCACCCTCAGCACAGACTCGTTTGCATCTTGGTCCCCCTCCCATCAGGGACCTCGCGGGGTGACTCCTGCCAGCTGACAGAGAAAGAGAAGTGTCAGCTCAGGGGGAGCTGTGCCGTGCTGAGGAGCCGGGGGGAGGATGTGGGAGCTGTCAGGAGCTGGCACTCGGCTTTCTGTGGGTGGCCTTTGGTTGTTTTGCCTTCTATTTCAAGTCAATCATGCGGCCACGAGCAAGGCCCCACATCTACCAGAACGGTGGGGAGAGAGGCACTGACATGGATCTGACAGGGTGGGTGAGCTGCCAGCTAGCCTTGGACAGCAGGAGGGGGAAGAGGGAGCTGGGAAATAATTTGCTCCCTAAGCCTTGCTGGGATGGGAAGGGCTGAGGTGAGGCTGTCACCTCCCAGCCCTGCCCAGCATCCCATCCTTCAGCCAGAGCCAACTCTGTCACTGCCTGTCCCCTCTCCTGGGCTTGCAGCTGGCACACACAGCTGCTTCCTGGCTGGGGAGTCTCTCCCTCCTCCAAAAAACCCATATTCAAACATTTTGCTTATGTGCGCAATGACAAAATAAGAACATGCATCCGAGTCTCTAAAAACCATCTTGTTTGGATGGCTTGTGTTGGAAGCCAAATGTTCTCAACACTTTGGTGGGGCAGGGACAGGCTCTTTTCCACATCGTGCACCCACAGGCCAAAAATGAAAGTGTTCAGGTGGAGAAAAAAGGTATTATGCTTATGTCTGGAGCTCCATGGGAGCCTTGCTGTAGCCCAGCAGCCCGTGTCAATACCTGCCCTCCTTGTGTCGTGCAGGGTGAACATGGCTTCTCCGTGGCTGGAGAAAGAAGAGCTGCCAGTGTCCAGGCTCAGGTGTCCAGCACGCCTGGAGGCAGGTCTGGTGGCTGATCCTGGGTGCACAGTGACCAGAGGTGGTCCCTAGAGTGGCTGCTTGAGTGTTCTGTCTCAGGAGGGTCCTTAAGGCTGGGCTGAGCTCCCCTGGTCCATCTGTTGCCCACAACATCATCATCTTCCCCTTCTTCTTTGGGCTCAGCCCATTTCAGGCACTGTTTTGTTGACATGTGGCACCCAAAGCCGACGGCTCCCCCAGCAGAGCCTGGGCTGAGCTGCTGCATCTCCCAGGGTGCTCCTGAGTGCACATCCCAGGAAATGCTTGGCCATGCTGTCCTGTAGGATTGCTTCAGCTCCCTGCTGGGTTTGCCTTCACATGGTCCCTTCCCTGTCCCATCCCCAGACTGCTAAGGAAGAAGAAATCCCCCCAGGGCCAGGAGGAGCCCTCAGCCCCCTGGGAGCCCAGCCCTGCTGCAGGTGAAGAGCCAGGGCACGTCCTGCTGAGCTTCTGAACACCTCGTACTGCCAGCACTTTGACTTCTCTCCCATCCACGCTTCCAGAATTTGCCTGGGAGAATATCTGGAGAAACCCTGTCAAAAACCTTGTGCATATCTGAGTGTGTGACACCACCTCTGCCAGGCCGCTTAGGAACTGTGTTGTGTGACACACTTTGCTCCTGACAAACCAGGCTGGATGTTACTCATTTCCTCGTTATCTACTACAGACTTGCAATAGCTTGTTTGATTATTGCTCCAGAGCTTTTCAGGAAATCAGAGTTAAGCTGACAAGTAGGGAAGTCCTGGCTGTCCTTCTCCAAATTTGCACTTTCCCAACCCCAAGAATTCCAGATCACAGACTGTTGCAGCCCCAGGATGACCCTGACCCAGCTCTGACTCCCCCTGACCTCACTGGCTTGGCCGCTGCTCCTATGCAAGCCTGAGAGCTTTCCCCATTGCCACCCATCCTGGTGGAACCATCTCCTCCTCCAGCAGCCCCTCACAGAGGGACCCTCAGACAGCCCAAGAAAAGATGCAGCATCTTGTGGGGGGATAAAATGGCTCCTGTCCTGCTGTGCCTTCACCCATTTTCTGGGACCTCTGCACATCCTAGGAAGGGGAAGAGCAGGTTTTTGCTGTGCCACAATCATGATGAGCCCCATACTCCCCTTGGAATTGCCAAAGGCCCTTGGTCAGGTGTGTGGCACCCCTGAAACCACAACGTACTGAGCATCTCTGCCAAGGCAGGTGTCCTCTGCAGCACCTGCGCAGGAGGGATGAAGGCTGGACCCTGTGTGGAGCCCACCAGCAAACTGTGGCTTATCAACAATTATGGTACATCCTGTGCAGAGCAGAGGGCATGTGAAGCAGTGGGGTTCAGCTGCTGCCATGTGGAGGATGAGCTGACAGGGTGGGATCACGGCCCTCGTCATCCTCAGCCAGGGCAGGCAAACAGCAGAGGCCAGGGAGAGCTGCAGGGAGGTCAGGGGAGCAGAGCCTGCAGGGCTGAGGTGGTCTCCCCAAAGAGGGCTGGAGAGGGCTTTGTGGGCTCAGCAGAGGAGGCGGTGAGGCTGGGCCCACATGGGCTCAGCACCCTGCGCTCCTCTTGCCATGGTGGGGAGGCAGGGAGGAAGGGGGCACGGGGTGGCTGTGCCTGGCCGGAGCTCCCCAGCAGTCCTGCATCACCAGGACACAAGAGAGGGAGCTGGGAACCACACGTGGGGGATCCTCAGCCTGCTCTGAGGTCCTTCCCTCTGAGAGAGGCACCCACGAGGCCTGAAGGCTGGGACAACTCTGGCACATGTGTGAATGCTGCACTTCAGCAGATCCTTCTCCCCTCCATTCTCTGTCCCTGAGGGATTCTTGTTTCCCAGCTGTGCCATTTGGCCTGTCCTGGGTCACTGCCAGGACACAGCCTGGCCCCAGCAGCACCACTGTGCTCCGAGCTGGGGAGCTGCTCCCCGCCAGGATCTGCTGGGGGCTTTGACTCGAGTGGGGTGACCCCCCTCCCACCCTGGCAGACTGAAAATGTGGGGGGAGCAGCTTGCCCTGACCCTGCAAAGGAGCCGGGACACCAGGGGCCCTTCCTAGAGCCATAAACCGACTGAGATCCCTTTGCTCTCCCTGTGCCTCAGTTCCCCCACTGGCATGATGTGGGCAATGAGCCCAGGGAATGGGGAGCGGGGTGGGACCTTTGCCTGTAAAGTCTTTGTACCAGGCAGAGCTGAAAGAAGCATTTTTATATGATTAAGGAACCAAAAGCTGAAGAAACAGAGGTGAGACAGGGAGGTCCATCAGCTGCAAAAGGATGTCATCCCTCCAAAACTTGGGCAAACCACTGGGGCAGACCCTTAGTGGAGTGAAGGGAGCCCTGAGATAAGCCTCCCGTGCAGCTGGAGGGCAGGAGAAAGCCTTGCAGAGCCACACAGTGCCCAGTGTGCTCAGCTCGTCAAAGGGAAGGCCGAGAAGTGTTTTGATTGCAACGTGTAAGTGCCTTCATGGGGATAAAATCCAGGTACTAGAGGGCCCTTTAATCTGGCTGTGAAAGACAGACCAAGGACCAGCAGCTGGAAGCAGATCCACGGGAGTTATATTTAGAAAGGAGGCATGTTGTTAATGGAGGCAGAGAGAGCTGATGGAGTGCCCAGGGATGACTCAGACCAAGGCTGGGCCCCCCTTGGCAGAGGAGCTGAACCAAGCCCAGGTCAGGAGGGAGCAGGAGGGCTGAGGGTGAGGCCTGGCTGATGATGACAAGGCACTGTGGCCCCATAACAGATGGGGTAACTGAGGCACAGAGGGGCAGATGCCTAAAAGCCAAGCCCATGGGCTCGGTAGGGCTGGGTGTTTGCACACACAGATCAGGTGTCTGTGTTTAGGTGTGTCCCCCAGCACGTCCCTGCTGACTCCCAGTGCCACCCGAGGCAGCCCAGGGTAGCCCACCTGGCCGCCATCTGTCATGCCAGAAGGGCACAGGTTTCCTGTGGATCCTGTATCACATCTGCCAGCCCCATGGAGATGTCTCAGGTCCCCTCAGAGCTTCTTGGATTGCACCAGGCACCTCTGCTGAGGGCCTGAGTTCCACCCCTCATTTGCAAGCCCTGCTTTTGGCACAGTAATTATTCGCAGAGACACTCCTGCACTGCTCCGAGCAGTGGCTCGGTGTTTCATGTACCTCTCCCCAGGCACTTCATTACAACAGCCCAACACGAGCACTGCTCTGATCCAGAGCCCCTGGAAGGCTCCCTCCAGCCTCTGGAGAGCTGGTGCTGAGGTACTGCACGTGTGGCCGCTTCCCCCCACGGCACAGACATTCAGGCAGAACATCTGATACATCTGATTAGTTCAGTTGTGTAATGAGGTGATGAAGTGCTCAGGTAGCCCTGTCCCCTGTCTGTTACTCAGAGAACTGAGCCCCACAGGGTCCCTGTGAGTCAGGCACTGTTGTGAAATGGGGTTGGTGGGGTGAAGGTCATCACAGAGGCATCACAGAGACATGGAATGGTTTGGGTTGGAAGGTTTCAACACCATTCCATGGGCAGGGACACCTTCCACTAGACCAGGCTGCTCCAAGTCCTGTCCAATCTGACCTTGAACACTTCCAGAGATGGGGCATCCGTGAGACCTGGCTGCCTCTGTCTCCTCTGGTGCTGGAGCAGTGCAGGGAGGTACAGGAGGAGGCCATGGGTGCTGCTGACTCTGCTTTAGGGCTCTGTTAACTTTAGGAGACAGAACAGCACATCAGTCTCATGCCCCAGGGCAGTGATCACGGACGGCCCCAAGGCTGCCAGAGCTCAAGGAGTTTGGACAACACTCTCAGGGGCAGGGTGGGATTGTTGGGGTGTCCTGGGCAGTGCCAGGAGTGGGACTGGATGATCCCTGTGGGTCACTTCCAGCTCAGGATATTCTGTGATTCTCTGATTCACTTCACTTCGTGCCACTGGAGATCCCAGCTGACAGAAGAGCTCATGTGAGCCATGGGACTGTTCCGTCTCTGTGCTGGAAAGACTTTACCTTTCTCTTCTATGGGAAGATTTCTGTGCTTAGAGCCAGACTGGAGCCAGGGAAGCAGCAGCACAAAGGGCTGTGCAGTGGAAATGTGGGCTCGTGGCCACTGCTTCACACCTGTGAATGCTGTGAGAGGGTGTGGCAGCACCGGGAGTGCTCTTTGAACGAGCTTTGCACAAGCAGGTGTGGCATTTACCCATTGTCTGGAGGCACCAAAGCACACGCCTGCCATCTCTGCCCTGGCAGGATTCCCATGGACGTGGCTGTGTCAAGTCTCAGCTGTAGAAGGAGATGCCCCCAGCCCTGGTATATCAGCCTGGGGCAGGGCAGCCATGCCCAGGAGCAGGAGGTGCTGGGTGCCCATCCCTGCCAAAGGAGCAAACTCAAAGGCAAGCTTGATGGAGAGAGGAGATCCTGCTCCTGTGCTTTCTTGCAGCAAAAAAATGTGAATGAAGCTGTAAAAGCCCAGGTAATCCCTCAATTTGCCCAGCTCACCAGAGGCTGGGGAGGAGTAGCAGGGTCACAGCGTGCAGGAGGCTTTCCAAAATGTCTCAGCTATGTCCCTGGCAGTGGAGCTGGGGAGGCACCTGCCAGGGAGGTTTGGGGACGCTGTTTCCTGGCAGGTCTCCCTCTGCACAACCTGTGGTGTTGACAAGCCCCACTGAGGGTTGGGAGGGAGCCAGTGTCTGGCTGCCGACCATCTCTCCCCTCCTTGGCTCCAGCAGCACAAAGGGCTGCAAATCACCACTAAAAAATAGTTGATGTGTGTGCCTGTGTCCCCTGGGGACACCTCATATGCTGGTCACTGTGGCACGGACAAAGGCTGTGCTCTGTGGAGCATCTTGTGCCAAGCATGTGCCTGTCCCACAGTGGTGCCAAAGAGGTGCCTGGTTTTGGCTGCTCCCCTCATCAGCCTCCTCTGGGAATCCTTGGCTCTTACCCCAGGAAGAAAGCCCCTGTGACCAGGCTGGAAGACAACATTTCCAGGCTCACCAGCCCCACCGGAGGCCTCTAAACATGCAATGTGATGAGTTCACCCGGGGGAAGGTGTGGCAGCCAGCAGTTACAGTGGGAAAGGTAACTTGTTTACAAAGAAAAAGAAGGTATTTAGTAGATGGGAGAGATAGAGATGTATAGAACAGCATCACAGCAGAGCCTGGTGTGATCCTGCATGCCCAGCCTCCTCCAGGCAGCTCTGCCCCTGCCCTCTACTCTCACAGCTGGTTGTTTTGGTGCTCTGGCTGGGGAGGTGCCTGGTCAGTGACAAGGACTCCTTTCCAGGGCATGGTACTGCCATTCGCTCTGAAAACACACTGGCTCTCTTCCACTCCAGCCCCCAGTCCACTGATGTGTCCCCAAGTTGGGTGACAGCTCCTGCAGCCACTCCTGGTTAAGTAGTTGGTGCTTTGAGACCCCACGGAGCAGCCCAGAACAGCAGCTTTGCTCTGCTCTGTGCTGGGAGTCTGGCGTGGGGAGAGCCACGGCAGAGCAGGGACATCCGAGCATCTTCCTGGGGATGGCGGGAGGTGGGGAGGGACTGCCAGAGCAGGGCAGGGGGGTTGTACTATTGACCTTTAAAGATCCTTTTCAACCCAAATTACTCTGTGGCTCCCTGAATCCGGGCTGGGGGGGAGCAGAGCCGGGGGGGTCTGGCTCGCCGCGCTCTCCTAAGGACAACCATCTCTTGTGGCCTCTCCCCGAGGGCCCCGCGGCGGCCGGGACCTGCCGGCTGGAGAAGGGCTGATGGGCTGCAGATGGGGCAGCCCGTGCCCAGCAATGGCCAGGGCGCAGGGAGGGGGAACAGCACACCCAGGGGCCCTGCTCTCTCCTTCCCACACCCAGGAGCCCTCTCCCTCCTTCCCACCGCCGTCCTTGGCAGGGCTGGGGGGCCGAAAGGAATCACTGCCCCTTGCCATGGCAGCATCCCCTTCCCCAGCCCTCTCCCCGGGAATATTTGAAGCACTGGGGAGACTGGAATTCATAGGGAAGCTCACTGGCCTTCTTTCAGTCTCATCAGCATGACAATTGCTCTCTCGCCTGCTCTGTTTCAGATCCTACCCTTAACATTTAACCACTCCCCATTAATTTCCAAATTGCCACACACATCGCGGAGTCATTTCTTCCCTGCGCCGCTCTCAATGCCGGGGCCGGGCTATTCCCAGGGAGGCCGGGGCCGGGGGCAGACCTGGCTGCGGACCCCCGCTCCCGGGAGGGAGTATGGGAACAGGAGGAGAAGGGAGCTGGGGACCCGCCACTTGGCTTTGTCTGGTGGCAGACACATGGAGCACATTAGCAGCCTTTCAGTGGAAGTTTGATCGATGGGGAAGGCTTTCTAACTGACTATCAAAGCACGCATGGTATGTGAGAAGCAGACACCAATTAGTGATGTCTTTTTAAAGGCTGCCTTGTTAAGAGGGGAATAAGGGGAAAGAATGAAATTGGCCAGAAAACACGGAGCTATTTAACCTTAATTAGAAGAAAGGTGTGGGCTTTGTGAAAAGGCCATTTCTGAAAGGGGTTTTTCTCTCTGGGTAAAAAGAGATCCTGCCTACTTGTTAGAGACTTGTTAGAGTTTATAAGGCTGGGCAGGAGGCTAACTTGTAGAAATGCCTTTTATGCCACTTGAATGTGTGGCTTGCTTATTATAGTCTGCCATCCTGCCAGGGTGGCTGGTGGAGAGGAGAGGAGAGAGCAGCACTGCCAACTGGCTATAAATTTCATGAACATCATAAATGTAAGTGCTTTCTGGAGAGCTGTACAGATTGCACATAAAAGTCCCCCTTCTGTCCCTGTAAACTAAAAAGAGGGCTTTTTTGGCAAATTAAAAATTGTAGAGTGTCTTCCATGCTGAGCTAGGAAGCAGCCCAGGCTACAAATGCATCGCTCCAAAGTCACAGCCGCGCAGGGGGGTCTCTGGCACCGCCACTCCCACGGCCACCGTGACCCGAGGGAAGCAGGACCTGGAGCTGGGGGGGCTGCAGCCAGTGCCAACACCTGGGGGGATGCTGTGCCTGTCCCCCGCTGCCAGGGCTCCAGGGCGATTGTGGATGGTGCCACCTCGGTGCTTGCGCTGCTGCCAGCAGCCGAGGCACGGCAGAGCGTGTGCTGGATCGCGTGCGGCTGCAGAGAGACAGGAGAGCAGTTTCTCTGGGAGCCGTGGGACTGAGCGCCGCTCCTGGCTCTTCCCCAGCCCTCCCCACGACCTTGGGGAGCCACAGCACCTTTGGGACTCGGTGTCCTGGCTCCCGGCCGGGCTGCAGCGGGCAGTGCCTGGACACGAGGAGCATGGCACGCAGGGCTGGCACTCAGCGGCTCGGGGGCTGTGCGGCACCGGGCCAGGAGGGCCCCTGGAGGGGGGAACACGTGCTCCCCCCTGCCGTGGACCCTGACACCGGACGCGGTAAATAAGCACAGAAAGAGGCATTTTCCCCGTCCGCTGAACAAGCCTGTGCTTTATCCCCGCGCTGCTGGGCTGGGCAGCCCTGCCAGGAACATTCCCAGCCTGCTCCTGGGAAAGACACAGCGCTCGTCCCTCCTCGCAGGGCTGCGCCGGCCTCGAGGGTCCGTGTTGGGATGGCGCCTGCTGTCTGCACAGCCCAGTGAGTTCAGCTTCTCCCTGCACGGATCAGGGCTTTGTTTTATCCCCTTGCTGTTCAGTGAGGACCGTAAATATCATCTAGTGACTGTGTGGAGCAGGCATTTAAAGCAGTCATGGGACACACACACAGTGTGATGCTCCCACCAAGCACCTGAGTCCTGAGGAGGATATTCCTGCACAAGGAGCAGGAGGATGTTCTTCCAGCCCAGGCTGGTGGCCACGTCCAGGCTCACAGCTCCCCACACCAGGGAGCACAGGCAGAGGGGCACAGCACCTCTTTGGTCAGGTTTGGTGGTGTCAGCCACCCCTGCAGAGCTGTGAGGGCTGCAGTGCTTGCTCAGGGTCAAAGTTGCTTTTGGGGATATGGCCAAATGGAGCTCACCCGGAGTGCCCCATGGATACACAGATTGATGGAGCCCTGACACCACCCTTTGCCAGGGATGTTCTGGTCCTCAGAGGCAGCTTCAGCCTTTGTTTCCCATGGGCTGCTCCCATTCAGCATCAGCTTCTGCCTGGAGCCTTGCAGAAATGGCTGCAGTTTTGTTTGGGGGCCACGGTGGGCACAGCTCCCAGATGTTTTGCAGCTTCATTCCACATCATAGAAACCTAGAACATCCTGAGCTGGAAGAGACCCACAAGGATCATCCAGTCCAACTCTTGTGGCCCAGCACAGACACCCCAACAATCCCACCCTGTCCCTCAGAGCATTGTCCAAACCCTCCTGGAGCTCTGGCAGCCTTGGGGCTGTGCCCACTGCCCTGGGGAGCCTGGTCAGTGCCCAACCACCCTCTGGGGGAAGAACCTTGCCCTGAGATCCAACCTGACCCTGCCTTGACACAGCTCCAGCCGTTCCCTGGGTCCTGTCCCTGCTCCCCCAGAGCAGAGATTTGAGCTGCCCCTTGGGAGGAGCTGCAGCCCCCGCTGAGCTCTGCCCTCAGTCTGCTCTGCTCCAGCTGGACACACCAAGTGCCCTCAGCTGCTCCTTGTATGGCTCCTCCAAACCCTTCACCATCCTTGTGTCTCTCCTTTGGATGTTCTGTAATAGCTTTAGATCTTTCTTTTGTTGTGGCACCCAAAACTACCCTCAGGACTCTAGGTGAGGCTGCCCCAGCCCAGAGCAGAGCAGGACAATCCCCTCCCTCGCCCTGTTCAATGCTGGGCTCAATGTTGGCATCACTTCAGCTCCTTCCCCTGTCACAGAGCTTGTCCTGTCATCCTGGAAGATCTCCCTGATCCAAACTGAGAGTGTGGGTGCCAAGCCCTTGGGGCTCCTTTCCCTTTCTGCAGAGTGCACGTGCCTGAGATCCCGGGATCAGCAGGGAATTATGGCTTCAGCTAAATGAGAACCAGGGCTCAGCAAGGCTGCAACTCCAACATGACAGCATGTCAGTGTGTGGAGGAAGCACCCTTGCACTGAAATCCAAGGAAAAGCACGTTTCCTGGGGCTGAGGGCTGATTTCCTTGCAGCCACCCAGTTTCCCAGCTGCGGCACATCACACTTGGGCTCGTTCAGCCACCATGCTGTGGGTTTGGGCAGCCCAGCTCTCTGTCTGGCTGAGGTGCTTCCCCTGCATGAGACTGGAATTCCCACTGTGTGCTGGGGCCCCGGATCTGCAGGAAGGACTGTTTCTGCTGGGAAAGCAGCCTGTGATCCTGTGAACAGGCTCTCAGTCACCATCACAGCTTCATCCTGAGCCAGCCAGCTCTGGGACACAGAGGAGACACAACGTGGACATGGAGCCACAGCAGACTGGGGGTCATTCCCAGGTGTCAGGTCGGACTTGGCATCCTGCTTTGAAGCACAGAGAATCCCTGGATATCACAGGGTCTTGTGTTGTACATTCCCTGCCCTCAGTCTGCAGCAACTCCCTTGGGCATATTGGGCTTACCACGTAGCTGAGAGGGTGAGCCCCAAGTCTGACCCTGCAGCAGCAAGGCTGGGCTTGTCACACTGGGGCTGTGCCAGGATGTGCGGGAAAGGATCTGGGAGCCCACGGAATATCTGCACGCCCTGCCATGCCACACACCCCCCTGCACCAGCCCCACTTCTGGGCAGCTGAGTGCCTGAGGGGGTCATTTCCACCTCTGTGCCGATGCTCCCAGATGCCTCAGCCCTCCTCCCGCCTCGGTGCTCCCCCGTTTAGCCCGGGGCCGTGCGTGTCCCGCGGGACGAGTGGGTGGCAGCGGCGGGGGAAGGCAGACACGCCGGTGCCAGCCGCTCCCAGCCGCAGGGACGGCAGAGGGGGAGGTCCATCCAGCCCTTCCGGAAGGCAATCCTCCCCCAGCGGGGCTGCACAGACCTGCCAAGGATGAGGGAAAAAAAACACGGAGTGCTGCAAGCCCGGCGTTCCGGGTGGGCAGCTGCCCGTGACCGCGGCTCCGGACGGGGCTGTCACCAGCTGGGCTCGTGTCAGCCTGTTCCCAGCTCAGGAACATGCTTTGGAGCGACCCCAGGGGAGCTCGAGTGGCCGTGCGGACATGAGGATATTCCGAAACCACAGCCGAAGCCCTGTGCACGTTTTCCTTGGGGGGGGGATTGCACCCCCAAAGCCGCTGGGCTCAGGCAGCGAGTTCTCCTTAACCCTCTGCGGGGATGGCTGCGACCCCCTGCAAACCCTTGTCGTGCAGAGACAGGCTGGGTTAGAGTGTGACCTGTCCTCAGATGACTGAAGTTAAACCAAAATAACCCCAGCCCGAGCCAAGTCGGACTGCCAGGACAGCCTTTTGCATCAGTTCCCTAAATTAGAATAATACTGAAGTGGAGCTGGCACGGGGACAAGGCTGGCGCTGCGAGGGAGGCAGGAAGGACACCAGCAGATTCCCAGGCCCCTTTGGCAGTGCTGGGTCGGGCTTTCTTCTTCGGGAAGAGGCTCTAGAGGAGCGGGCTGCGGCACGGCTGACAGCCCCTCTGCCCGGCCCAGCACCGCCAGCCCCCCGCCCAGGTGTGCAGCCCCCGGGCACCACTTGCCTGCGTGCAGCGCAGTGCCAGCCAAGTGGCTCTTCCCTGGGAGCGCTTAGCAGCTCTCCTGCTCCTGCCGGCTCTTTTTCCCACTTGGAGCGTGCTGAAGCCTGATGTGCCTGGCTTGTGACTGCACCGAGCCCTGCAGGCACCGCAGGTGTCACCGGGGAGAGACCCCCCGAACACCCCCTGGCCCCGTGACACGTGCGGGGAGCCCCGCGGGAGGTGGGGGTGGTCCCAGTGCCTGGGGCGAGGGGCTGGAGCAGGAGGGCAGCGCTGCCATCTCAGCACTGCCTGCTGTGACATCCCGGGGGCGGGCTCTGGCCTGGGCACGATCCTCATCCCCAGGGGTGCTTTAATCCAGCAGAGAGCATGTGGGGACAGCCTTTCACGTGTCTGCAGGGGTGGGGAGGGGCTGCTTGGCCTCGGGATCTGTGGGGTTTGGAGCCAAGCATGGGTGTCTCCCCAGATCAGAGGGGCTGAGCTCACCCCCAGCCTGTGAAGGGAATGCTGCACCCACTCCATCCTCAGCCCCGCAGCTTGGCTTCAGGCCTCTAACCTGCAGCCTCAGGGCTTGGTGGAGGAGTTTGGGGAGAAAGGCAGTTTGGGATGCGGTTTGAGGAGGTCTGAGTGCCTCTGTGGTGTTTACTCCCAGGGCAAGGCAGAGGGACAGGGGTGTATCGTATCAGAAACTTTTTCAGCTCCCAGGTCAAAGACATCTTGGTCCCTTCCATATGCCAGGAGTCCTGCTTGGAGCCACTCTGAGGCCCTGAGAAAGGCTGGATGGTGGCTGTCACATTGTCATTGCCTCTCTGCAGTGGCACGAGGGTCTTGGGGTGCTGTGAGCCCCCTGCACACACCCCAGCAGCATGAGTTGTGCCCACCAGGCCTGTGCCCCAAAAGCAGGGCCACGGGCACAGCGTGGCAGGGGGGATGCACATTGGCACAAAACAAATGTGCCTAAATGGGCTCTGCCATGGCCAGAGCCCAGCAGCCTGTCCTGCTGCTCTGTCTGGCACAGAGGGGCAGGAGCAGGCAGAGAGGTGTGGGGGACAATCCATGGTCATAGAACCACACAATATCCTGAGCTGGAAGGGACTCACAAGGATCATGGAAGTCCAACTCCTGGCCCTGCGCTGGTTGTGTCAGTGCAATGCACTGGGGTGGGAGCAGGCCAGAGTCAGACCCTAACACAGGGTTTGGGGTGCCTGTGGTTCCCCTCAGGAGCCCCCTAAATGCTCTGGAGTGTGTCATGTTGGTGATGCCACTGTGTCTCGAAAGGCTGGATCTGGACAGTGCCCGAGGGACTGCAAAGGTCAGGAGCAAATGGGTGCTGGGTTTGTGCTGCAGGAGCAGCAGAGGCTTCACAGCTGGCTCCCCACAGGGTCCTGCCACACTGAGGTGGCACCACAGGGACCCCCAAGCTCTCATGGTGACAAGAGGCAGCTGCAGACCACCAGTCCCCTCGCTGGAACAGTGCCCTGGCTTTGAGGCACAGCTCAGTCCAAGGGAGGACTAATGCAAAACATCAGGGTTTGGCAGGAGCAGATTTCTGTGGAAATTCCAGCCTGGCAGAATGAGAGCTCGACATGCACAGGAGCGGGGCTGGGTCCCTGAGGGCAGGGACTGGGCAGTGTCACTCTGATCTTCCCCCTGGATTAAACCAGAACTCAGCAGGCACTTTTCCCCACAGGAAGGTTTCCCTGTTGGAAGTGAAGCCAAGGAGCCATCACCACCCTGGGAGCAGGCACTGCCAGCCTGGATTCTCTGTGCTGGGCAGATGGAGCAGCTCAAGGGGGACCTGCCACTGAGCCACAACAACACCAACCCCTGTCACCAGGGCAGTGCCAGCTGCTGACAGACACAGTCCTGGTGGCTTCAGGGACGGAGTCATTTTGCTGCAGTAGTATTGGGGAAATTGGGTGTCTGCTGTAACAGGGCACAAGATTTCCCCTGAAATCCTTGCAAAAATCAGGGGGCATCCTATGGAGGGGAGATCAGACGATGTGTAGAACTGAGATGGAAATCATGTGTCATAGAATCATGGAATGGTTCGGGTTATTTCACCCCCCTGCCATGGGCAGCGACAACTTCCACTAGCCCAGGTTGCTCCAAGCCCTGTCCAACCTGGCCTTGGACACTTCCAGGGATGGGGCAGCCACAGCTTCTCTGGGCAACCTGTGCCAGGGCCTCCCCACCCTCACAGGGACGATTTCTTCCCAATATCCAGTCTAAACCTGCTCTCCTTCAGCTTAAAGCCATTGTCCTTCAAAGCTGTTATAAAATGATTTTACTGCATCTGTGCAGCTTGAAAAAGCAGAAATCCCCGAGTTCCTGGTTCTGCCCTCCCTCCGAGGGCACACGGAGTCACTTTGGGCTGTGCTGTGTTTTGGAAAAGCTGCCCAGAGCCTTTCCTACAGCACTGGGACCTGCAGGAACCCAGCTATTCCTCTGTGGGGGCACCCATCACCCCACTGGGAGGAATGCTCCAGCCTCAGGTCTCCCACAACAGGCCCATCCCCACCTGGGGAGGGTGAAAGAATCCCCCCAGTTCGCAGGGCACATCAGCAGCCCCCCACAGCCCCTCTGTCCCAGCAGTGTGGGCTGTGCTGGGGAAGTGTGGACCTTCTCAAGGGGAGGATGAGCAGCTGGATCCAGCCAACCCTGTGTTGCCCCTGAGCGTCTTGCTGGGAGCACTGAGTCCTGGCCCTTGGACGTTCTGATGGACACCCCAGTTCACTGGGAGTGTTAAGTCCTGGCTCTCAGAGAGTCTGATCAGCATCCCAGCCCTCCTCTTCCCAGGGCTGAGCTCTCCCAGGCCCTGTGCTCTCTCTCTCTTCCTGTTCATGGATGCAGTCGCCCCATCACATTCCTGGGATTTCTATCTCCCCAGGTATGTATTTAGGGAATCTCTGGCCAGGACAGTGGCTGATGTCTCTGCACTCAGCTGCCTGAGGCAAAGCTGTCCTGCCCAGGCTGAGTGAGGATGGGCAGCAGAATGCCAGACTGAGGGGTTTCTCTGCCCCAGGGAGGGATGGCTGGGCCAGGGGCAGCGAGGAGGGGAGGGGGACAGAGGGGTTTGCAGCCTCACCTCCCCCCCAACCCTCTCTGGCCTCAGCTGCTGGAGGCAGGGGGTGGGTGAATGTTTTTTGTGATCCTCAAAACTCCCAAGGAAAACCCTGAAAATGTGGCTGAAAGGTCAGAAGGCAACAGGGCTTTTGAAGGACGTGTCCTTTAAAGGATGTGCCAGGGCCATGTGACCTCTGCCTTCCCATGGCCTTCCTACTCCCACTGGGATCTGGCGATGCTGGGGGGATGCTGGGGGGGATGCTGTCCCCAGCTCCTGCCTCTGTGATCTGGAGATGCTCTGGCAGGTGCTGTGGGGCAAATAAACAGGCTCCAAGAGCAGCCAGGCCAGGGCAGGAGCTGAATCCTCCGTGAGGGGCTCAGCCCAGCACAGCCCCTGCCCCGCTGGGCACTGCAGGGAGGAGAAGGAAGGGCTGGCTGAGAGCAAGGGCTGGGCAGGAGTCACTGTCCCCATCAACAGCTCCTGTCTGTCGGGGTGAGGTTACACCTCAGTGACAGGCTCAGCCCAGCACGGCTCCTGTGGTGGGATGATGGGCACCAGGCAGAGGAAGTTTCCCCTGCATGGAGAAGCAGGAGAAACTACTTGGAGAGGTGTTGCATTACGAGGGTAGAAATTGGCAGAAAATAACCCCCCTTGGTGGGAGGTCCTCAGAGATCAGAGGGCCTGGTGTGGCTAGGCTTCATTTCTGATTGGAACCAATCCAGCACTTTAAGCCTGGTGGTGTTCCCAGGTGTCCCAACAGTGTGTGTGGGTCATGCTCTCAGTCTGTTCTCATTCACAGTCACAGATTCACCAAAACTGAAGTTACTCATTTGACACTGTAAGTCTAGTCGAGTTCAACAAGAACTTTTACAACAGATTCACAAATAATGCAGTTTATTGGAGCCACAGACTGCAGATTCTTTTAGATTGCTGGTGATAAAGTCACTAGACCTGCAAAATATAAATGTGTAGCACCACGTGCAAGTGTTCTCAGGGATACTCTGACACAGTCAGAGGCACAGATCTTACCAAAGAGATGTCCCTGCTCAGAGGAGGAGAGAGGTGCAAGCCCATGCACTTGAGTGTAAGGCGGTTGTGTTCTCATCCTCTGCCATGGAGGATTTCAAATGCCAATTTATACTTTTGGGAGAAGCACAGGTGAGACTGTAGTCAAACATTCTGTTGCTGCTGTCATAAATGGGAGGGTGGGGAGCAGCCACTTTATATGTAAGTGAGGGATGTTGAGAGCCACAAAGACAGGGATTATGAAGGCTGTGGGTCTTGTGCGAGGGCAGACCAGAACTGTGACACCTCAGTGTCACTCCCTCTTCCATCTGACCCACTGTGGGGATAATGGTCATCCCCAGGCTCCACCTGAGTATCCACCCCCTCCTCAGCAGGACATCACACCCACAGAAACCCCTTGGCCACACATCTCATGGCACATCTAGAAATGTCTTCACCACGTGTCTCAGGGTGTATCCCATGGCTCTTGGCCTCA
This sequence comes from Cephalopterus ornatus, assembly GCA_013396775.1. Lineage (NCBI taxonomy): Eukaryota > Metazoa > Chordata > Aves > Passeriformes > Cotingidae > Cephalopterus > Cephalopterus ornatus. The sequence continues at coordinate 69,076 of VZRE01009454.1, forward strand.
TTCCTACCAGAGGGTCAGAGCAGGGGTGTGGGGCAGCCCTGTGAGTGCTCAGGGACGGGACTGAGCAGTGCAATGGGCTGGGTGTGACCCAGCATGTGAGGAAAACCCTGCACCAACCCTGGGGACCCCAAAGCTTTCTGCTTGGGCCACCATTCCTGAGCATGTCCCTCTGCTCCAGGGGTGTAGCTGGGCCAACTTCACCCTTGGGGTGGGACCAGGGAGGCCCTAAGGTGGGGAAAGCTCTGGCACATCACTGACACTGAACCCCCTTGGCATCCTCACCCTGCTGGGGTGAGCTTGGATGTGCTCCAGCAGCCACTGCGTTCCCAAGGAGGAGCAAAAGGCATGTGTTTTACAATTCCAAAGGGATCCATCCTCTTCCATGGCAATCCCCACTGGAATGCTGGCTCCTGGCAGCACTGGACCCTCCAGGGGCTCACTGGGCTCCGTAGCTGGTGTGTGAACCTGCCACCTCACAGGGCACCTCCTAAGGTCACAGAGTCATGGAATTCCAGAGCCTCCTGAGCTGGAGGTGGCACACAGGGATCTTCCAAGTCCAACTCCTGGCCTTGCACAGGACAACCTCAAGAATTACCTCAAGAATTCCGGGGGATGAACTGCTGTAGAGCAGCCCTGAGAAGGACCCGAGGGTGCTGGTGGATGACAGTCTGGACATTCCCCGATTCAGAGACCCCCTGTGCACTGGGGGCGGGGGGGCACCAGGGGAGGGGGGATTCTGACCCCTCAAGTAAGATCCCACCTGCAGAGCTGCCTCCAGCTCTGGGGCCCAACAGCCGAAGGATGTGGAGCTGATGGAGCAAGTCCAGAGGACGCACCAAGATGATCAGAGGGATGGAGCAGCTCTGCTGTAAGGAACGGGTGGGACAATTGGGATTGTTCAGCCTGGAGAAGAGAAGCTTTGGGGTGACCTAATTGTGGCTTTTTGGCACCTAAAGGAAGCTACAAGAAAGATGGAGACTATTTACAAGGGCCTGGAGTGACAGGACAAGGGAGAATGACAGAGAGTGGGTTTAGATTAAATATTGGGAAGAAATTCTTCCCTATGAGGGTGGGGAGGCCCTGGCACAGGTTGCCCAGAGAAGCTGTGGCTGCCCCTGGATCCCTGGAAGTGTCCAAGGCCAGGTTGGACGGGGCTTGGAGCAACCTGGGCTAGTGGAAGGTGTCCCTGCCCATGGCAGGGGGTAGAAGGAGATTGGCTTTAAGGTCCCTTCCAACCCAAAGCATTCCATGAATCTCTGATTCTGTGATCCCACCATGTGCATAAGAGCATTGTCCAAGCAATTCTTGACCTCTGGTGCTGTGTCATCAACCTCAGAAGACACAAGGTTGCTTGTGTCATCCGCTTGACCTTGGGATGTGTGGGAAGGTGTCTGTGGATTTCCCGTGTGGACCTGAGAGCTCCGAGGGTCAGATGGTGTGTACTGCAGAGATTTCTCCAACTTGGTGATTTCTTTGTGCCTTAAACAGCAATTAAGAAAAAAAGTGGAGCTGCCTTTGCCTGCGAAAGGCTCTGCCTGACTCCTGTCTCCTCACTGCAGTGCTGCTCTGATTTCCATCTCATGCATATCTTATTTAACATTCTGGATACTGTTTTGAGTGCCCCAATATTTTAAAATAAATTGCTGCATGTAAAAGACTTAATGTCACATTCTGTTATTCTGACTGTTAAAAGAAAAGTGAAATCTTCAATGGGGCCAGTGGAGCAGAAGCAATCACGCAGAGGGAGGTCCTATTAATGTGTATTACGTTTCATTATTCCAGCTCTGCATGTCAACCAGCTTCTCATCAGAGCTCCCGCAACAGATCACAGACTTAACTCCTTGCAAGCAAACAGGGGGGCAGGCTTTGAAACTCTGCCTCTTCCTCACTCCCCCAGCGTCGTCTCTCTGATGCTGCTCCCACTGTTCCCACCGTTCCCACCGTTCCCATGTCCCTGGCACACACAGGGGCTCCCGCACGTGCTTCAGCCTTCACCTCGTGAGGAGGAGTGTGGGGTGGGAGTGGGATGAGCCCAGGCAGGGAAGAGGCAGCCAGGGAGATGAGAGAGAGAACGAGATGATGGAGAGGGAAAGGGATGATAGAGAGGGAATGGAATGATAAAGAGAGAATGGGATGATGGATAAGGAAAGGGATGATAGGGAGGGAATGAGATGATGGAAAAGGACAGAGATAACGGAGAGGGAATGGGATGATGGAGAGGGAATGGCATGATGGATAGGGAAAGGGATGATGGAGAGGATATGGGATGATGAAGTGGGAAAGGGATGATGGATAGGGAAAGGGATGATAGAGAGGGAAGGGGATGATGGAGAGGGATGCTTGAGGGAAAAGCAACAGGGAAAGGGGATGGGAGATGATGAGAAGAGGATTGAGACCCAAGAGAAGAGTGCCCCCCTTGCCTGCCAGTGCACTGTACCTTCTCCCGGCTCCATGAGACATTCCATCAGGAGATGCACCCCAGTGACTTCCTACCCCTAAGAGTCTCTACAAGCCCAGATAGTTTGGGCTCTCCAGCCTCTTGGCTGTGCTTCTTCCCGTCCTTCTGCCAGGAAATGCTCCCTGGACAGACCTACAAAGCTCCCAGGGGCTGCAGGGGTGTGATGTGTGCTTTGGAAGAAGCACCCTCATGGTGGGGACGGGGACTGGGGACAGGAGGGAGGTGGCAGTCTTGGGTCAGACATAGCCCAGGGGAGGAGGGAGCCAACAGGTAGTGGGGGGATGAAAGGAGGCTAAAGGGAAGTAGGAAAAAGCTGCCCTAAATCCCAGGTGGCCCAGCAGGCTGTTAAGCTTCCTGTGTCCCCATTCCCTGCGATGAGGAGACTCCAACTCCATCGTGGTCTGTAAGGAAATGGGCAACTCATGTGCCCTGCAAACACTGGAGTGCAGGAAAATGGGATGGAGATCCCATCTTGTTATATCTGGGGTGTGCTGACACGGGGCTCTGTGGAGCCAGGATGAGGGGCAGCTCTGGGCTGGGAGGGAGAGGCTCTCTGGAGAAGGTGAGCTGATAAACACGTGCCCAAAATCCCTGCCACAGCCCTCTGGGCATGGAAAAGGCTAAAGGGGGGTGCTGGGCAGGGCTGGCATTGGGAAATGCCAATTTTCTGTGTATAAAGCACAGGGAAGGCATCAGAGAGGGACCAGAGTGGCATTTCCCTGCTCCCATCATGGCCAGCCCCAGTGTGAGAGTGGGGAGCACTGAGGTCCTGGCAGAGCAACCAGGCACCAGCCTGGCACAGTGGCCTCCCCACCCTCCTGCCCACAAAAAGAATAAATGGGAAAGGTTTGCCCCTAATTCCCCACTTTCCCAGGGCATCCCTTCTTCTCCTTCCACCCCTCACCAAGGCACAAGCCTCCAGGTGTGGGGTGAGGCACCAAACCCTGCTGGGCACCCACGAGCTGGGCAGAGGCAGAAGGTTTGGGGAGGGGGTTCTGGGCAGAACCTCCTCCAGCCAAGCATGGAGGAGACACGGGACAAACTTCCTCGCTTGGTCTGTGGTGGGAAAGCCCAGCTGGGCCTGAGCCCAGGAGTCCCTGAGCCCAGGAGCAGCTCTGCTGCTGATTACAGTGTGTGTATTTAAATCACAGGGCAGCAGCATCCCTACAACCCGTGGCTGGGACATGGCAGAGGGAGGAGCCACGGGGATGTGCTGGGGAGCACAGGAGATGTGGGACCTGGGCCATGTGTGTCCCAGTCCTGGGCATCCTGCTGCTGTCGGGGAGCACACAGGGGATGGGCAGGAAAGGCTGTAACAGGAGATTTTAGGGCAGAGGGGAGGGAGGGAATGTGGGGTGGAGCAGGGAGGGCATGTGTGGGTGCTTGAGGCCTGGAGGTGTCCTTGGGATCTGAGGAGATTGGAAAGGCCTGGGGGATGATACTGAAGCCCTGAGCCTCCACTCCAACTCCTCTTTTGCTCTCCATCTCAGTGGTCTTGGTCCCTCAGAACCACAGAATCATTTAGGTTGGAAAAGACCTCCAAGACTGTCAAGTCCAACCTTCAACTGAATCCCAGCATGTCACTAAACCATATCACAAAGTACCACGGCTGTTCTTTGAACCCTCCCTAGGTGGTAACTCCAGCCCTGCCCTGGGCAGCCTATGCCACTGCCTGACCGTCCTTTCAGTGAAGAAATTTTTCCTGATATCCAACCTGACGGAGCAGCAGGGACTGAGTTGGGAGTGTCACCCCCGCAGCGGGCACTGGGGACACACCAAGCACACGGGGCACAGCCACAGGTGTGGGCCCACACCTGAGCTCCCCATCCAGCACAGCCAGTGCTGGACCTGCTCCCTACATCTGGAGTTCAGGGGGAGCAGGTTGCCTGTGCCCCCTTCCCTGCCCAGGGATGATGTGTCTGCCTGGGATTGGCATCACAGGGCTCTCCCCGCTCCAGCACTGAATTTACTGTCCCTCCTGGCATCCTTCCAGGGCCTGAGGGTGATGTCCAACCAGCTGGTGTGAGGACATCTCCAGGGTCTCTCTTTGGCAGGGAGCAGTGGAGTGGGAATTCTGTGGCTATGGCTTGGGGAAGGGGGTGCCGGGAATGAACATGTCAGGGTGCTGGGGCTGCTCATGGAGTGGCAAAGGATTTCTTCTGCTGAAAATGGAAATCCTGAAAAAATAGTGTATTTGGTAGCAAACAAAGCTGGGTGGGTTTTATTTCCATTTTCTGTATGTTTGGTTTGTTTTCTGCCCCAGCTTTTCCCAGCCTCTGTTCCTGTATTTGCTCTTTTCTTTTTTCCTCTTGTGGTTTGGAGGGATTGAGGCTTTTCTGCTACTGCAGTTGAAGTTTGGATTAGGAATTTCATGGGTGGTGGGAAAAAAGCTTATTTTTAATTTCAGCCCCTTTCAAGTTAAATATTTGATGCTCCCAGAGCTCCACCCCAGCTTAGACCAGGGACTTCAATGCTGCAGCAGGAGGGTGATGAACATCTGCTGGGTGTTGGGAGGTGCTCATGTTGGTGAGGACTGTGGGTACAAAAATTTGGGATGGCCCTCCTGCATCCCAAGAGTGCCCAAAACCCACCTTGTGTCTCTTGAGCAGATCCCACTCTAGTGTGGGAGCCTCTGGGCTCAGATCTGGGGCAGAGAGGGGGGACAGCAAACATACCATCTCTCCCCATCCCTGCCTGTCCTTCACTTAAAGTCACAGAATCACAGAATCACAGAACCTCCTGAGCTGGAAGGGACCCACAAGGATCATCCGTCCAACTCCTGGCCCTGCACAGACACCCCAACAATCCCACCCTGTCCCTCAGAGCATTGTCCAAAGCCTCCTGGAGCTCTGGCAGCCTTCGGGCTGTGCCCATTGCCCTGGGGAGCCTGGTCAGTGCCCAACCACCCTCTGGGGGAAGAACCTTTTCCTGAGATCCAACCTGACCCTACGCTGACACAGCTCCAGACCATTCCCTGGGACCTGTCCCTGCTCACCCAGAGCAGAGATCGAAGCTGTCCCTCAGGAGGAAGCTGCAGGCACTTTTTCTTTCAGTCCTTCAAAGAAGATATTGAAAACAGGAACAAGGAATCTGCCCAAAGCTTGTTTATTCATTTCCCCCCTCTTTCTTTCTGCCCCTCCCTGAGTGCTGCAGCTGGTGGTCCTGCTGGCCTGGCTCTGTCCCCCTCACTGTCCCCAGCAGACCCGTTCCCCACCCTGGCCCATCACCTCCACACCACAGAGACCCTGCAGCAAGCTCAGGGTTGGGGGCTGGGGGGGGGACTGAAGCCAAGCCCAACAAACACACCCAGTGGGGAATCTCCGTGGGCCAGGGATGGGCTGAGGCTCCTGCAGGAAGGCAATTCACAGTTTGCTGCTCAGAGCTGGGGAGGAGGAGGAGGGAGGGATCCCTTGCTCTGCCGGTGTTGGGGCTACAAAGCATGTCACAGAAGACACTTCATCTTCTCCTTCACCTCCTGCCACCAGTGAAAAGCACAGAGAGCATGCAAACTGAACCACGGCTTCTAGAGGAAGGTGTCCCTGCCCATGACAGAGGATTGGAACTAGATGATCTTTAAGGTCCCTTCCAACCCAAACCCTCCTGTGACTCTATCATTCTGCAGTGTAGAGGTTCCATTTTCAGAGCTGTGACCCCCAGTAAAGTAGGGGAAAGGTCTCCAGCCCTGAGGGACTCCTTGTTCTGCCCAAGTTTCCTGGCACTGCTGGATCACCAGGTTTGTCTGCTTTGCCTGCACTGAGACCCTGCCTGGTCCTTCCCCTTCAATCCTGTTTGTCCAACAGCAGCTGGCAAAGGGGGTGGCCAGTCTGACCTGGAAGGTCTCACCCCGGGCATGAGGTGGCACTGCAGCTTTGGCCACGGTAGGAAAGAGTCTGGCTGAGGTTTTTCTTCCTGAACCTCTCCCTGCCCTGCCCAGAGCCCACATGTGGATGGTGGGAGAGGATCAAAACTCAGACGGATTATTGTGCACTGAACTGCAGGAGTAGCAGTTGGCCAAGCACATCATGGAACAGCCGTGGGGACACAGGGGACAAGAGGTGGCTGGAGCAGGGTGACACCCTCCACCAGACGGGCCTGCACAGCCCAAGTGAAACAGGGGCATCATCCCACCCTCCCTGGCCAGGCTGCCTCCCCCTCAGCCACCCTACGATGTTCCTGACACAGGACACCCTCCGCCCCTGCAGCCACCTCTGTCCTGAGCCCCCTGGCTCCCGCTTTTGTTCCCCAGGGCTGGCGCTGCTGCGGTGCCTCCCGTGGCTGAGCGGCGCGGGAGGCTGCGGGGTGACCCCTGACATTCACCTAATTGTTCCCTCTCTTTGATTAGATGCACCACAAAGTTGGTAAATGGATCAAATTAAATTTGAGTGGCGGCAGCACAGCTTTGGAACGCTGATTAGATTTGAAAATACCACATTTAAATATCTTAGCATTTGTGGGGATTAGGAGAGAGAGGGGGGGAGTGTGAGCAGGGGGGAGGCAGAGGAGGGGGTGGTGGGGGAGAGGCAGTGCCAGCCCCCCATGCACACAGCCCTGTGCTGGGATGCTCAGCCTGGACCTCCCACCTGCCCTGGGCATCAGCACTCACTTGGCTCCCTCACTTGGCACATGGAAGGTTAATTCCAAGCTTTCTGCTCCAGGTTCTTCCAAGGTTTGGCATTGCTGGGTGTGCTGGCTTTGCTCCCCATCTCCCCCCACACCACTGTCCCCCCATCCCCACCTCCTGCTCTCAAATGTCATCTGGATTTGGGCTGCAGACTGAACTGTGAATGGCAACACAAGTCCGAAACTGGGAACCAGAACTGGAGCCTGGACACGGAGACTGGCCCTGGGTGTGGATGCTGAGTGTGGCAGGTCTGGCTGCTGGGCACTGAGCCCTCACTCCTGTGACACCGTGGGACCAGCCAGGGAGAGCCCCAGCACCTGCCAGTCACAGACCAATGCACTGGGACCACCAGATTCTGTCCTTGCCCTTCTCCAACCATCAGCACTGTGGAGGGAAGCCCAGGGCTGGATACCCCACCCCAGAGGATCCTGGAAGTGCTGAGGCTGGGCTGGGCTGGGCTAGGGGTGTGATCCTTGGCAGGCGGCATCCCCCAAGACCCTCTCCCAGGGCCTGCAGGAAAGCACATGAGGGAAATGCTGTGGTAATGCACATCTTGTGTGCACATGTGTGGGGAGGGAGGGAGGGCTGGGGCTGCTCAGAGGCAGGTGAAGGGTGGAGGATGGGGTCTGCGGCTCATCACCCCGTGGAAGGTGCCAAACATCGCAGGGGTGGTCGCTGACAGGATTTTGGCCCACTCTGGTTCTGAGGGAGCATGTGGAGAAAGACAAAGGAGCTCAGCTCCTGGTCCGCACCGGGGAGAGGGAGGCACAGCTCCCACCTGGCTCTGCAGGGCTGGTGCTTGACAAGCACGTGTTGGGTGAAGGACCCTGCCAAAAGACATCAACTGGTTGGGATGAGTGCAAGGGGGAGACATAAGTTGATGCTCCAAGGGCTGGAGCTCCTCTGCTCTGGAGCCAGGCTGGGAGAGCTGGGGGGGATCACCTGGAGAAGAGAAGGCTCCAGGGAGACCTGAGAGCCCCTTGCAGGGCCTAAAGGGGCTCCAGGAGAGCTGGAGAGGGACTGGGGACAAGGGATGGAGGGACAGGACACAAGGAATGGCTTCCCACTGCCAGAGGGCAGGGATAGATGGGATATTGGGAAGGAATTGTTGGCTGGGAGGGTGGGGAGGCCCCGGCACAGGTTTCCCAGAGAAGCTGTGGCTGCCCTTGGAAGTGTCCAAGGCCAGGTTGGACGGGGCTTGGAGCAACCTGGGCTAGTGGAAGGTGTCCCTGCCTGTGGCAGCGGGGTTGGAAGGAGATGAGCTTTAAGGTCTCTTCCAACTCAAGCCATTCTGGGATTCTATGATTCTAAAGGAGGTGGTGGCCTGTCCCCTGCCTGCTGCTTGTGCCACACCCCCATGCTGCCGGGTGACCGGTCGGAGGAGGACAAGGCTCCATCAGAGTTCAAAGTCTCAGCTCCTGCAGCCCGTGTGGGATCTGCCCATGCCTGGAGCTATGGCCTGGAGCCACCCAGGAGGGTCTCTGGGGGTGCAGACCCCGGTGTGTGCAGGACACCCCTGCACTTGGATGCTCCCTGTGCCACGCACACACACGAGTGCCAGTGGTGCACAGGTAAAACAGGGGCTGCAGGCGTGTCCTCGTGCCAGTGTGCCCTCATTCCAGCCTGTCCCCACTCCAGTGTGTCCCTGTGCCACTGTGTCCCTGCCTGCCTGTGCCTGCCCACATGTGCAGCACTCCTGGAGCTCTGGGCACACTCGGAGTGAGCGCTGTGTGTCCGTGGGAGTGTCGTGGCCAGAGGGGCTATGGCCACTGTCACCAGAACACATGTGCATCCTTCTGAGTGTGCAGGGGACAAGCCGGCACTCTGCTGAGCAGAAACATCTGCAGCACATCTGGCTCCCATCAGAGGGACTCCGGAATACCTTTACAAGAGCCAGAGAAAAGAAAGGAGAGAGTAAAGCTCCTGTTGGGCCATTCCTGAGCATCCCAGCACCTCGTGCTTGGCCACTACCAGGGGCCAAGTCCCTGCTTGCCTCCTTCCAGCCCTGCTCGAGCCAGGAGAGTTCCAGGAAAGGGAGAAGCAAGACTCAAGAGGAAAACTGGCCTGGTGGGGTGAGGAGGAGGAAGGGAGGAGCAGCAGGGCTGGCAGGGAGCTCTGTGCTCCCAGAGTCCCTGGCACAGGCAGGGCTGGAGCTGCTGGGAGCAGCTGGGAGTGCAGGTGGCAGGGGACCAGTGGGGAGGCTGGGAGCTCTGCAATCCTGTCCTGGGGGGAAAGGCAGCTCCATCCAGCTCTGCTGACAGTGCAGTCTGGCCACCAGGATTGCTAAAAGGTGGTGTAGTGCCTCTGCCACCACATCCCCTTGGTCCATCTCTGAGCATCCTCTTCCTCTTAGAGTAACACCAGAGCTGGGGAGGACCCCAGGAGCAAGAGCAGCTTTCTGGTAATAGCAACAAGATGTGGGTGATTCAGTCGTCGACAATAAATCCCAGCCCAGAGAGGATAGTTAAATAGGGAATGTCCTGCTGGAAATTTTGACATTTCAACACTATTTCCATACTGAGAAAATAATAAATGTCTAAAAGTGCAGGGTCCCAACACCTCCATGAGGTGTGAACGCAGGAGTGGGACTGGAGGACATGACTTTGTCTGAGCCAAATGCTTTTGTCTTCCTGAGCAGGAACACTGACTTCAAAACGGGCTGGTTTGGGTTCATCCCAGTCTGCGTGGCAGGCACGAGCTCTTCCTCTCATCCAAGATAGCAAGATGTGTCTGGACAGGCTGCTGCACGCTGAGCAGAGTAGCTGGGAGCCCAAATTTGGGCCTTCATGTATCCCTGCCCCGAGTGTCAGGCTGTGGCTCCTTCGCCCTGAGGTGCTGAGCCCAGGGACACTGTATTTGTGAGCACTGAGGACTGGGCAAGGCAGATGTGAGATTTATGGGGCTTGTGTGAGGTTTGCAGCCTTGATGCTGGCAGTTCTGAGACTGGGGGGATGGTGTCAAACTGAGGGAGAGCAGATTTTGATTAGAAATTAGGAAGAAATTCTTGCCCGTGAGGGTGGGGAGGCCCTGGCACAGGTTGCCCAGAGAAGCTGTGGCTGCCCCATCCATGAAAGTGTCCAAGGCCAGTTTGGAGCAACCTGGGAGAGTGAAAGGTGTCCCTGCCCAAGGCAGGGGGTTGGGAGGAAATGATCTTTAAGGTCCCTCCCAAATCAAACCATTCTGGGATTCTGTGACTCCCTCCAGGCATGGAAAGGCTGAGCTGAGCTCTGTGGTTCCTCTGCTGGGCAGGTGAGCTGTGGATGCTCCAGCTGCTCCTCACCCCTCTCCAGCCCTCTGCAGACTTCTCCTGCCTGAGACAGGACATCCTGTAGGAAAATGCATGGACAGGCTTTGCTTCAGAGTCTCTGCCCACCTCCTCCCTCACTGCTCCTTGCCAGGGAACCCTCACTTTCCCTGGGGCTCCCCCCTGCCATAGAAGGGCTCAGGTGGCAACACGGGGACTTTCTGCAGGGGAGGGAGGGGTTTGGGCCACATCTGTTGGTGGGCTGAGCCCGGGGCTGTGGGGGCAGCAGGCAGCAGCCTGCCCGTGCTGCCTGTGCAGGCAGAGCCGTGTGGCTCTGCACGTTGTGCTCCCGAGTGCGTGGGGTCAGAGGGCTGAGGGGTATGGGACACGCGGGGCCGGCGCATCTGGTATGTCTCCTGACAGGGAACAGGGGGCCGGGGGCTGCTGGGTGGGGTGGGGGGCACGACAGGTCAGAGTGAGCACAGGCTCTGGGGCTCCGTGCCTGAGGTTGGGGTGTCAGACCCCCCCGTGCCCCAAAGCCCAAACCCCCTGCAAAACCCCTTGGTGTGGGGAGGGAATTGCTTGATAAAAGCCTGACTCTGGGGGTCCTAAACATCTCCATGTCCCCCCTGAGCACTGTCCCCAGCTGGGTCACCCGCAGCAGGAGGGGAAGGGGCAAAGGCATTTCCAGCGAGAGCTGTGCCAGGCGCAGCTGAAAAGCCGGGAGAGAGGGAGCTGCGGAGGCTGGGAGGGGAGTGGCGGGCAGACAGCAGAGGGGATTTCTGCTTGAGTGGTTATTATACCGTCGATTTGAAGAGACAGATGACGGCAGTGGCAGAGGAGGCAATAATTGAAAGCGCCATGAAACATTAATGAATGCCCAGGGACTGGATCAGGAGTTGTTAACGCTCACTTCGCTCTCTCTGTCTCGCTCTCTTTTTAAAGTCAAAATTGTTCCACTGCCCTCTAGGCGAAGGATTTATTTTATTTTTTTTCTTGCTGATTTAAAGGTGTAGGCGCCCACCAAAGGAGCCCTGGCTTGGTGGCTGATCACATCTGCTCTCCAGTGGCTCTTCCGTGGGGGTAACACCAAGTGGGTGATTACAGAGCAAACTGCTGCACTCACATCCCTATGGAATCAACAGGTCCAGTTGGCACACTTGGCACAGAGCTGGTGGAGAGGTGCAGGGGAGCTGAGGTGGGCGAGGGGTGACAGGGACTGTGGCAGTGACAGCGCTGTCCCCTCCGTGTGTATATGGAAAGCATCACTCCGATGGGATTGGAGCCAGCCCTCCTGATCTCAGGGCTCAGTGGATAAACCCACCAAGCAGGCAGGGTGAGCTGTGGTGCTGCCCTGTCACTGCTCAGATGAGCAGGGAATGCAGCCTGGAGAGCACCTCTGTGCCAGGAGTCCCTCCTCATGGCTCTGCAGATGCTCTCTGTGCTGTTTGCCACTTAGCAGGGCCTTAGGGGTTGAGGAACAAAGAGCTTTTAGCAGAGCTGTCAGCAGCACCAGGGAGATCTCTGACCTGCAGGTACCAGGCTGTCGCTCAAACAGGGCTTAGCCAGAGGCTGGGAGATCCCCCAACTTCGCAGCGAGGGATCTGACATCATTTAGTGATTGCTGCTCTGGCCCTGAAAGGAGATTAAAAGCCCTCGCCTTAAAGGAAGGGTAAAGTGGAGGTGAAGCTGTAAGTACCTTTTCCCTCCTGCTTTTCTCCCTGGAGACGAGCAGAGGGATGACACAGTGGGGTCCTTGTGTCCCCTGCACAACCAGGGCACAGGGAGAGTAGGGGGGTGTAGGAGAGAACAAGATCTATTCAGGGCACAAGGACACAGGAACCAGCCCCTGGGGACAGGGGGCCTTCGGGACTGGTGACTGCTCCCTGGGGAGTGCCTTCCACAGTTCCGCATGTCCAGGGGTCCAGAGCTCTGAGAAGCTGGCACCACTGGATGGAGCAGGGAGTATTCCAGCTGCATCTGGGCAGGACACAGTGGCAGGGCCACGGGCAGCCCAGGCTGCGCTCACAGGGACACGAGGCAGCCCTGTGTAAGTGGAACATGGAGACAGCTGCACTGATGCCCACAAGACACGTGTAACCAACCCCCAGGGTTAACCCAGGCTGGAGTGGGTGCCCTGGGTGCTGGGGCGGGGGAGAGCAGGGCAAACACTGCCCGGGATGGGGCAGCTGGGCCCATCTCAGTGTGTTGCAGCCCAGGACAGCAAAGAACTCTTGGGGCTGGTCCCGGCCACCTGATCACTCCAGGAAATCCTGTGGTGGCTCCAGACCAGCACTCAGGTGATCTCCTACAGCGTCTCAGCCCCCAGGGCAGCACTGGCTGCACAGCCCAGGGCAGGAGTGAGAGCAGAGATAATGATGGTAACAGCTCCTAATGAGCCAGGAGAGCAGGTGCTCCAGCACGGCCCAGGTGAGGCCTTGGAGGCCGTGTGGTGACAGCGATTGGCAGTGACAGCGTTCTGGGCCCTGCTGCAAATTGGCACAGTCAGTTCTCCTCACTGTCTCTAAGACTGTGCTGCTGCAGCCCCGACTCATGCTGGGAAGCTGCTCACATCCCAGCTGGGTCCCTGTCCCTGGTGTCACACCAGTGTCCCACAGCTCTCCCACACCCTGGGCTGGAAAAATTGTGGTTGGGAATTACCACTGTACTATCCCTTGGTCCCACCCAAAGCATCACTGTGGGAATCGATATGGAGGGATGGCCTCGGGTCCTGGGCTGGGCTCCCTGGGGGCACAGCACCCTGGGAGCAGAGTGCCAGCCCAGAGCAGCCCCAGAGCCTTGTGGCCTCAGCCTGCACTACCTCTTCCCACCCTCTGCCAGCAATCACAGAATCCCAGAGTGGTCTGGCTTGGTGGGGACCTCAAAGCTCATCTCATTCCACTCCCCTGCCATGGGCAGGGACACCTTCCACTGTCCCGCATTGCTCCAAGTGCCTGGCCTCATAAAAAACACCTTAAATATAAAATGTAAGAGGCACAACTGAATTTTGCCTGTGAGGCCAGGAGGTCGCACACCCTCTTTACTGGAACTGCGAGGCTGAGGTGTTCAAAGGTCACAGAGGAGCCATTTGTTCCTGGAGCTCTTCCCAGCTGTAGTGCTGGGCTGAGGGAGGAGCTGAGGAGGAAAAAGCTGTGTTCAAAGAGGGACAGGGGATGGGAACAAGCATGTTCCTACCTCAAGTGAAAAACAGGACCCTTGAGAAATTCCTTCCCATCACAGCTTTGAGCATGACAGAAGCAGGGCAGCTCCTGAGGTGGAAGGTGCTGGATTTGCTGCATAATGATGCACCATGAGAGCACCAAATCTGAGGGTTGTGGGCAGCTGGTGCCTGTGTCAGGAGAGATGAGGTCTTCTTCTCCAGGAGCTTTGTCCCCAGGAGGTGGTGGGACACTCTGCAGTCCTGCAAGTGTTCAAAAAACAAGTAGACGTGGCATTTTGTGATATGCTTTGGTGGGCATGAGAATGTTTGTTTGAAGGTTTGACTTGATGACCTTGAAGGTCTTTTCCAACATTAGTGATTCTGTGATTCTGTTGGTGGGACTGCAGAGTCCAGGGTGTGTGTGTTGTGTGGTTCATGACTGTGGGACATGTCTGAGTGTGAGCTGGCTGAGTGGGACCAGGAGTGCTCAGTGACAGTGGCCTGTGGCTTGGATGCTGCAGCGGTCCCTGGAGCCAGAGCAGTGGGGCTGGGGGGTAACTGCCCTGGTCTTTGCTAAGGGAGCAAACCTTGTCTCCAGCTCTCCACCTGGACTGTCTGAGGCATCTCGTTACCTCCTTGTTCTTCCCTCTCTTCTCTTGGTCCTTTGTATTTCAGCTCTGGGGTAGTTTCCCCCCCACACAGTCTGACTTTCAACCTCACTTTCCAGGCTGCAGTATCAGCCCCTTTCTGCCTTATCCCAGCCATCCCAGTCCCCCTCAGAGAATCTCTGATGCCTTTGGTGGTGTCCTTCTGCCCTTCCCAAGTCACACAGAGGGATGGGAGAAATAGGAAGACCCCCCATTGCTGCTCCAGCTCCCATCCAGAAGTGCAGCATCCCCGTTCACATCCCACACCCCCTTCCCCACCAGCCACGGCTGTCACTTCCCGGGAGAGAATTGCCAGGGAGGTGCCGAGTGTATTTTTAGCTGTGCCGTTCATGTCTGATAAGTGTTTTGACCTTTTTGAGCAGAGCTAATCACGCCGTCTGCTCCTCGCTCCAGCTCGGCTCGTGCTCTGCCTGTCAGGGAGCCGGGGGAGGAGCTGCGGCTCCTCTCGCCCCCCGGGCCGGGCTGGGAGGGGGCTCCTTACCTGGGAGCCCTCGCTCTGAGCCAGGTGTGTGCCCTCAGCAGCCCTGCAGCCTCATGGATGCGCTCTGGGAACGGATGGGATTTGAATTCCTGAAGGGGTGGGATCAAACCCCCTCACCCATGGGGCAGAAAGTGGGGTGCTGGGTGGGGAATTGCGCAGGGTCAGGAGCTGACCTGTCCCTGGGGCTGCAGTTCCCTGACCATGCTACCTGACACCCAACCCCTGGGATCAATCCAGGCTTGGGATGAAGAGATCCGGAGCAGCCCTGGGGAGAAGGACCTTGGGCTCTGGTGGGGGAGAGGCTGGACATGGCCCAGCCCAGAAACTCCCATTGCCCTGGGCTGATCCCCCAGCGTGGGCAGGAGGAGAGGGGGGGGATCTGCCCCTCTGCCCCCTCAGGTGAGACCCCCCTGCAGAGCTGCTCCAGCCCTGGGGAACAGCACAGGACACTGACCTGTTGGAACGAGTCCAGAGGAGGCACCAAGATGATTAAAGGCTGGAGCAGCTCTGCTGGGAGAAAAGGCTGAGAGAATTGGGATTGTTCAGCCTGGAGAAGAGAAGGGTTTGGGGTGACCTAATTGCAGCCTTTCAGTGTCTAAAGGGAGCTGACAGGGAAGATGCAGAGGGACTATTTAAAAGGGTCTGGAGCTACCGGACAAGGGGAAATGGCTTCCCACTGCCAGAGGGCAGGGTTAGGTGGGATATTAGGAGGGAGTTCTTCTCTGTTAGGGTGGGGAGGGCCTGTCAGAGGTTGCCCAGAGAAGCTGTGGCTGCCCCATCCCTGGAAGTGTTCAAGGCCAGGTTGGACGGGGCTTGGAGCAACCTGGTCTGGCGGAAGGTGGAACAAGATGATCTTTAAGGTTCCTTCCAACCCAGGCCATTCTGTGATTCTATTCTATGATCCCTGTGCTGCCTTTTTTGCCTTGCTTAAATATAGCATCACTTTCAAGAGACAAATTTTGCCTCCACCCTGTACTCAGAGGTCCTGGGGGCTGTGCCCCAGTGACAGCCTGCCCAGGGCAGAGTGTGGTGGCTGTTCCTGGTGTGGACACCAAGGCTCTCACCCTGGCAGCAACCAGAGCTGCGACGTGGCTGCAGAGCACCCAGAGCCGACATCGACAACCTGGGAACCACTGTCAGAACTGGCTGTGCTGATGGCAAGGAGATAAACCCTCACCTGCTGCTCCCCTCTCTGCTGCTCCTGCAGACAGCCTGGGCATCACACACACTGCAGCTGCCTCCTGGACTTGCAGCAGCCCCTGCCAGGGTGGGTTTGGTGCTCAGAGGCTCCCTGAGCCTCAGAGCTGCTCTTTTACCCTCGCTTGGACAGGCAGAGCTTCGGGCTCTGTGCCACGGGCTCAGGAACTGCCTCCTGGAGACACCACTGCTGCCTGTCTGCTCTGAAGGGGAGCAGTGGCGAGGGCAGGGCAGGGTGTGCTCAGGGCTGCCCCGGGGCCAGCCCTGGGAGCCGGGAGGCGGCTGCTCTGTTGCTCATGCCAGACAAGCCTCGAGCCCACACTTAATCCTGATGCCTGCGAAATTAGGCAGAAAATGCTCCGATTGAGTGTGAAGGCCTCCGCTGTAATTTGGAGCGAGCAGATGACACGCACTCGTCGTCGGAGGGAGATGAAAGCTTTTAGAGCTGGTGAGCACTAGCAAAATCTGTGAAAATCCCTTTTTTGTCAGGAGTGGTAGATACACAGGCAGATGAAAGACACAAGATAAAATTAGCCTGAATGCAACAGAGAGAGAGAGAGGGAGAAACAGAGAGAGAGAGAGAGAGAGGGAGGGGAGTATTTCTCAGAGGGCTCTTGGCAGGGAAGGTTCCAACAGTGGTGACTCAAAGGCAAAGGGGAGATATATATATGTGTGTGTGTGTGTATGTGTGTGTGCACATGAGAATATACATGTGTGGGGCTGTATTTGGCTATACTCCCACAGCAGCAGCATCACCTGGGGGTGATCCCTTTGGAAGATGAGGCTGTTCCCCATCCCTGCCATGGCAGGCAGAGAGCCCTGGCCGTGCTGCGCATGCCGTGGTCCCTCTGTCCATGGTGGGCAGCGTGTTGGTGGGTCTGAGTTGCAGGGCTCTCATGCAGGGCACCTCCTGGTGAGGTCAAGGATAGCCCACCTCCAAGAGGAGAAACCGTGGTGTCCAAAGCAGTGGATGGTGTGAACGAGCTGACCAGCAGCTGCATGCTCTCTGAGGTGACTTTAATTCCATGTTTTTCATGGTTAGGCAGCTCCAGGTTGCAACAGGCACCAGCTGTGCTCAGAGGGGCAAGAGCAGCAGGGGATCCCCTGAGCACTAATCCTGGCTACCAGCGTTTGGCTGCAGGCTGCTCTGGGACAGTGACTCCCCTGTGGTGAGGCAGCAGAGACCAGGATGGCCTCTGTCTGCAGGTGACTCATGTGGGTCCTGCCTGGGGGTCCAAGGCAGTAACAGAAGCCCCTTCCCTGCTCCTGCCTTTGCTGCTGAATGGAAAGGGATACTGGTGGCTCTGCTGTCTGTAGGAGAGTGCCCATGAGGGTGCGGCATCCCAAATGCCAGAGTGAAGGTCCCTGAAGGGGGTCCCACTGAGCTGCACCATAGTCACAGCCAGCCCTGCTCTCCTGGCAGGGTTGGGGTGCTCTGAGCCCAGAACCCTCCAACAGGCCATGGGGATATAGAAAAGCAGATGGAAAACCTCTCAGCAAGTGTCCTTGGCACTGCTCAGGACCCTCCTCTCTGAGGGGATGAGCAGTGGGATGATGGACGGACGCTGAGAGATGGAAGAAGGAGAATCTGCTCTCAGATCTCCTTGTTCTCTGCACTGGTGGGTACCAAAATCCAGAAGGGTCTTTTCCCCCAGCCCGTGGTTTTTGCTGCCCAGGGACAGGTTGTTGCCATCAGCATCGATGCAGACGTGACACCCAAGGGGGGTTCTGTCCCTGCTGGGACGCTGCAGCCCCTCTGCACCCACCCTTCAGGCAGCTGAAGGGCAACCACCACACTGGAGTAGGTGTAAGGACCTCTGTGCTCCAAGATCATCCCTCCAAAACAGCCAGACCCCACAGGCACCAGGGATGCTGTGGATGCTCCCTGTCAGTCCAGGGAGCAGAGGCGGGAGGACTTCCCGTTGTCCTCACGATGCAGCCCCAGGAGCTGCAGCATCAGGAGACTCCCTGGAGCTGTGTGACACCCACCAGCGTGAGTCAACACCAACATTAATAACAACCAGAAAAATCCCCGTGCTTCCTCTCCCTCCTCTCTCACTGTGCCTTCCAGCAGGACGTGGGCTGCCCAGGAGTCACAGGACAGGGGGTTTGGGGACAGGAGGTCGGGTCCTGTCATCACACGGTGCTGCTGCTGTTGGGAACATGTGTGGGGGTGCAGATGGTCCCTTGGGAGGGTGGGTGACGGGTGGGAGATGTCCTTGGCCCAGGGGGTAGCAGGGGCTGCCCAGGGGTGTGTGGCAGCACGCTGCCAGCGTGCCCGTGCCCGGGAGCAGCACTGCTGCTCAGTCATGCAGGGGCTGAAGGGAAAGAATAAATAACCCAGCCGTGAACACAAGCACTGGCCAAAGCCTCCCGAGGAGCCGTCTGTACTTCCCAGCTGCAGCCCCTGTTCCCTGGCTTGGCTATCCCTCTGGGAATGACAGCAGGGGTGGCAGCTCCTGCAGCCCAGCAGAGATGCAAGGCTCTCCCTCCTCCACCCTCCGAGTGCTCCGAAATGCCTTTCACCAGCAGAACAATTAGAAATCTAATTCCTTTTTCTCCTGCTCAGCTAATTGTCTGTGGACAATTTGATTGTAAGAGTGTCCAGTGATGCAGAATAACCATCTTATTTCTGCTAGACATTGCCTTTGCAATTAGCACTATTGATTGCCTGGCTCTGTTCTCTCACCTGCCGGGTCCCAGGGGACGCCTCTCACCTGGCTCGTCCCGCCCAGGCCGTGCCCTCCCTTTGGCAGTGCCATCCCTTGGCCTCCAGGTCCCACCGGGGGCTGAGCAGGAGGGTGAGCTCTGTTCTCTTTGCTCCACAGGGATGAATCTCTCCCCACAGGACATCCAGAAAGGTCCTCCCAAAACCACCAGAGAGCTCCCCCAAGGACAGCACAGAGGATTTTGCCTCTCTGGCTGGCTACAGCTGAGAGGGCTTGATTTTTTGGAAAAAAAAAGTAAAAACAAAAATTCAGATTTGACAACACCAAAAGGTTTTGGATGAATATGTCAATTCTGCTGAATGGTTTGTTTGGAGAGAAAAAAAAACCCGAAAGATCAAAACATTTCATTTCAGCATTTTCAGAGTGAAATGTTTTGATTTTTTTTCCTCTTCCAAATGACTTTGTTTCAAAGTTTCCCTTAATTTTATTTTGCTAAACATAAAAAAAAAAAAATCAAAAAAAAAAATCCGTGAAATGGCTGTGGTTGGAAGCAAATTCATTGGCTTGGGCACAGCCAAACCTTTTGTGTAACCACCACCCAAGGATTCCTCCACACCCTTTTTTTTTTATTTATTAGCATTTCCAGGGACTTTTGTTTTCAGGCCAGCTCTAAATGACACATGGTTGTGCTTTCCCTGTCACGAAGCAGTCACAGATCTGCTGTCCTGCTCTAGGAAGGGGCAAAGGTGTCCTGGGAGCCTCTGCTCCCCAGCTCCAGCCCTCCCCGCCAGGGTTTGGTGTGGGACCAACTGTGTCCCCACGATGTGGCCCAAAGGGCTGTGGCAGACACGTGGCTGCTGATTTGGGAGCCAGCCTGGCTCTGCCTGCCCCAGACACCACCTGGGGAGACTGAGGGCTTGCTGGTGCTCAGGGAAAGCAGAGCTGGGAGGGAGCTGGTCCTGGGGATGCGGAGGCAGCTGCCTGCTCAGCTCAGCACATCCGCAGAGGGGAGGGCAGGATGCTCCTCTTATGCAACCCATTGAATCACCACCTGAACAGGCACCAGCTCCGGGCCAAGGAGGGTTTTGAGCTCCAAGGCCCAGATGGCTGCAGCAGAGAAGAGCTTTCCAGAGCAAGAGGAAATGGGTGTAAATAGCAGACTGTGCAATTAATTTCCTCCACACCAGATTTGTGTCCCAGCAGAACGGAACAGCCAGAGCCCTCCCTCCAGTCCTACTGCTCCCCAGCTCCTGGAGCATCTCCTCTCCTGCAAACCCTGCTTGGAGACCCACCTTCACCTCCACAGCCCTGAGAAGGGACACCTAAACCTCCTACAGCCATGATCCCAGTAGATGGGACACGGGTCATCCCAAGGTGTGGGTCACCCCACACCACAGCAGCTGGACACAGGGAGCAGCCTCGGGTGGGGAGACACTGGAGCTGAGCAGGGAGGAGCAGCCCCAGAGAGAGGTGTTAGGAAGGAATTAGAGTCCGGATCTATAAAACACTTGGTCCCAATTATTATAATGCACTGATTAGGGGAACTCAATAGTTCTGCTGGTGGTTAATGGCAGTAATTACCCAGATATGACTACAGTGGCAATATTAATAACTCTGGGCCATTAGTATTTGTGAGCAATGAGCAGAATACACATCCCTGAGCCTCTGGCTCAGTCTCTCCCTCTACTCCAGCTGTAGCTGGGCTGGGAGAAGCTGGAGCTGGGCTGCAGGGGAAGCAGATCCACAAACTGGCTGACATTTGTCAGATCCAGGAGAACCACAGAATCGTTAAGGTTGGGAAAGACCTCCAGAATCACCAAGTCCAACCTCTGACTGAATTCCATCATGCACACTGATGAAGTGCCATGTCTACTCATTTTTAGAACATCCCCAGGGATGTGACTCCACCACTGCCCTGGCCAGCTGTGCCAGTGCCTGACCACTCTTACAGAGAAGAAGTTTTCTCTAATATTCAACTTGAACCTTCACTGACACAAGTTGAAGTTGTTTCCTCTCCTCCTGTCCCATGTTCTCTGGGAGCAGAGCCCAACCCTCCGAGCTCCATCCTCCTGTCAGGGAGTTGCAGAGCCAGAAGGTCCCCCCTGAGCCTCCTTTTCTCCAGGCTGAGCCCCCCCAGCTCTCTCAGCTGCTCCTGCTGCTCCAGCCCCTTCCTCAGCTCCGTTCCCTTCCCTGGACATGCTCCAGCTCCTCAGTGTCTGTCTTGTCATGAGAGGCCCAAAACTGACCCCAGGATTGGAGTTGTGGCCTCACCAGTGCCCAGCACAGTGTGGCTGAAGCCACCCATGAGTCCATGGACGTGGCCTCTTGTCCTGCAGCAGCCTCTGTGGTGAGATTGGAAATGTGAGTGCTTGGAGCAAAGATCCCTTGTTGTGGTGCTGCTGCTGCAGCCTGGGGCTCCTGGTCACTTGGGATGCCACAGCCTGTCCCCTGGCCCCCTGCAGATCTGCTGTCACTCCTTGGGCACAGACAATCACTGCCTGACCTCTGTGCACAGGGCTGGAACACGTGCGAGGGCTGAGGTGTGAGCCCATGGCTTCTGGTGGAGAGGAGGGGGCTGGGAGGGACCCACTGCAGGGAGGTCTTCACAAGTACGATGAATGACCACCCTTGGGCAGGGAGGGTGGGGAGGGGCCCCTGCAAACGGCTTGGAAGAGTGTCAGTGTGAGAGAAGAGAAGGGCGGTGACTGGTGGGCGCTGGTTCACTCCAGAAGAGGCAGGACAGGGCTGGTGCAGCCAACGCTGGTGTCACACACCCACTGAGAAACCTCCAGGTCCCTGGTGAAGGAGTGCACAGAGGAGCCCACACGTGCTGTAGGTGCATGGTGCTCACCAAAGTGCGAAGGCCCCTTCACGGACACGGACCTGTGCTGGCCTGTCACAGCCCGGCGGGGACAGGGGCAGAGCTCCACCCCACAGACGGCTCTTTGTCACGACACCCTCTCACGGAGCGCGTTTCCGAGGGGCTCAGGAGGAGGAAGCAGCTTCTCCACCCCCAGCCCAGCCTCCCCCAAGTCCCCAGGGCCGGGTTACCGTCTCTGGCTCCTCGGCTGCTCCGCTCCCTCCTCCCGTCTGCGGCCGAGACACTCGGCTCCTGCCGCCCGGCATCTGCGCTCCCCCGGGGAGCCCTCCGACCGCACGGCCCGGCCCTGACTCCAGCCGAGCCCTGCGGTTTCTCAGCTATTTCTAAACAAAAGGGCCGATTAATTGCTCCCTCCTTCGCCCTCAGCTGAATGTAACACCCCCTCCCCTGCCTCCAGGAGTTTGGAGCTGGTCAGGAGAGCAAGGACATGCTCCCGGGGAGATGCTGAACCTCCGTGCAGGTGCTGTTAGCTCGCTGCTTGTTTGGGGATGGGGACAGCAAGGAGGGTTTGGGGATAGGGACAGCAGAGCCACCGTGACCAGGCAGGGATGTTCTCTATGCAAATGCATCCTCCATCCTCCTCCCGATACCCAGGGAACTTCCCCACTCCGTCTCCGGCTCAGCCGTAATGATGGGAGTATTTAGCACACGGCGCAGTGTATCCGAACCCTCCCGCAGTCAGAGACACCCTGTCACCCAGGTGACATGTCTCTTACACGCTGCCAATTTAGCAGCCGCGGCAGCGTGACGCCCCTGGAATCTGGGTTACCGCTGGCAGCCCCGGCTCCGAGGGGAGGAAGGGGCGGGAGCACACGGCATCCCACGCGAGCTCTGCCCCCCGGGCAAACCCCCAGCACACGGGGTGTCAGGGGTGAGGCCACGGCAGCCCCTCCAGCGGGGAGGCTCAAAACAGGCAGGTTAAAAGAAAAAAATGAAAATAAAAAAAAATCTCTGGTAATTTTCCACTGAAATTTTGTGAAGAAATCTTCTTTTCCTCCTTTTTCCCTGCACTGCCATCAGATTCCCCCCTCCCTGCCAAACCCTTTCCTTTCACAAATGAGAAACCCCAAACAAAAGCTGTCAGGACAGAAGATGGTGAAGAAGCCTGGCTTCGTAGCAGCCAAAGCCTGATTTTCCTAACCAAGCCCAGAAATATTTTTTACTCTGAGAATTTCCAGTTTCTTGGTTCCCATCACAAAAAAAGGGAAAGATTTTCCCCAGATCAGCATCCTGCAGAAGTCCCTCAGTGGGTGACCAATGCTTTGGCATAATTACACAGTCATTAAGCTGTTTGCAGTGGTTTCACTCCGGATGCCAAAGGACAACACCCCAACGCTGTCACATCCCTCTGGGTTTTGTCTCCTGCCCTGTGCAGGGACCAGACCCTGGGGTTTGGGGTCACCCCACCTGTAGCCAGAGCACGGAGGGTGCAGGCACCCCATGCCTTGCAGGGACTGATTCTCCCTGATTCATCCCACCGTGACCTGTCTCTGGTTCACATCCAGAGATGAGGTGTAGGCTGGAACTGGGAAATGTCCTGTTTATCTCATGTTCACTGCAATGTCTGATGCACATCACAGATCCTGGAACACCTGAAACCCAAAGCCTCACCTTTCCTTGGTGTTGCACTGCCCTGGAGTTGGAGCGGTGGATTAGATCAGGGATTTTTTTCATGTCTTCACTTTGTGCCTTTGCTTCAGTTCGTATTCAGTGTTAAGCTTTGTCAAGGCTCCTTTTGGCCATTCCCCAATTCCTGCTGTCTTTTAATGTGTCTCAGCTCATGCATCCTCCTGGCTCAGCCCATTACAAGGTCTGGGGAGTCACAGCACCTGAGCCCGCTCTCACTTCCAAGCCCACCCTGCCATCCAGGCAGGTGGGGTGTGAGGGTGGGAGGTTGTGGAGATGTCTTCTTGCTCCACTCCACGTGCACCAGGACCATATTGGGACGCTGCAAAGGCTATGTCTTTCTTCCTGCACTCTCTGTTCCCAGGCTGTGCCAACTCCAATCCCATCCTGTGGCTGGGGCTTGCAAAGGGCTGGGTAACTTTATGATCAATAATAACACTGGTAGTTATTCTTGTCAAGAGAAGGTTAATTGCACCTCCTGCCTGGGGGCACCAGCTGATCCCTGCGGGGGGCTGGAAAGGCATTTTCCACCTGTGTTCAGCGTTTCCCAAGCCAACAGGATGCAGGATGTGGGGTTGGAGCATGTGCTGGAGCATCAGGTGCTGTAGGGGGGCATTAGGGGAGCACTGCTGTGACACTGCTGTTGGGGGGCAGTGGGGGAGCCCTGCTCTGACCCTGCTGTTTGTGGGGGGCATTAGGGGAGCAGTGCTGTGACCCTGTTGTGAGTAGGCTTTGCAGCAGTTGGGTCCTGCATAGTGGTGCTGCCCTGGGTGGGCTCAGCACCCACTCACGGCCACCCACCACCCCGGGATGTGGAGGGAGGGAAGCCCCTGCGGGCACTCCCAGCAAAATGGGGTGTCTTGGCCTCTCCAGCCTGACAAGGGGGCACCAGGGCTGTCCAGCCCCCCTTGGATGCAGAGGGGGTCTCCCCTGTCCATGATTGTGGTATCTGATGTGCCGCTCTGCCCCAGCCCTCTGTGCAGTGTAATTTTATGACTTGTGGCTGCCAGGAGGATAAAGACTGTTGTGCACCCAGCAGTGAGAACAGCTAGAGGCTGCCGAGCTCTGAGCGTCCTCCCTGCACAGATCTCAGCAGGAAATAGCTCCGATACTGGGCTGTGCTGGGCAAGGAGAGCAGGAAAGGACTCTCACACCCCAGTGGAGCAAAAAGTGAGGATGCTGCAAAGAGACCTCTGTGCTGTTGTGCAGCGTGCAGGGACATGGTCCTGCATGTCTGTCTGTCTGTCTGTGAGCTCTCCTGTGCTCTCTTACCACCCTTCCCCAGTCTTCCCAACCCCCCTTTCCCTGTCTTGTCCCTCTTGCATGTACAGTCTGTGCCCGTGGCCTCGTCTCCAGCCTCGCGTGTGACCTACTTACACACACAGCCCCAGTTCCTGCCTTTTCTCTCCCGAACAAAGCTGCCGGTCCTGCTGCCTCCCTGCCTGCTCCCAGCACAGTCCAGGGGCTCCTTGCACACCTCCTACTCCCAGCACAATTCCAGCAGCTCCTGGGGAGCCTCACCCCCTCAGTGCAGATATCCCACCCTCACTGGTGGGTGCTGAGCCTCCTCCTGGCAGGTTGGTCAGGATGCTCTCACCCTGTGGTTAACACCTCGTGTGGAGCCTCCTGCTCTGCAGCTGGCAGGGAGAGCAGGGAATGCTGGGTTCCTGCCTCCCAGGCTGCCTGCAGACACTGAGGGCAGCTTGGGGTGCTCAGGCAGAGCCTTCTCCCAGCTGTGCCTGGGGCCAGCCTGCAGCTCTGCCAGCTGTGCTCACCCTGTGCCAGCCTGACCCTTCCCCACAAAGACTGCAGGGATCAGCATGAGGATGCTCCCTCTGCAGAGGTCCCTGCTCCAGAGGTCTGAGCACTGGGATCCTCCCTGCCACAGTGAGTTTGGGCTCAGGACAGAAGTGGGAAGGACAGGTGCCATGTCTGCACTAGTAGTGATGTTCAGACCTGGTCCTAGGGACAGGTTTGGTCCTGGGGACATGGTGGCCTGGCAGCAGGCAGGATGAATGCCACCACGGCTGTGTCTCTGCCCTGGATCTGGGTGGCTGCTGCTGACTCTGCTCCTGCTGTGGGGATCCTGGGAGGAAGACCCACTCCACACTGTAGTGCTGCTTCTCTAGGCAACGCCACCTTCCTGAAAATCCCCAGGGAAATGGGGAGAGCTGCTGCCCCTGCACACAGACACAGGGAGAGCACAGGCACAGGTGAGATGCTGGTGACACCACCCGGAGCACAGGGATGCTCACACTCAGCCCAGGCTGCCTGTGGGTGTGTGGAGAAGAGGGGGCTCCCTGCCTCTGCTAATGGCAATAATAAGGTAATTAGGGGCTGTATAATCAGCATGAAGGCAGGGCCTTGTTGCTATGCAAACACTGAGTCAAGAGATGCCCCTGTCTCTCCCTGCACACCTGATAAGTCTCAAGAGAGATGCTCTCCTGAGATTTGTGGCTACTCTGGGCTGCCCCTGCTGCTTGTTACAGAGCAGGGAAAAGTGTTCATTCTTCCTTCATCACCACTGTCTTCATCAGCTCTGTGATGGGGAGGCATCGAAAGGGGTTTCTACCTCAAGAAAGAAGGTAGAGGATGAGTTCCTCTCTGTTCTGGTCACGTTGGTTCACATTTGGCCTCTGAGCAATGCCAGGAGCTCTCGTCTGCTTGGCTTGAGGATTCCACCTGCACATAGAGATGACAAATGATTTCAGTCCCACAATGCCCCTGAGTCGTCTCCAGCCCCACCTGCCTGGGGCTGTCATCCACACAGGGACATCTGAGCCAGGGATGGGGGCTTTGGGGAGCTGGAAATACAGCTCAAATCACCCCCCATGTAGCACCACAAGTGCCCATCACATCCCCACTGCATTCCCAGCTGCAAGCAGAGACCTGTCGCTGCCGTCACACACCCCTGCAGGGCAGAGACCTCGACACAGCATCACCTCAGCACCTTTTTTATCCACTACACTCAGTCCCAGGGGCTGCTGGGCTCTTTGCTGTGTGTGCCCCAGCTGGCTCAGGACCCCGTGTTGAGGTTGGCAGGGCTCAGGTCCGTGCCCTGGCCGTGGCTGTGCCGCCGCACGCTCGGCTCCGCTGCCGCAGCGCCAGGGCACGGAGCTCTGACAGGGGCTGTAAATTGTCAGGCCCCGTAAAGCATTTAATGATTTTGAATTTATCTGCATCGATAAATACATGACAAGGTAACAGTCAAATAAATACCCATTAGTGCACTCGCTCTCTTTTTTTTAATTACGAGCTCGGGTGTAACCAATCATTTTCTGCTAAGCAAGCGCTGCAGGAAATCTTCATTAGCACCAGCCCCGGCGAGCTCTGCAGCCCGGGGAGGACGAGAGAGCCAGGAGGGAGGTTTGGCCGCGCTGCATCCTGCTGCCACCCGGCACAGGGAGAGGACCCTGCTGAGCTGGGTTTGGCGGCAGCAACCCCTGCAGAGGGGGCAGAGGGGGCAGAGGGGGCTGCGGGACCACTCGCTGCTGTGCAACACGCTGAGCTCTCTGTTCGGGACTCTTGCTGGGTCTCCTCCTTGCCCTGCCAGCCTCGGGAGGTTTGGAGATCCGGTGAGGCAGTGGGGGGAGTAGGGGGCTCAGGCTGGCTTAGCTCCAGTCCGGGCTAGAGGCAATGTCAGGGCAGGGGGGGTTGGGGCAGTGATTTTCAGGGGACACCTTCTCACTCTCTACAACTCCCTGACAGGAGGGTGGAGCCAGGGGGGGTTCGGGCTCTTCTCTTTAGGGAAGAAGTGACAGAGCAAGAGGAAATGGCCTCAAGTTGTCCCAGGGAAGACAGGATATTAGGAAAAATTTCTTCACTGAAAGGGTGGTCAAGCACTGGCACGGGCTGCCCAGGGCAGGGGTGGGGTCACCACCCCTGGAGTGCTCAAAGAATGAGTAGATGTGGCACTTTGCAATATTGTTTAGTGGGCATTGGGGTGTTCAGCTGACGGCTGGACTTGATGATCTTGGAGGCCTTTTCCAACCTTAATGATTCTCTAATCCTGGCTGGGGGCTGTGCACACCCCAAAGGCAGTATTTTCTGGAGGCAGGTGCCAGGCTATCAAAGCATGTGCAGAGAGGTGGATCTCACCTATCTCTGGGCCGTCTCTGGGCACCCCTCACCACCTCCCTGCACACTGGGTGAGCCAGAAAGTGCCAGAGGGGTGCAAACCACCCTGGTCAGCACCTCAGAGCATGTCCTGTCCTGGCAGCTGTGCCCTGCTCAGGAGGGGGTTTGAAAAAGTATAAAAATACTGAGACAGGACCGTAAAGGGGATGGGCTGTGAAATCCTGGAGCACCAGCTCTGCTGCTGCTGGACACCCTCTGGCCTGAGCAGCACTGGCTGCCACAGAGCAGGAACAGGGAAAGGCAGGAGGAGCTGGGAAAGGCATGTCCCCGGCTGATGTGGCCTGGCAGGGATGGGGCACAGTCAGGCCACCAGCCAGTCACTCTGCTGGGCACAGAGCCGGGGCACAGGAGTGGGGTCAAGGACAGAACCTGCTCTGGCCCTTTCCAGCATCCCTTGCATCCCTCTGTGCCAGACCTCTGGTTCAGAGAGGAGCACAGGGAGAACTCATCTGCTTTGCTCTGTCTTATTTCTGTCTGGCAACATTTTTACAGCAGAGCAGCTTCTAAACTCTGAACATCTCCGGGGAACATGTCGATCCTGATGATATTTTTCTATGGAGAAGTGTCAAATCAAATGATTTCAACTTTCACATTTTGTTTCAATAACGTTGAAAGGATTTTTTCCAATGAGAGGCGAACATTTCAATTTGACATTAGCATTTGGTTTCATTCCATTTGGGCTTTTATATTATCACATTACTTCAAATCTACATTTCTGGTCTATCTACATTTTGCTGTTTAATGATTCAGCAGCATCAAAACCCAGTGAAACGTCTTGATATTTCTGGGTGGAATTTCTCCCCTCGAAATTTGTACATTGTGGGAAAGTCTGCATTGAGAAGACCCCAAATTCCCAGGGAACGGAGCTGCCATCTTGCAACTGGCTCTGGCTTCAGCACAGAGCATCGTGGCAGAGGCAGCAGCAATCCAGGGACACTTTGTCCTGTGCTGAAACCAGAGGAAGGACGCAGATGTGACCTGCTCTGTGCTGTAGAGCCATAAATAGTGAGTGGCAGCACTGGCAGGGAGGAAGGTGAAGGCATTGTACACAAATTCGTCAACAGGAGTTAGGAATGAGGGTGCCCTTGTTACCCAGAGTCTGTTGTCCCCGGAGAGCAGGAGAGGCTGGATGCAAGAGCTGGATCCATACAGCAGGGGATGAGCAGCAACACACAAACAGGGTGTTCTTGAGGGGCTCCGCGTGGGGGTTTGGTTTGGGGAGTGATGGAGAGGAGCCCTGATTTTCCCTTCATGAACCAAGGGCTAGGACATGGCTCAGCTTCCCAGCACCAGGGAAGGCAGAAACCTGCTTTGTCCTTTGCTGGAGCAATGCTGGTGGCAGAGGGGCTGTGGCTTCACCTCCTTGTCTGGGCACTGACTGTGTGTTCCCTGGTGCATCAGTGTCACGTCAGGTCTCCTGCAGCTGGTGCCAGGGCTGTGCTGGAGTGCTGCAGGAGGCAGAGTGGCTGCATTCCCTCCATGCCTGGGCACTGCCCCCAGATCCGTGCTCTGCAGAGGTGGCTCATCCCCTCCCCAGGCAGTGACACCCCACAGTGGGATGCTGGGGTGCCCCCTCCCTGTGTGCCACACGCACAGCCTGCTCCGCTGCTTCCTGGCTCTCACTCACCTGCAGCCCTGTTGCTCACAAGGTGGATTAAAAGCTGGTTTAATGGATATTTATGATCCCCATCGCAGTCTTTTACTGCCTGTCCTTTCCCATTACAGCAGCACGTGCCCAGGCTGTGTGTGGGGAGGGCTCTCTTGGTCTGCACGGGTGACCTGACTGGCGGAAGCCACCAGCACAGCACACCCCTGACACACCTAAAGCTTCATACAGAGCCAGAGGGGACTCTACACCCCCAAGAGATCTCACAGGAGAACTGTCCACAGATATCTCCCTGTAACTTCTGAGTCGTACTCGCTTGATGGAGAAACAAATGGAGGAGGGAACAGATGTGCCTTTGCCATTGCCACCAGGGGGTTGGCTGCTGGCACACACATGTGCACAGGGACCTGGAGGTGTGTATGGGCAGGTGGAGGTGTGTATGCCACAGGGGTGGCACCTGAGAGTGGCCCTGGGCATAGCACAGTGGCTGTGGGGAGGGATGTGCTGGGCACAGCCATGCAGGGAAGAGAGGCAGTTTTTGGCAAGAGCCAGGTCTGTGGGAGCCCTTGGCCTGTGCTGAGCACAACCTGCTGCCTTTTGAAGCTGGTGACGCTCCTGCACTACACAGGAAACCCTAATTGAACCAGCAGGTTCCCACTCACTGGCTCTAAATGAAACTCCCCCAGGAGAGCATATTAAACTTGACCTGTGCACCACCTCCAAGATTAACATCAGAGGAGAAAGAATTAAAGGTCTGTGGAGGGCAGAGCAAGGGAGGAGGCAGGCATGTCTCTCCTCTCCTGCTCCGGGAAGGGGTGGAAGGGCAGCTCCCTGGGGAGCTCCGCAGTCCAGCCCCGCTGAGCTGCCGGGGGAGCGCAGCAGCCTGAGCTGTGCCTGCTGCCAGGGAAAGCTGATGTTCTCCTTCCCCACCTCCGTGAGACCATGCAAGGCAAAACAAACCCCCCTCTGAGGCAGCAGGGGAAAGCAGGCACCAGGTGCTTTCCCACAGGGATGCTGCTGCTGGCGAGGCCGTGCCCTGCTGCCCACAGAGCTCCGGCCGGCTAGGTCTGCAACACGGGGGAGCAGCTGGGCTGAGGGAGCACTGGGCAGGGAGAAGGGCTGGGCCTGGGGCCCAGCAAGGACTGCATGGAGCGCACAGTCCCGCGTCGGCTCAGCACCACGGGCGGGTAGTGCACACACTGTCTCCCCACGGGCCGTGTCTGGGTCACTCCAACATGTTTTCTGGGGAGCTGAGACAGCTCTGCTCAGACACACTGCAGGGGGGAAGGTCTGTCCATGGTGGGCCCAAGATGTGCCCAGATCTTCCTGTGGGTGGGAATCCTGGGCCTGATCCTGCTCTCCCTGACCCCCTCTGGTGACCAGCAATAGGTCCTGAGGGAACGGCTGGAGCTGTGTCAGGGCAGGGGCAGGTTGGATCTCAGGGAAAGGTTCTTCCCCCAGAGGGTGGTTGGGCACTGACCAGGCTCCCCAGGGCAGTGGGCACAGCCCCAAGGCTGCCAGAGCTCCAGGAGGGTTTGGACAAGCCTCTGAGGGACATGGGGATTGTTGGGGTGTCTGTGCAGGGCCAGGGGTTGGACTGGATGATCCTGAGATGAGCTTAGTTGGTTGGAGCCTGATGTTAATAACACCAAGGTTGTGGGTTTGATCACTGCGCAGGCCATTCACTTAAGAGTTAGACTCGATGATCCTTGTGGGTCCTTTCCAACTCAGAATATTCTGTGAAATTTATCCTTGTGGGTCCTTCCCAGCTCAGGAGATTCCGTGACTGTGCCCTGGGAGGAGGGAGTGTTTTTGCAGCAGCCTCATATTCACCCCATCAGCGAGCAGGAGACACCACAGGCACTCACAGCTTTCACGAGCTGACAAGATGGTGAGAATGAAAAGTTCAAAACCAGTGCTCGGGACGTGTAAGTGTCTGCAGAACTAACTGCCATGTGGGTCTGAGCACACGCGTGCCAGGACCCGTCTCTTCCCGCGCCGCGCGCCGCGAGAAAAGGTCACCCTTCAGCGGGCTGGAGTCACCCAGCCTCCCCCAGCACGGGCACTTGGCTCTCGCTCCTCTTAATGAGGTGACCTTCGCTTGGCAATTCTCCCTGAAGAGTCGACAGGTCAAATTAAGCAGGTGTTTTATGCTGCCCCATCTCTGGCTGTCGGAGATGGGAGCGCGAGACAGGCGGGAGCTGAAGTGAAGGTGTCGCTTGCTTTCCTCCCTCTCTTATTATCTTACAGCCTGTAAATGACCGGCCACTTTCTGGGGTGTTTTTTTCTCAGGGCAGAATCCGTCCATCCAGCGTGGGCAGTGGGCAGGGGTGGGTGTGTCAGAGGTCGGGGAGCTGCAGGAAGGGGATATCAGAGCTCTCCAGCTCCTGTGCAGGATCTCAAGGCAAGGGCAGGTGTGGAGGGCTGGAGCCCTCTGCTCTGGAGGCTGGGAGAGCTGGGGGGGTTCACCTGGAGAAGAGAAGGCTCCAGGGAGACCTGAGAGCCCCTTCCAGGGCCTAAAGGGGCTCCAGGAGAGCTGCAGAGGGACTGGGGACAAGGGATGGAGGGACAGCACACAGGGAATGGCTTCCCACTGCCAGAGGGCAGGGAGAGATGGGATATTGGGAAGGAATTGTTGGCTGTGAGGGTGGGGAGGCCCTGGCACAGGTTCCCCAGAGAAGCTGTGGCTGCCCCTGGATCCCTGGAGGTGTCCAAGGCCAGGTTGGATGGGACTTGGAGCAATCTGGGCTAGTGGAAGGTGTCTCTGCCCATGGCAGGTGTTGGAATGAGATGATCTTTGAGGCCCCTTACAACCCAGACCATTCTACGTGATCTCCAAATTGCTGCCACTGTTGGGGAAGACTTTGTCCCTCTATGCAATGGGCCAGGCTGTGCCCTAAACCTGGACAAGTCAAAGGCAGACCCTTCTGGCACCAGACTGCTCAATCTGCCCCTGAATTTACTCTGCCTTCAGCCCTGGATTAGCTCATTTCAGCCTCATCCCCTGGTTCTCTGCCTGAGGACAGCAGATATCTCAAATATTCTGTGGGGCTCCTGCTCCCCTGATCCACAAGGCCTGTCCTGGCCTTGCCCAACCCAAACACCTCGAGTTGGCTCTTCCCAACCCAACAGATTTGCACTGACCCTTCTTTACTCAACCAGGCCTCCACTGATGGCAACGTGACCACGTGCCATGGCCCTTTGTAGGATGTGCAGTCTGCCAGGAAATGGGGTGTTTGCAGTCCTGGGAAGGGAAGAGATGGCGATTGTGCTGAGCACTGACAATGGAGAGTTCATGGGACACAGTGAGGAGTCAGCTGGGTACACTGGGAACACTGGGTACACTGGGAATCTCTCCTAGTCAGATCCTGGACAGAGGTCCAAGGCAGGGTATGGGTAACGAAAGATAAGAGCAAGGCAAGAGCATCAAGGCTGGTTTCTGGCCACACTAAAGGAAATTTCTAGGAGAGTTCTTGCCTTTTACAGTGATTAGTGATCTCCCGAGTTCAAAGCAGGTCTGACTGCAGAGGGCTCTGGTCCAAGCTTGTTCTTGTCAGGGCAGACAGGGAGCTGTGCATCTGCAGCCAGGGGCTGGTGGGAAGCCAGACACAGGGACAACATGGGGACATCTAGGCCTTGTGTCAGTTTAAAAATGGATAACAAGCTGCTCTGGAGTTGCAAAATGTAGAAGCTCTTCCCATCCCTTCATGAACATCCACAAACCTCAGGGCACATCTTCGCAGCCTCAGGCCAAAGCAGGGACATGGCTGTGGCACTGGGACCAAGTCAAGGGGCAGCTGAGCATCAGGGGTTGTGATGGGAGACTGAAGCTTGGAGCAGTGAGGGAATATCTCAGCTGGGGAGTGTTCATCACTCTCCAGTGCCCTCCAACGGGGCACATTTCACTGCAGGCTCCTTCCCTGGGCATCAGCCCATCGTGGTGAGGAGACCAGCCCAGTGCAAGGAAGGACCTGGAGAGCAGCTGAGGCTGGTGATGTGCACACACCGAGCGCAGCCAAACACGGGGGCTGTTACAGCGTATCCCTGGAGCAGAGCAATTCCATCAGATGCATTTACCTCGCCACAGGCTCCCCACAGCAGGTCTCCACAGCTCCTCAATAGAGTAATGCTGTCTCTCAGGTGGAAGCACTGAGTTTACAGAGCCCAGGACTGGAAAATGGAGCCCTTTCTTCCATGGATGCAACAGCGGAGCCCTTGGACGCTGCCAAGCTGAGCACCTGGCAGTGGAGGGAAACAGCTCCTTCCTGTCACATTTCATTCACATCCCTATGGCACTGGCATTCTCCTGGCAAGAGAAGCAATCCCAGACATTCCTTCTACAAAGAGATGAACCTAAACCAGCCTGTTCCCGATCCATGGGGCTCCCCACACAGTCAGGATTTGCAGACACACACCACGTGCGTGGCCAATATCCCAGGGAATTCCCTGAGCAGGGAACATGGACCCCAGTCCAAAACTGTCATTTGCAGGGGTTGGTCATGCCAAGCCACTGAAGAGTTGCCAGGAGCCCGTGCAGCATTTGCAATGGCACAGGCCCCTGACATCCAGCAGGAAACAGCCTCGTTACCTGACAGGCTTCACTGCCCAGCTGTGCCCAGCTGTGCCCAGCTGCACAAGTGGAAGCAGAGATACCTACAGGGCTGGCTCAGCACAGAAAATCCATCTCTGTCCAATGGAATCCCCACAAAGAGAGTAACAGCTCCTGACCTGTCTCTTCCACCACAGACACGCTGATAAACTCAGGCACTTGTCTATAAGCCAGAAGGAAATTCTGCCTCCTGGGCTGTACTTAAATTTTCACCTTCTTAAAAGACCTGGCTGCAGGGCAGAGAAGACCTCCACAGAGGAGATTCTTGTGAGGCCATTTCTGGGGAGAGAAAAAGCCCTTGAAACCACAGCACGGAGGCACCAAAATGCCATGGGCTGCTGCTGAGCCTTTGATGGGCTGGGCCAGCTCCAGCCCCAGTGAACCTCACCCCCTCCTTCACCAAAACATGGCTCTTCCCATGTGCCATAGGACTCTGGACAGGACAAGCCACCTTTCCTGCCTGTGCTTTGTCATCCTGCCTATTTAGCCATCTGCTTCCCATGTGTGCTTCATCCTCAAGGCCAGAGCACCTGTCCTGGCCTCAGTACAATCTCCCACATCCCCCACCTCATCCCAGGCTGCTTTTCCTCCCTCTCTCATCACCCAATGCAGGGGTGAACACCTTTTGGCCTGGGAGTGCAGTGCTGTCCTTAGGAGGGGCAAGATGTGGGTGTGGCGGCTGCTTTGGCTTTGCTACTGGGGAGCAGCCATGGGAACCTGCACAGTAACATCACCTTGTCAGAGAGAAGACAGGGGTATCCCTGAAGCTGTGTTAGGGCAGGGTCGGGTTGGATCTCAGGGAAAGGTTCTTCCTCCAGAGGGTGGTTGGGCACTGACCAGGCTCCCCAGGGCAGTGGGCACAGCCCCAAGGCTGCCAGAGCTCAAGGGGCATTTGGACAACGCTCTGAGGGACAGGGTGGGATTGTTGGGGTGTCTGTGCAGGGCCAGGAGATGGACTGGGTGGTCCTTGTGGGTCCTTCCAGCTCAGGATATTCTGTAGTTCCATGATCCCCACTGAGCTGCAGGAGCTGGTCTCTGTTCCTCCTGTGACAGCAGTCGGGGTCGAGATGAAAAGGACCAGGGGGTCCAGCAGCAGCCTGGGGCTGTTGTGGTCTTCCTTCCCAAGGGGGGTGGGTAGCAGTGTGGGTGAGGAAAAGCAAGAGAAGCAGCAGCAGCCAGAGCAAATGGTTCTTTATTTTATCTCCAGGATAAAAAGGAATAGGGAAGCTGGGTTCCTGAGACGAGGTGCCTTCATCTTGCTGCACAGCGTTTGATCATTTTCGATGTTTTACAAGGAGGTGTATGGTTGAATTATCATTAGAGGAGCTGATGGAGCTGAAGAGTAACAGAAAACTTCCTCACCCCAAACTGCTGTTATGCACTGGCAAGGAGCAGAGTAGGAGAGCCCAGGGGTTGGCACAGCTCTAGACCAGGGGCCAAGGAGGCAGGAGCAGCTCTCGAGCCCTGCCCAGGGTCTGGCTGCACCCAGTGTCCCCAAGCACCTTCCATGTTCCCAGATGGCTCTGGGAGTTTGAAAGACCAGCCACGTCACAGTGTCCAGTTCCCCATCTCCTGTCCAGGGAAAGGGAGCAGAGTGTGGAGAAGAGTTTATAATCCAGGTACATCAGAGCCACTAGAGAGCCAGGACCGGGCACTTGCTGTGCAGCATTGTGGCCTCACCTCAAATATCGGGGCAGTTTTGGAAACCACGATATAAGGAAGATCTGAAGCCATTAGAGAGTGTCCAAAGGAGGGCAGTGAAGATGGGGAAGGGCCTGTGCAGGGTTGAGGGTTGGACTCGATGATCCTTGTGGGTCCTGTGATTCTGTGTGAGCTGTCAATCCCAAGAGAGGCTGAAAGTACCTCCCAGCACGTTGTTGTGGGAAGCCAGTACAGCATGACCTGGATCCATTTTGGATGGGATGGTGGAGCCAAAGTGCTCCTGACGGGGGTCCTGTGGGTGCCTGTGGTCCAGAGCACTGGCATGCAGCAATGAGGACAAAGCGATCTTGGAGCCAAGGATCCTGGGGCTGGAGGTGCTGGCATCCCCATCAGAGCAGGAATTCTCATCTCTTTTTCCACATCAGTGCCCCTAATCATCCATCCATCACCCATCCCGTCTGTCCGGAGTCCTCCAGCAGGTGTGTGCATGGCTGGCATGCCTGGCATTGCCAGCGCCTGCTCTGTGTGCAGGCTTGCTTAGCTCTGGAACAAGTGCCATTTCCAGAGCCTCATTAGTATTTGCATTGTTGCATGGCTGTCTAAGAGAAGCAGCAGCTAAGTGAGCCAGTCAGATCTTGCTAATTTGCATGTTAATGAAGCCCACAGAACACAGCTTAGAGAGACTGACTTGCTAGACCTATACATGCAGGCTGTATATGCTGGAGAGACACAGCAAACATTGTAGGCAGACACCCAGATGGCTGGAGAGACAGACAAACAGATGGCTCTGTACAGCAGAACTGGATGGGGGAAAGGCTTTGGGAGAGAGGAAGGGTGAAGCCCTGGAGAGAGGGGGGAAGGATAGAAAGATGGAGAGATAAAAAATATGAATGGAGAAACAGATTAGTCAAGGATTGTGAACACTCTTGGAAATAGGAATCTTATCATGGGGCTTTTTTTTTCTTTTTTAAATAAAAAAGTTGTGCAGAATCTTGCAGAGCACGGGTGTTATTGATACCTTTGCCTTGGGTGATGCTGCAGAGGATGGGTGTCAGGACTGACATGGCATGGCTGTTGGATGGATGCTCATGGGGTCTGGCTGCTTTATAGGCAGATGCCTAGCCCAGATTTTGCTGCTCAGGGTGCAAGGACGGTGGTGGACACGGTGTGGATACTGCTCTCTGTAACCCTCCTTTGGAGGACGGGAACAGTTGCAAACAAGAATGTAACTGAAATATATATATTGAGAGAAATAGATACATGTTTACATGAATTTCTGGTGTGGGTGAACGGTTCTGTGTCAGCCCTGAAGGGCAGCACACGCAGCTTGTGAGGAGCTGGTGAACACGCTGTCCTCATCCTTCCCTGGGATAGGGGCTTACTCAACCCTGGAGCTGGTCCTGCTGAAGAGGCAGGAGAGTGTCACACTCCCAACCTGGGGAGCCAGAGTGAAGAGCCAGGAGACCCTTCTCTGAGCACTGGTGGCCCAGCTGGGACTTCCTGCCTCCACACCTACACCTCCGTGGAGACCAGCTCCACCGACACAGCTCCCAAGCTGGGAGAGCAGAGCGGGGAGCTGAGCGTGGGGGGAGATCACAACATCTCCCAACAAATCCCTGCTCCTGGTTGGACTGGGGGTGGCACTCCACATCAGGTGACACTGAACCAAGAAGTCTGTGCTGTCTGCCAGGGCCAAGGAGTCACTTTTCCCAGGAGTGATTGATTTGGCCCTGGATAGGGTTGGCTGCCCCATATCTACAAGCTGGAGCCACCAGGCAGTCCCCCATGGATACCTGTGGGACTCATTCTTACAGCCCCACCCCTCCCCCACCTTTACTTGCCCCCTTTGGCTCTGTCTGTGTGGTTTGTGCCGGGAGGGGTGCAGGACACAGGCAGGAGGGGCAGGCAGGGACCCTGCACCGGGCAGGGACGTCCCTGCAGGTTTGCAGCCACAGCCATGGAGGAACAAACATGGATCCGAGGAGCTGGTGTGGTTTGTCACGTTGTCCGAAGGTGTCAGAGGACTGTAGGCATTTCTGGACATTCAGACTCGTTAGGAGAGGAGGGTCCTACACCAAAATGCACCTGTGGCTCTGGGTTTAAAGCAGGTTGCCCTGAAGCCCAAGCTTGTTTGGCCTGGGTGGTTGATGGCAGGCAGGGCTGGAGCCAAAGGCATGTGCCCAGTGCCCAGGGCCTCCTCCCTGGTCTCAGTTTGACTCAGATGCCCCTTGGGCTGCCATCGTGCTGCCCAGGGGTGCTGCAGGCAGCAGTCAGGAGCACACACACAGGGGAGGGGAGGGACCACTCGGGGTCTGCTCAGCCTTGAGAATCCTTTCACTGACACTGCTCTCGCGTGCCCAGGAGTTACAGGGTGAGGAGGAGGAGGCAGTTTCTGCCCGGGCTGGAGCTGGCAGGCATCTCTGTGACAGCGCTGCCAGGTCTCACACAGCTCCGATGTCTGACACGTCAGTCAGCACAGCCGGGCCCCTGCCATGCCCATTAAACCGCGGCGCTGATGCGCGTCGGCCCCGAGCCCTGACAGCCCTGCAGGGGAGCACAACAGGGCTGGAACGGGGAGCAGGGCACAGATTACACATTCCCCCAGCGAGGCACACACAGCTCCTCCAGAGCATCCCAGAACGGGAAGGGACCGGGTACAGGACAGGGCACAGGACAGGGCACAGGGTGGGGCACAGGACCATGGCACCCCAGAGCATCGCTGCTTCCCAGAATTCTGAGCTTGGATTCCTCCTTCCATGCTGTGTCCACTCCACTTTGAAATCTCCAGCTGGACGAGCCCACAGACACCCAGAGCATCACTAATTCCTGGCAGTGATTGTTTCAATGCCCTCGGCTCCCACTGCTGTTCTCACACCCCGAGCCCTCTGGGGCTGCGGGGCCTCGGGCACAAAGTCCCTTGAGCTGTCAGGGCCACCTCACATAATCGACGTGATGCCTTGACAATCCGTCCCCTTTCTGCAGGAGGGATTTGCATGCGGCAGGGAGCTCCAGCTCAGTGTTCCTGTGGGAATCCATGGCAGTGGATTAGGGGCCACTGACGTGGGTAATCCCCCCACACCACAAAGCAGGAATTTGGCTGGTAGGACTGCTCTGCAGCTCTGCTCAGGAGGGATCCTCCCTGCCTTTTGGACATTTCAAAGGGTCCCTGGAAGCACCAGGGGAGAGACCCTAACTGTCTTTAGGTTGTTCCTGGGGCAAGAACAAAAGCAGGGAAAATAATGATGAAAGGACCTGGCTTGATCCAGCTCTGGCTACAGACCCACACCTGTGTCCATGGGAGAGAGGGAGATGTGGCAGGACTTCATGTGTGACCCTTGGCAATGGGCTGGGCAGGGGTGGTGACAGGGGGTGGATGGGTGGGTGCAGGGCTGGAGACACGTCCCAGTCGTTCAGAGCCCCAGTGTGGCTTCCTGGGCAGGAAGGCAGGAGGCATGGGCAGGCCCAGGTTAAGCAGACCCTGGGAGGCAGAGGCTCTTCCCTGAATCCCCGCTTCCCTCCCAGAGCATCCTGGCACTCCTGGATGACAGCTCTCTTATCCACAGACAGCTCTGCTCTCTCCTCCCTCCAAGTGACCCCAACCTCAGGCTATTTACAGCACTTTTCCCAGAGTTTCTGAGTGGCTCCTGCGAAGTTCCCATCTCTGTTTCAGATGGAGCACTTGGCAGCACTGTTTGAGAGCCCAAGGGTGCCCATGTGTGTGCACAGAGGTGGGTGTTGGGCCACTTGGCAGTGTGGGGTTTGTGCTCACACGTCAGTGTGTGAAGGCACCAGTGCCTTCATGGAGACACGGGGTGACAGTGAGGATGTGCTCAGAGATACCCACTGAAGGACCAGCCACTGCTGACAACATCTCTGGTTTTCCCTTACTTATGCTGCAAGTTTGCTTTTGTTTCCACACCCCTCAAGACTTTTTTTAAGGAATTTTCAAGCTCACGATCCCAGGGAGTGAATGCAGAGTGACTGCTCCCATCAGCTCCCCTGTTTGCAGGCCAGAGCTCTGCAGGGCCAGCACGTGAAGAATCTTCATTTCAACACATTTTGGGATTTCAGGGTCTTGTTTCTATCCCATAGAAATGAGTGAATAGTTGGAACATCTGGCTGCTCTTCCTGCCCAGGGTGAGGACTGCAGCCAGGCACAGGGCCATGCCCTGGTTCCCTGGGGTGAGTTCCCTGACTGAGAACACCCAGGCCCTGGCACAGGGGGTTTGTACCTAAACACGTGCTGGGAGAAGCGACATCTGCTCTGCCCACTGTGGCTGAAACTGGGAAAGCGGGAGCCCTTCGTATCCTGCAGACTGGGACCACCTGTCCCACCCAGACTGGGACCGCTGGCCCCCCGGGCACACGTCAGCCCTGAGATCATGGTTTGGACATCTGATGTTGTGCCTGGCAGGAGAGCTGAGGTGCATCATCCCACCAATGGAGCCAGGCTTTCAGGCACAAGAGTCTCTAATTATTAATTAGCTGATGAGGGTTTATTATGTTTTAGCGCAGCTCTCCTGTTGCCTGTGACACTTGCTGGTGACGAGGAGCAGAGAGGGCTTGGTGCTCCTGTTGCTCACACGTGTGCAGGGGCTGCTGTGCAGGAACAAGGGATCTTCAGAAGCAGTAATCCCATGTCGCCAGTGGCCCGGGGGTCAGAGCTGTAACCCATCCCAGCAGGACAGCTGTGCTGGTTCACTGGCCTGGTCCAGCCCAGCTCAGCACCGTCCTCCACCCACACGGGCTTTGGCTCATGGCATCCCTCGGCCACATCAGGCCCTCACTGGGGCTTCTCCAGGCAAGGACGAGCCTGGGGGGAAGTAAAGGAGCTGGCACCCAGACGTGTCCCTCTCCCAGCCCTGATCCAGAGCAAGCTTGCTGCCAGCCGGGAAGGGGTCTGCAGGAGCCACAAGCCAGCTGCTCTGTGCTGTGGTGGCCTGGCAGCAGGCCCCTGTCCCCAGCCCCGCAGCCCCCACCGCCCTGGCATCCCGACGAGGTGCTGCCTGGCGTGCTGCCAGCTCCAGGCTCTGCCCTCAGAGATGGGCAGAGGTTCTGCTGCCTGCAGGAGCCGGCTGGGCTCCCCGCCTCTGCCTCAGCCCGTGCCAGGGCTGCTGGCACGGCCCGGCAGAGGGAAGGGTTAAGTGCGCTGGGGAGGCTCTGACATTTTGCTAATGGGCTGTGTTAATTGATTCGCTCATTTCCATTTGTTCCTGTTAAAGAGAGACAGATGAGAGTGGTCCTGCGGTGCAGGGCCTTGGCAGGGAGCTCCGCTGTGTGCAGATGTGCTCCTCGCTCCGTCACCGCCGCCAGGCCTCCGGGCCGGCGGCCTCCCCGAGCCGGGCCCTGCAGGGCCGGGGCAGGGCTCCCAGCAAACACCCCCCGGGGGCACAAAGGCCCCGGGCCCCATCCCAGTGCAGCCTGCACGGACTGAGCTGGCTGGGGAAGGGGCAGAGATGCACTGGGCAGGAGGGAGAAAGCCGAACCAAGGGGCAGGAGCCCGCCTGGAAAACTCGTGGACCAGGAAAGGCCTGGACTGCCTTCGGTCTGCACGGCCCTGAGAGAAACACCAGCCACGTCCACGCCAGCAGCTTCCGACGTAGAGCAGCGACAGGTACCACAGGGACTTTGGTCGTGGCCAGTCATGGAATCATGGAATCCCAGAGTGGTTTGGGTTGGAGGAGACTTCAAAGCTCATCCAGTTCCACCCCCTGCCGTGGGCAGGGACACTTTCCACTAGCCCAGGCTGCTCCAAGCCCCGTCCAACCTGGCCTTGGACACTTCCAGGGGTGGGGCAGCCACAGCTTCTCTGGGCAACCTGTGCCAGGGCATCACCACCCTCACAGGCAACAATTTCTTCCCAATATCCCATCTATCCCTGCCCTCCGGCAGTGGGAAGCCATTCCCCCTTGTCCTGGCACTCCAGGCCCTTGTAGATTGTCTCTCTCCATGATTCTTGTTGGCTCCCTTCAGGTACTGGAGGGCTGAATTTATGTCACCCCAAAGCCTTTGCTTCTCCAGGCTTTTTGCAGTCCAGGTGTCCCAGCATCACCCCAGCTCAGCAAGCTCCACTGGACTATAGGACTGATATTTCCAGCTCTAGAGATGAGAGGTGGACAGATG
The DNA here is from genome assembly GCA_013396775.1 of Cephalopterus ornatus. NCBI lineage: Eukaryota > Metazoa > Chordata > Aves > Passeriformes > Cotingidae > Cephalopterus > Cephalopterus ornatus. The sequence goes on from VZRE01009454.1 coordinate 110,218, forward strand.
TGTCACTTGCTCGAGGCTGCACAGAGAGCAGGACCCCTGCTGTCTGTGAGGGACAATCCCTGTGCACAGCCTGTCACCCCTCAGGGCCTCAGGGGGAGCAGGGTTCAGAAAATGCAGAGCCCAGGGGAGCCCCTGTTGTCACCTGCAGCCCTGGAAATGTGGGGCCAGCAGGCAGGAAACCCCTGCCCTGCCCTCCCCCTTGCCAGCCAGTGCTGGGCAGGCAGCAGTGCCATGCCCTGAGCCTTCGCTCATACATGGAGGGCCTGGTTACCCAGGATGTGATGCCCAGTGACACCCCAGTCTCCCGACCAAACACCTATTTTCTGTGTTGAAAAATGCAATTGCGACAAAAATTAAACTGCTGCAGTGAGGAGACTCAATTTCACTCAAAATGCATATTAAAAACATGTTTGTTCTGCACCTTTTCACTGCCAAAAGAAAAACATCTCAATCCAAGTGTTGTTATTTGCTTGGACTTTTTCATAGTAGAAACCTGTCTTCCAGAGAGCTGTGGAAGGGATGAGGAGTCTGTGCCCAGCCGTGAGGCAGCAGCAGGGTTGGCTGCAGGTGGGACAGCGAGGGGCAGTGAGGACTGGGGGATGTTGGTCTGTCTGTGCCTGCAGGAGAAACGCCAGTGACTCCTCGGGGGGTGATTCCCAGTCCCTGGGGGCTGTCAGTCACTCCTGCCTCTACCCTTGGTGAGCTGCAGGACGCAGATGATGGTCTGTGACCAGAGCTGGGCGCTCAGCACACCCCTGAACCCTCACCCCTGTGCCCATCTAATGCAGAGGCCAGCTGTGGCCTGGGCACAGCCTGGGTCAGGGGGTGAGGGGTGTTGGGTTCTGGGCTGACCACCCTGAAACACTGGGGATCACAAACTGGCCACTTTCTGCTCCTGTGCCCACTCAGGGGGGAAGGTGTTCCTAGGAAGGTGCAGACCCTGTGTGTGCCCAGCTGTGTGTGATATGTTTGTGTGTGCACATCAGTCTGTGTGTTGTGGGCATGGGAGTACATGGATGTCATAGTCGTGGAATCCCAGAATAGATTGTGTTGGAAGGGGCCTCAAAGATCATCTCATTCCACCCCCTGCCATGGGCAGGGACACCTTCCACTATCGCAGGTTGCTCCAAGCCCCATCCAACCTGGCCTTGGACACTTCCAGGGATGGAGCAGCCACAGCTTCTCTGGGGAACCTGTGCCAGGGCCTCACCACCCTCACAGGCAACAATTCCTTACCAATATCCCATCTCTCCCTGCCCTCTGGCAGTGGGAAGCCTTTCCCCTTGTCCTATCCCTCCCTCCCTTGTCCCCAGTCCCTCTCCAGCTCTCCTGGAGCCCCTCTGAGATCTCCCTGGAGCCTTCTCTTCTCCAGGTGAACCCCTCCAGCTCTCCCAGCCTGGCTCCAGAGCAGAGGTTCCAGCGCTGGAATCAGTGTAGTGACCCCCTCGGGACTCGTTCCAACCAGTCAACACCTTCCTTGTATTTTTTATACAGCCCCAACATGTGTCCCTGTGCTGGGTCTGTGGAAAGCCACAGAATCTTCACCCAGGTGGGGTGATCTTGGTCAGAGTCACTTGGAGAGGCTCCAGCAATTAGTCACATGACTCCTGAGATTCCCTTGTATTTCAGGAGATGTTAATCATGTGCATCCTCGAGTCCCTGGTGCTCCTGCATGTTCACCCCGTGGCCACATCTCTCCCAGGGAGCTGATTCCAGACGACTTCACTGTTGCAAAACAATGGATCAGAAACACAGGCAGTTAAAGCACAGAAAAGCAGAGAAAGAGACACTCAGGGCTGAGGGTGTCCTCGGGGAGGGAAGAGCAAAGCAGCCAGACAAACTGTGCTGCAGCATCGCTCTGGGGAAGGACAGCACGGCTCTGGCATGTCCCAGTTGCCAGGTTTAGGGTCTGGGTTGAAACTGGTCTACAGGGAAATCCACATTAACTCATCTTTCCTTTATTTTGGACCAAAGAGGCAGAAATTCTCCCCAAGCAATGACCACAGGAGGTTTTCCGTGTTACAGGACCCAGCACGTTTGCCCATGGGTGGGAAGGACATGAGGATGACAACGCTGAGGTGGCAGGGCTGCACATCAGTGACCCTCAGCCTGGCCCTGCTGGGGTTCCAGGCTGCCTGTTCCCCTTGAGATGCTGCTTCTCCTCACCCCACAGTGAGAAATGGGCACTTTCTGATGGCATTGGATGAACTTGTACTGCCAGAAGTGCCTGAGCCGAGGGCACACCCTTGGGGATGGGGCTGCAGGAGCCATCTAAATAAACAACATCCACAGCACAGTCCTCCATCTCCTTCCTGTGTTTTAAGGACATGGGCTTCACTCAGGTGCAGTCTCAGGGCAGCCTGTGGCAGGCTACAGGTAGGTCCTAGCCTGGCACCTGGAGCAGGAGAAAGGGCACCATCCTGGTCCAGCGCCCTGCATGGCCTCCCCCATCACCAGGGTCACACAGCTGAGGGCACGGCATGGGGCAAGAGCAGGAGCTTAATGGAAGAACTGCCCCAATTCTCACTGGTGTCCAGGCACGGGGCTGGTGCTCCCAGCCTCCTCCTGCCTCTCCGCTGCTGGGTAGGAATGTGAGGAGAGGACGTGAGGACTCATGTCCCTGTGAAATGTGCTCCACATCTGCCCTGCTCCAGGGCTGCTGAGGCCTCTGATCCCTGAGCTGTGCCTGTGTCCTGCACAGATGAGCTCAGAGCCCCTCTCCTCCTCCTGACCACTCGCTGTGGTTGATGCGTCTTCCTCTGGGGTGGAAGCTGGAGAGCAGCTTCAGCACAGGCCCTGCAAGGGCAGCAGGGAGGGCTCCAGCTCACCAGGGCAGAGATGCTGAAATGCATCAGGATTGTTCTGTACAGTTATCACATAAGTCTGAGTGATGTGCAAGCCCTGAGGCCAGAGCAGACTTTTTTCAGTGATGAAGGAGCAGGGATTTCCCTGGCAGAGGCCCTTCCTTGGCGTGTGGGCTGGGGGCCTGTACCATGTGTAGGTGGCACAAACAGGAGCAGGCAACTCCCCTGTTAGCAAGGCCATGGTCCACCCAGTCCCACTGCCTCTCCTGCGGCACCACTCCAGTGTCTCTGCTTGCCCTTTGCTGTACAGTTGCCTTCTGCCAGCCCTTCCATCTCTAGCTGTTCTCCTAGGACACCCCAGCTTTCCTCCTGGGATCTTCACTTGCCTAGCATTTTTGTTCCTAAAATCACTTTAATCCAAAAGGGAGAATAATTATCTCTTCCATTTAGCTAAAATGCAAGATCATAAACTTGCCCATCAGCTGCAGCAAGGTCAGGAACTGCCTGGAAAAGGCAGAAGGCATTTATTGCTTCCAGAAGAGCAGATTTCACTCCCTCTTGTTTCTGCATCCCCACCCTGATGCCTCTAGTGAGATCTCACTGGAGCTGGGTGGATGCAGCAGGATAAATTGGCTGGAATTGGCTAGAAGAGGAATTAATTTTCTCTTTTGGAGGGGAGGGGAGGAGGGCTGAGTATCACCAGACAAGCTTTGTGCTGTACCAGGCTCTGCAGCACAGCACCACTTCGGGCTGTCCTGTGTGTGTGATGTACCGTGGGGCAGGGTCGTCCCTTGGCAGGACGTCTGCTCCTTCCTGGAGAGGCAACTCTGCTTGTAAACCAGGGCTTCAGAGGCTTCAGAGCCTGCAAAGTGCTGCTGTGACATGGGGAAGGCTCCTCCATAAGGACATTCTGCTGGAAAACGATTTTCTAGGGAGATTCAGCACCGACAACAAGAGCCAATGCTCCCAGAGAGGGGACTGAGGAAAGGCTGTGGTGCCCTTCTCTCACAGGAGGTAGAAAGTTGCTCATTTTGAAAGTGAAGAAGCAAATAGATGCCTTTTTTTTTCCATAATTGTTCATTAAATTAAATGCAGCTTTTGGCAGGTGGGCTTTTTTCTCTTCCACTTCAAACCTTCTCCCTTTCCATCCCTTCTTCTACACCAAGAAAAGAAGGGGGATGAAGTGACAGCAAAACTCACAAGCTAATTTTTGTACTAATTTTTTTGGAGGAAAACAGTAATCACTCCATCTGGGAGGAGTAGAAGGGATAATATTCCACTGCTGGGTGGAAAACATTTCCTTTCTGCAACAAGCTGAGATGGAAAAATTTGGTCTCCTTGACCTTGATGCCTCGTAGGTGTCACTTAAACAACATGACAGACGGAAGGAGACTCCTCCCTGGAATCCACCCACGGAGAGTGGTCCCCTGTGCCAAACATCCCAGGAGGGACAAATCACATGGGCAGCACAGCCCTGTGCTTGTCTTTGTGAAAACATGGACATCCGGGACTTGGAAAGGGGCCCTTGGTCATACATCCTGGGTGAAGAACCCAAGCTCTGCCCAGTCTCTTCCCAGCCAGGCAGCAAAACCAGATGGGTCTAAAATTATTTGGGAGATTACAGGGGGAATTCTCCAGTTTTCTCAGATTTTTCCCTCCTCCTGGTTTTCTGAGGAGGAGGGAAGCTGCAAAGGCAGCTGCTGCATGGAGGGAGGCCCAGCACCAGTCAGGATTGTCCCCACATTGTGGAAGGCGGATTTCACCAGCTCCTTCTCCCAGCCCAGGGCACGAGGCTCACCCTGTGCATCCCTCTGCACTCACAGGGTGCCTCACCATCCCTCAGTTTGGGCTGTACCAGGCTCTGGATTTGTGCTGAAGGTGGCTCAGTGCTGCTCACCGATGCCACCCCTCGTGCCCTGCATCCATCTCTGCACGAGTGACCGAGTCCCCCTGGGGGTCTGTGTGTGCCCATCCCGCCGGGATCCGTCCCCCCGGGGGTCTGTATGTGCCCATACCACCTGGATCAGCCCAACCTGGGGTCTGTGTGTGCCCATCCCGCCGGGATCAGTCCCCCCGGGGGTCTGTGTGTGCCCATCCCGCCGGGATCAGTCCCATCCCACGTCTCTGCGTGCGCCCATCCCACCGGGGGCAGGTGCTGTGTGTGATTCATGTGCCATGACTCCACACACGCCTGCTCCAGCATCGGGAGCTGTCAGTTACCATGGCAACGGGATACAACACATCCTGGCATCGCTTGGGTGAGGTTTTCCAAGCTGGCAGGCTGGGGAGGTTGTCCCCTCTCCCCTCCTTGCCGAGGCAGCTGGTCATGCGGCCAGGGCCCCAGTGGGAGACGCATTAAGGGAAGAGCCTCCCGCCGCCATCCTCACCCCGGGAAGGCCCCTCTGCACCGGGACTCACCCGCGGCCGCATCCTCCTGCCCTGGCAGCTGCTCCGGGTCCCCTCCCCCTCACTGCCAGGCACGAGCAGGGCTCGGCCCCACCACAGCGCCTGCACGGCTTCGGAACCTCTGTCCTCTCTGATCCAGGGAAATCCCGGCTGCATCCTTAAGGAGCCGTGCCCAAAGTGTGCCCCCAGAGCTGAACTGCTGCAGGGGAAGGAAAAGCTTCTTCATGAGGCCTCGCTGTCCCTAGACCTCAGGGCTGGTGGGGATGGACAGCCAGGTGTTCACCAAGCCCCAAACCTGCATCCTCTGTGTCAGAGAGTCCCCACATTCTGGCTGATTCGGGGCTTCTCCTCGGTGCTGCCATTTCCCTGGCAAATGGGATCATCCCAGTGCTGCCTGGGCCTGACTGTTGTGCAGGGAGGAATCCCCACCATCACCCCGGCTGTGCTCACGGAGCAGAGCTGATCCCGCATGGGCAAGGTGGCACCTCCCAGCATTGCCACACTTGGGACAGGCTGCTGGGAGTTGAGGGGTAGCACAGTGCTGGGGCAGGAGCAGCTCTCCAGGAGCAGATGGATGTGGAAAGAGCCGTGGCTGTGGAAACACGGCTGGGGGAGCCTCACCAAGGGCACTCTGCAGATGCAGCTCCAAGCAGGCCAGATATGTGTGCTGGTTGTGTATTGCTCCAGTGGGTTTAAGTCCTTTTTGAGTCCGAGTCCAAGTGATTTAAGAGCCCAGATCTTGCTGGCATTCCCTCTAACTCCCTTCCAACTTCCCTGGCTTGTGATTTTTAATTTTGGGATTGTAAAGCTGTGGAAAGCTTCTGCGTCAGCCCTTCACAGGGATGGTGTTTGCCCAGGGACACCAGTGCCCATTCCTCAGGCTGAGGACTTGGCCCTTGGTCAGCAGCTCCAGAAGAAAAAGCTCTTTCATTATTCCCAGCCATGGAGGTGTGTTTGCCCCTCCAAAAGGTGACTCCAGGCCTCTCTGCCTGGCTCTGGTGGGGCACATGTCTGCATGGCCACATCTCTGTGTGGGGAGGCACTGCCCAACCAACTGGTGCCAAGGTCTCTCCGAACACTCACTCCCTGCCCACATCCCATCCAACAGGGAAGAAACATCAGTCCCAAGAAGTTCTCCCAGGTGACACGTGAATGGAACAAGGGGAAATGGCCTCAAGTTGCACCAGGGTTTGGATATTAGGAAAAATTTCTTCGCTGAAAGAGTGGCCAGGCATTGGAATGGGCTGCCCAGGGCAGGGGTGGAGTCAGTGTCCCTGGAAGTGCTCAAAACATGAGTGGAGTGGCACTTTGCAATGTGGTTTAGTGACACAGTGGGATTCGGCTGAAGGTTGGACTTGATGGTCTTGGAGGGCTTCTCCAACCTTAATGATTCTGTGACTCTGAGAGGATGCTCCACAGCATCTTCCAGGACAATCCGGGTGCTGGGGCTGCAGCTGGAGCAGAAGGAGAACATCAGTGAGTTCTTCGCTTCCCTGTCCTTCCCACTGCTTGTCCCAAGGGGGAGAGTGACCAAGTGGGGAGATGTCCATGGCTGTCCCTGCCCAGCGCTCTGTTCTGGGGACTTGGCTCCACAGCTGCCAAGGAGTGCTCAGCACAGTGGGGACAGCTCTGCCAGGACCTGCTGAGGACAAGAGGGGGGGGCCCTTAGTGAGTGCCCACTGCCTGCCTGGGGGCACAGGGATGCACAGCAGCCCCTGCCCGGGCAGGGCAGAGCACTCCTGTGGGGAGAGGACTTCAGCCAGGAGTGGTGTGACACCAAGGCAATGCCACCCTGGAGTGCCTGTGCACCATAAAGATCCTGTCTCTCATCCTCCTTCCTCCCAGACCTCCCCAGACACTGCCTACCTGAGAAAAAATAATTTCTTTGGTGTCCTTCCCTGCTCGAGGCACAGGAAGGCTGGGCAGGGTTGGGAGCCTGGCAGACAGAGCTGACCCTGTGGGGATGGGTGTCATCTCTGGCAGCAATCCCGGTGTTCCTGCCATGGGCTGGCCCCTGGAGGAGCAGGTTAGTGGGCAGGGACTATTTATAGGTCCCTTGGAGCAGAGCAATCATTTCCCTGGAGTCAAGAGCAACAGGAAATGCCAAACACATCGAGGATGAGCATCTGGTCCCACAGCCCCTGTGCTGGGCACTGTTCTCATCCAGCCTGCCCAGCTTCAGGGGGCCCAGTTTAGCACCTTTCCCTCAGGGTGCTGGGAACACACCAGGCAAGGTGATGTGGGAAGCCAGGCAGATGGGAATGCTGGGTGCCTGGACTGAGACAAGGACTCATGGCCCCCACCCATCTCCATGGGTCTGTGACTGCACTGCCCTGCTCCAGATCCCATTGTCCCATGGGAATGATCCCCCTGCTTCTGTGCACAGCAGCTGGCTGGCCCTGCAGCACCCCACCCTGAGCAGAGCCCTGGCAGGGACCAGAGCATATGTTGAGCTCAGTCTATCACGAGTCAACCCTCAGTTGTGCCAAGCTCAGGACTCAACAGCGATGCCTGGTTCCCAGGGCACCCAGGGCACCCAGAGCACCAGTGCTCCCAGTGCTCCCAGGGCACCAGTGCTCCCAGATCTCCCAGTGCTCCCAGTGCTCTCAGGGCATCCAGGGCAACCAGTGCTCCCAATTCTCCCAGGGCATTCAGGGCTCCCAGGGCTGTCCTGCTGCTCTGGGACTTGGCAAAGATGCCCCCGAGAGCCCAGCCCAGCCAGTGGCTCTGGATGGCTGAGGCTGCAGCTGTTGCTCCATGTTAATTCCAGAGCTTCTCCCTCATGCAGAAGGGAGTGAGATGGGGCTGCTCACCCTAGTTTGAGGGAGGCAGAAGGATGAGCTGGGACATGGCTGGGAGCCCTTCAGGATGTGTGTGGCTCTTCTGCCTGCTTTGCTGAAGGGGCTTTGCTGGCAAGCACAGGTGCCACCTCCCTCCTGTGTGTGCCGGTGCCAGCCCTGGCAGCTCCGCTCCCACGTGTGCCCGGGCAGCGCCACGTGGGGATGGCCTGAGCCAGCAGCTGGGCCAGAGATGCCTCTGGCTGCTCCTGCCTTAGCCAAGCCAGCCTAGGATATGCTGGGACCAGGAGGATATGGGTCCAGACTGGAGCCTGAGAGCTGGTGAGAGCTGGGAATGCTCTGGAAGGTCGGTACATGGGGGAACCCTGGACCAGGGCTGTGGAGCCCTGGGCATCAGCCCATCCACACCTCTCCATGCATGGGATGCTTCTCCTCTCCTTGTTCACCTCTGGAGGCATCCAGTATTTCCAGCAGCCCCCTTCCAGGAGTGTTGCTGCCAAAGGAAACTCCCCTTGTCCTCAGATTTTGTCAGTCTCTATGGAGAGCTGTAGGAGTCACCCTGCAAAGACCCATCCACCTGCCTCCCCGTGACCAGAAGGTGCTGTTGATTCCCCGAACAGGAGGGACGCTCTTGGCCACAGTGGGGATGGAGGCACAAGGGACAGAGTTGCATCTGCCTCTGGAAAAATGCCCACGGAAGGATGAAGTACAAGATCCCTTCTGCATTTGCTCCACAACCTGGAAAAATGGAGACATGTAGGGAGACGGTCCCTGCCAGGCTGCCCTAAACAGGGTTAATCTCTCCCTGTGGCAGATTCCCAGCATAGACACCATAGGGCTTGCTCTGGGCCTGCTGCCTCCATGGGATGCAAAGAGCCCCCTATGGAGCCCTCCGGACTGTCTGTGCTGGGAGAGGGCTCCTGGAGAGCCCGCTGCAGCGGCAAAGTGATGCCTTCGGCACAGGCTGCTTCCTGGCATAGGGTAGGTGGGTTTGGGCAGAGATGATGCCTGAAGCACAAAAGCAGAGGAGCAGGGACCTCGTGGGGTGGTCCCACATCCCTGCCAGCCCCCCACTGTGAGCAATGGGGCCAGGGCCAGGCAGGAGGAGCAGGAGCCCAGTGGCACATCCCCACGGACTGCCCTCACCTGCGGAGCAGCATCACTGGCAGCACGGCCTCGAGAGGGGAGCGCGGAGCTGCAGAGCAGGGGAGCTGCAGAGCAGGGGAGCTGCAAAGCAGGGGAGCTGCACAGGGGAGCGCGGAGCTGGAGAGCAGGGGAGCTGCAGAGCAGGGGAACTGGAGAGCAGGGGAGCTGCAGAGCAGAGCTCTCGGCTGCTGCCACTTCACGGCACCGGCTTCGGGAGACGGCGTTGCCTTGACAACTGCGAAGGGTCTTTTACTGCCTGTCGGCTGCTGAGACTGAGACGGGGGGAGCAGGGAAGGGGGGGGAAGAGCATTAACTCCCGGTTCCTCAAAGGGGTTTGCACCATGTGAGAGGGCCCAGCCTGTGAGAGCACCGGGACATCCCCCAGCCCCAGCTGTGGGCGTGGACTGGCCCGGACAGGGAGCCCTGCGGGGTCCAGCACTGGTGAATAATCGCCAGCAATGAGTGAGCCCCAATTCCTCCCCCTCCCTGTGCCTTCCCATGACCTTGGCATCAATCAGGAGCGTTGGCCACCTCGTGGTGTGGTGTGGCCTTGGAGCGGTGCCTGAGATCAGCTGGGCTTGTCAGCTTGATCAATCAGTCTGCTGGGCAATTAGGGCTTGGTGTTGTCTGTCTCCATCAGCACCCTGTGCCCTGGCCTTGCTCACGGCTTTTCCCAGACCCGGGAATGATCCTGCCCCACCTCTCTGCAGACAGCCTAGCCTCCTCCTTCGCATCCACAGGTGCCACAATGGGGCTGCCCCATGGCATTCCACACCCAGGATCTCATGGTAGAGCAGAAGGAGAACATTTGGTTCAGCTGAGTCAAAAAAGTGACTTTAGGAATGCACACACCTGGAGGTTGTCCCTTTTTCATGGGCAGTGTGACCCATTCCTGATGCACACACAGTGCTGCAGGCATGGATGGCACTGCCCAGGCCGCCCTTCTTGGTCTGAAATGCTGTGCCAGAGCCTCAGATCTGTCCTAAAAGAAGCACAAACTTATTGCTCCTAAGCTCAGTCACTGTGTGAGGAGCCTGGCAAACCCTGTGACCACCTCAGAGCACTCAGACACAGAGGGGATGGGACAGGGAGTCAGATTGCCTGCGGAAGGTCCAAGGCTCCTGGAAATGTAGGATATGATCACCTTGCCTGATCTCAGGCAGCTCAGCTGGAACTGCATGTCCCATGCCAGAGGGTCAATAGCAATAAACAGTTGCTGGTAGAGCAGACTCCTCTGACCTACTTTGGCCAGCTCTGGGCCGAAGGACACCCCACCAGCACTCTCCCAGCCTGACGCTGTCTAGACAAGGAGGGCCGATGTCTGCGTGCAGAGCCTGACCCTGCTGCCCTGCCCCGGGCTGTGGAGGATGGCAGAGGGAGGGTCTGCACCCAAAGCTCTGTTGGACAGCCAGCCCTTGCTGTGCCATGGCCCCAGGTCCCAGGGCTGAGCCCCCCGTGCCGTGGCACAGCATGCATGAACAGACAGATCCGTGGGGAGAGTCGGGAGACAGCAGCTGGTCCCTGACTGCAGCCAGGGCTGGGGACAGGCACTGGAGAGGTCACTGCCTGAAGCTTGCTGTTGGAGGGGTCAGAGGCAGCTTCCTCCTGGTGTGAGCAGGAGCCACGCTCATGATATTGATGCTGCTCATGTTACAGCCAGTGGCCTGAGTGCCCCAGAGCTCCCAAAGACGTGCTGGATGAGCAGTCTGTGCTCAGAGCATCCTGCTCTGGAGCCAATCTGCACCTCCACAGCTGCCTTGTTCCATCCCTTCCCTGATGCACAAGCACTGGCACCCTGTGCCCACCAACCTGGTGGCATCAGGTCACATGGGGAGATCAGGCGGGTTGACTTGTCCAGCTGGAGCAGAGCAGACTGAGGGCAGAGCTCAGCGGGGGCTGCAGCTCCTCCGGAGGGGCAGCTCCGATCTCTGCTCTGGGAGAGCAGGGACAGCACCCAGGGAATGGCCTGGAGCTGTTTCAGGGGAGGCTCAGGTTGGATCTCAGGGCAAGGTTCTTCCCCCAGAGGGTGGTTGGGCACTGCCCAGGCTCCCCAGGGCAGTGGGCACAGCCCCAAGGCTGCCAGAGCTTAGGGAGCATTTGGATGATCCTCTTAGGGATAAGGTGGGATTGTTGGGGTGTCTGTGCAGGGCCAGGGCTTGGACTGGATGATCCTTGTGGGTCCCTTCCAGCTCAGGAGATTCTCTGACTCTGTAATTCCATATTGTGAGTCCAGTCACACAACATGGGATGTGCCAACATGGACAGGCATCCTCTGACACCCTGACCTGGCTGCACAGCCTGCAGAGGCTCTGAACTGCAGGCCTGTTGGAGAGCCACAGGCAGTACTGCTGACCCTCTGACAACTTTCAAGGGGCTGTTCCAGCCTAGGGCAGTGGGACAGACCCCCTCAGGTCTCAGTATCTTTCCCTGTAGAAAGTTCTGGTGAGCAAACAACTTTTCCAGAAAGGTTCCTGTGTCTAAACAGTGTGGGGACAAGCACAAGTCTTTCTGAAACTGCCACCCTGAGCAAAGAGGAGTCTCTGCTTTCCAGGGTCACTGGACAGGAAAGATGCACTAAAATGGGGCTCAAGCACAGCATCACTCTGAAGGATCCGTGAGGTCTGAGACAGTCCCTGGTTGGAGGCAGATGCATCTGATCCCTGGGATTTCCCAGTCAGCTTGCATCCTCCAAGTCCTGGCCACATCTCGAACGTGTTGAAATCCAGCTACAAGCTCCAGGGCGTGATGGATAATGTATGGAATGACCTGATCCTGCCCGACACAGCCCCCAGCACCCCCCAGAGCCCTGCAGAGCCCCTGGGTACAGCAAGGGTCTTTCCAGCCCTGGGTATGGAGAGGAAGGGTTAAAATTGTGACAAAGCACCAAGGATCCTGGTGGCTCTGTGGGTGCTGGCAGCTCTCCAGCTGTTTGGCCACCTGTGGCAGCTGCTGCTTTCTCCAGAAGCTGCTGCTATTGCTTTTAAATTGATGATGCAATTGGGCCTTATTTAAAGCAACAGCTCTTTCCCTTCCAATACTGCTCCATGATGGATATTGGCTCTACTTCTTTCCCTCTCTTGCTCTACCTCTTCACCCGGACTCTGAAATGCCCAGGGATGCGTGTGGAATGACTTTCTACCCATTGTCAGGCACTTACAGTATCCCATAAATAATCTACCACTTGTTTGGTCTAAATGTAATTAAGATCCTCACTCCTTGCTTGGCGACACTGCCCAGCCATAGCAGGGTGATTTATGGGGCTGTATTGTTTGGGGCTTTAATTGCAGGCTCAGCCTGGCACTCCCCTGACAGCCTCTCCCAGGAATGATATGTTTACACTGCACAGGAGTTTGGGGTGATAACTGTATAAAGCAGTTTGATAACGACGATCACACTTCTCACACGGAAACCTGTTGAAAATATTGCTCCAGGAGGCTGGTTCTAAGAGCAGGGCAGGAAGTTCCGCAGAGAGAATGAGCTCCTTTTCTTGCACAGGATATTTGCAGGCTGCCTGAGATTGTAGTGATTGTTACAGAAAATTATGTGAGAGCTACATTTTCCTTCAAATAATTTTACTCTGTGGGTCGTGTGGGTATTTAGTGTGGGCTCTGTGCTGGGCACAGGGTGATCAGTCATGTTGAATCACATGGCTCTGCTGCCAGGGCCAGATTGGAGAACGCACTGGTACTTACTGTGCATATTCATGAAGGGGAATTAGAAATTCAGCCCTCCTGGGCACGTGTGTGTGTAACTGGGTAGGGATTTTGTGCCAGGGAGCCAGCATGGCACAAATGTTCAGGTGGTGGCACACAAGCCCCGCCGAGGGGACTCCCTGGCTCCTGCCGTTCCCTGTGTCTTCATCCAGCTCTGCCTGCAGAGGTTCCCTGCTCCTCGCCCGGAGCTGCAGCACAGCCCTGCATCCCCATGGAACATATCCCTGCATTCCTCTGTAACACATCCCTGCATCCCCATGGAACACAGCCCTGCATCCCCATGGAACACATATGTGCATCCCTATGGAACACAGCCCTGCATCCCCATGTAACACAGCCCTGCATCCCCATGTAACACAGCCCTGCATCCCCATGGAACACATACGTGCATCCCTATGTAACACAGCCCTGCATTCCCATGGAACACAGCCCTGCATTCCCATGTAACACATCCCTGCATCCCCACATAACACATCCCTGCATCCCCATGGAACACAGGCCTGCATCCCCATGTAACACAGCCCTGCGTCCCCATGTAACACATCCCTGCATCCCCATGTAACACAGCCCTGCATCCCCATGGAACACAGCCCTGCATCCCCATGGAACACAGCCCTACATCTCCATGTAACACAGCCCTACATCCCCATGGAACATAGCCCTACATCCTCATGTAGAACATCCCTGCATCCCCATGGAACACAGCCCTACATCCCCCTGTAACACAGCCCTGCATCCCCATGGAACACAGTCCATCCCCACACAGCACATCCCCGCATCCCCACGGTGGCATCCACACGCAGCAGCTCCATTTGCCTCTCTGCAGCAGTACAAGGCATTCCCGAGCTCGGCTGGGGAAGCCTGGGCTGTCCCTGTGATCTCCCCTCACATCCTCAGCACCTCCTCCCACCTCGGTGCTCTCCCTTCTCCTCCCCGCTGCTCCCAAACGAGGGCAGCTGCTGTCCTGGTTCTCTGCTGGGCTGTTCTCATCTCTGCCGGGCTCTGCTTCCACAGGGCTGGTGCAAAACGAGCCAGCTTCTCCCAGTGTGCCCAGATAAGCAGGATTAAATCCCTTGCTTATTCCTCCTCCACCTGAGCAAGGGCAGGAGGGATAGAAGGGGAGTCCTTATCTTTTTGTTGTCTCTGGTGCAGCTGCCTGTCTCTGGCTGTGGAGCAGAGATGTCCCCAGCCCCTGGTGGTGCAGTCTGTGTCTCTGCAGGCCCTGACAACGACCTTCCTTGTAGGAACAGGGGCTCCAAACACCTGTTTCTTTTTACCTGTCACTGAGGCCTCTGAGGAAAACCCCAGACAGCTGATTGCAACAGATACCGAGGGAAACCCACACCAACCCAGATCCTTTTCTGTCACAGATATGCAAACAGATGTGCTTGAAACCATCTGAAAACCACAGCACACATGGCACCTGCAGTGCTGCCCCCTCCTCTCTCTTCCAGATAAATAGAATCATGTTATCACAGACTGGTTTGGGTTAAAGATCATCTTGTTCCAGCCCCTGCCATGAGCAGGGACACCTTCCACTAGCCCAGGTTGCTCCAAGCCCCATCCAACCTGGCCTTGGACGCTTCCAAGGATGGGGCAGTCACAACTTCTCTGGACAACCTGTGCCAGGACTTCCCCACCCTCTGAGCAAAGAACAACCAGGATTCCTTGTGATTCCAAGTCAGCCCCAGAGGGACTGGCTGGTCCAGAAGTTTCTCCAGGTTGTGGCCTTTGATCTCCATCTCTCAGCTGGACCCTCTCCCAGCCAGCACCCACAGCCAGCTAGGGCACTGCAAGGGCTGCAGCAGCTCCATCCTTGGCTATCCTTGGCTACTCAGCTCTGGAGTCAGATCCCTCTCAGGCTGGGAAAGTATCTTTGGACTCGAACAAATCCCAAGGGCTCAGGGCACTGGTTTTGCGCACCTTCTCACCAGCAAACAAAGCCCTGTGTGTGGGGCAGAGCAGCCACTGCCCAGTGCTGCAGGGCAGTTTGGGGCCCCTCAGCTGCAAATGCTGCAGCACAACTGCCCCACTCCTCCTGGGTGTCTCCCGGGACTTCCCCTCCACACATCCCTCTGTGAGATACACCCATCCAACTGAAATCAGAGCAAGACTGCTGGGAAACCTTTCCTTCCCCTTCCAACCTCCTGGCCTCAGCCTGGCCCCTTCCCCTCTTCGAATTGAGCTAAATCAAGGTCGTTTGGCCCCTGCAGGGCTGTTGATCAATTATAGAGCACCCTGAGCATGGCCACGCTTGGATCTGTGCCAAAAATCTCCAGCACACTGTGCAGAGCCCTCTTAGGATGAATGTTGTGACCTCCCCTGTAAAGTCTGCTCAGATTTCCTGCTGAGAAGTGCTGTGCAAGAACTAGAATAGAACCCATTAAGGGTGGGAAAGACCTCCAAGATCAAGTCCAACCGTTAACAGCACTGATGTGTTCACCACTGAACCATGTCCCCAAGTGCCACATCCTTTTGAACACTTCCAGGGGTGGTAAATCCACTACTGCCCTGGGCAGCCTGTGCCAGTGCCCAAAGTGGTGAATGTATCAGATAGAGAGATGTGCCCACAGCAAGGGAATTGTGCTCCAACCCCCCTGAAGAGCTCAGCCACCCACACATGGGGCTCTCAGCCAGGACTTGGCATTGCTGTGCGCAGGAGGTGAGGAGATGTCAGGGCTGGGCAGTGCCCTGGCACAGGGTGGTTCGGGGGCAGCAGCTTGTAAAGATCTGTCACCTCTCCAGCCTGGGCAATGACACATTCCCAGCTGCAGCTGGCAATGAGATCTGTAGCTCACAGGCCAGATTGAAGAGCTGGGCCTTGGCATGGGCTCTCCCTGGGCAGGGTTGAACATCCACCCACCCCACTGTGGCGTGGGGCCATGGCCAGAGCTCAGCAGTGTCGGACTGTCCCCCCTGCTCCATCCTGCGCTGCACTGCACCAAGGGATGGAGAGGGGTGAGCACAGGGATGGAGCTGGAAAATGCACCCTGGAACCTGGATGGACTGGGATGTCACACAGACCACCAGATCACCATCCCTGGAAGTGTCCAAGGCCAGGTTGGACGGGGCTTGGAGCAACCTGGTCTAATGGAATGAGATGGTTGCCGAGGTCCCTTCCAACTCAAGCCACTCTGTGATTCGATGGTCTCCCTCCCACGTGCACATGGAGTATCTGAGCCTTGCATGGAGCTGGAGGAAGGGAAGATCATGGGTTCTGGGATGTCTCATCACTTATTTGCTCCTTTTCACTGGGGCCTCTTAGCTCAGAGAAGGGCATGGGGTGGCTGGTGCTGTGCGAGGGCAGGCAGGAGATGCCAGAGCTGGTGCTGGGAACCCTCAGGCAGTGGAGCAGAGATGAGATCTGCAGAGATGCTGGAGAAGGGAACTTTGGAGCAGCTTTGGCATTGATGCAACATCCCTGGGATTTCCAAAGGGCCCAGTCTGTGCCCTGGAGAGGTAACTCTGACTGGGAAACACAGGGAGGGAAGGGACTGAGAGGAGAGCAAAGTCAGGCTGCAGCGCTGACTCCATCAACACCAAATCCATCACATCCCCTGCCCCAGGGTCAAGAGGCCTTCGGTTCTGCTTTCAGATGGCTTTTAAAAATCAAATTTTGGCCTTTTAATAAACATCTGTGCATTTGCCCACACACATCTTCACACTTAGAGACATTTCTAGACACTTCATCTTCCCTGGAAGTGTCCCAGGCCAGGCTGGACAGGGCTTGGAGCAACCTGAGCTAGTGGAAGGTGTCCCTGCCCATGGCAGGAGTTGGAACGGGATGGGTTTTAAGGTCCCTTCCAACCCAAACCATCCTGGGATTCTGTGATTTATTGTGCACTTACATGTTCACAGCCCCACATTAAAATCTGATGCCAAGGCCCTGGCAGAGGAGGGATTTGCAGCCTGGGCACCAGCAGCCCCCATCCTCGTGCCCTCAGCCCTGGGCTCTGTGTCTCCCCTCTCCCTCTTCACCACAGACTTTAAGGAATTTCACTGTCATCTTTTCAGTCTCTCTGGCAATAGATTTCTTTTTTTGCCAGCCGATATTTTCTCCAGCTCGAGCTCTTTCACTTCATTAATACACCCAGAAGGGAAGAGCAGCTGCCTGCATTGTCTGGCTATGAAAATTTCTTGCGCTGCTGGATTTGTAAAACAACTGATTAAAGACAATGCAATTAATTATTCTTTGATGAAATAGTGGAAATTATCCTGAAAAATGAAGAAATTTCGCAGTGGAACATTAAATCCCCATAATTATGTCATTTCTACAAAGGGGGCAGGGAGGTGAAGTATAAAAATAAAACCCAGCCGCAGTCTTTGTGGCGGGTCCTGGGGGATGTGGTGCCCTCCACAGGCTCCTGCCTTGGCTGTCTGCCCAGAGGAGACCCCCAGCACCCCCTGGAGACCCCCAGCACAGGCTGAGAGCACAGGCTGGTCCCTGCAGAGCCCCTGCACACCACGCCAGGCCAGCTCCGTGCCCTGGGCTGGGCGTGAGCATCCAGCTGTGCTGACACACCCTCCCTCATGCAGACGTGGGGGAAGTGCCCACGCCCTGGCACCACCACCACTCCTGTCAGGACAGCCCTGGAAATTCTGAGATCCCTTGGAGAGGAAGCTGTGGCCCAGCCTTCCTCGTTCACAGCCCTGCTCCTTCCAGAGATGCTTCTCCCGGGATCCTGACACCCATGTCCTGGCCTGCAGCACCCCCTGCAACCACAGGGACACCAGATGGGCCCCTGGATGTGCTCCCATGGCTTGGCCCGTGGTGCCCTTTGTAGAAGGGAGAAGAGAAGTGCCCTCCCTGCCTCCCAGCACCATCACCAGGGAATCATGAAGTCTTTACGGCTGGAAAAGACCTTCGAGATCACCAAGTCCAACATCCAACCAAACCCCCCCATGCCCACCAATCTCAAGTGCCACGTCTGCTCATTTTTTTAACATTTCTAGATCCCAGAATCCCAGAATCAACCAGGCTGGAAAAGACCCCTGAGATCACCAAGTGCAACCTTTCACCCAGCCCCCTCTTGTCACTCAGACCATGGCACTGAGGGACGCCTCCAGTCTCTTAAACACCTCCAGGGACGGTGACTCCCCTCCCTGGGCAGCGTGCCCACCCCCCCCCTCCAGCATCCTCTGCCCGGCCCTTCCCAGACAGTGCTCCACGGGCCACCCCCCTTCCCACCACCAATTCCTGGCTCATCTTTCTCTCCTTAAACTCTGGATCCTCCCACCACTGGCTCTCTCTGCCCTCCTTGGGTTTCCCTGTGCGTTCCCTGGGGGTCTCTTGCTGTCCCAGCCCTGCCAGACCGGTGACTCCGGGAGCAGAGCTGGTGCCAGGCTCCGTGCGCGCCCTGCTCCACCCACGCTGCCCCTGCCTCCCGCCTGGGGACCGTGCCGGTGCCCGTGCCCGCTGTCTGTGCCGGTGTCTGCCCCGTCAGAGCAGGAGAATCCCCTCCCGGGAGGAGGGGGCAGCCCTCAGTCGCAGCCCGGCGCGGGGGAGGCGGGGGGAGCGCTGCACGGGGAGAGGATGTGCCTCCTCCGCACTCGCAGCTGGGGACTGTTGATTTTATTTATTTATTCTATTCTGAGATTTATCAGACGTGGGACTGGAGCCTGCCCGAGCCTGGTGTGCATGGAACGGATCCAGGCCCCACGTACCACCTGCCCAAGTGTAATTACCAGCTGTGGTAAATGAGTAAATCTGCCAGGCACCATCTTCTGTCAGTGCTGGAGAAACACGGGGGAGCCTCTGGCTCTGCTCTGAGCTCCCTGTGCCATCTCTGAGCCCCCTCTGCCACCTCTGGTCCTCCTGTGATACCTCTGAACTCCAATGCCATTTCTGAGCCCCCTGTGCTCCCTCTGAGCCCCCTGCATCCCCCAGGCACTGAGGCTGGGGTCTGGACAGGTCTCACTGAGCTCCCCCAGAGTCTCACCCCTGGGACATCCCCATCAGGTCATTCAGGACCAGCTTTATGTCCCTCAGACCTTCCCAGCACAGGGGGTGGAGCTGCCATGTAGACCCTGCCCATGGTGTGGATGCTGCAGCTCCAAGAGGTGTAAAGGGAATGGATTTCATGGAATTATGAAATGGTTTGGGTTGGGAAGGACCTTAAAGCTCATCCTATTCCACCCCCTGCCATGGGCAGGGACACCTCTCACTAGCCCAGGTTGCTCCAAGCCCAGCCCAACCTGGCCTTGGACACTTCCAGGGATGGGGCAGCCACAGCTTCTCTGGCAACCATTCCCTGTGGGATATCCAGCAGATCTCTGCCCGGGGGTGACCAAAGGACGCTGCAGTTGAAGCTTTGGTGAGCAGGAGGGGTGTTGGGCCCTGGGAGCAGGAGAGGTCCCCAGCTCAGCGCTGGTGACCAGAACCCTCATCACAGACCCAACACCAGGAACAGGCCCTGAGTGGGGGATCCTTGCAGGGGGATTTATCGCTCTTTCTTTAGGAAAAAGAAACCTACAGCCTCATAAGCCTCCACAACCTCTCCTCTGCCCAGAGAAGCTGTGGCTGCCCCAACCCTGGAAGTGTCCAAGGCCAGGTTGGACAGGACTTGGAGCAACCTGGGCTAGTGGAAGGTGTCCCTGCCCATGGCAGGGATGGAACAGGATGGGCTTTAAGGTTCCTTCCAACCCAAACAAATCTGGATTCCATGATTCTGTGTTCTTCCTGTGAGCATCAGCTGCCCTCCTTTTAGAGCTTTTAGCTGGAAACAAAGCGTGAAAAGTTCAACTAATCATGTGCTCGTTGATATTTTTCTAATACCAGTTAAAAAAAAAAGCCAGAGATGGAATTGGAGGTGGCAGAGCCTTGGTGTGGAGGACAGCTCGTAAAAATTGGTTTGCACCCATCTTCTGACCATTTCTACTAATCACATACCATGAAATGAACAGTTTGCAAACACCCTATGGGCTGAAATTTGTTTGCATAAACTATTCACTGAACACTTGCAGATAACAAATTCATTTGCAGAAATCAGGATCAGCTTCTCAGCAACCCGCAAATGGGAAATTAAAAAAAAAAAAAAAAGGAAAATAAAAAAAACTTCCAATGAATCTTGCACAAGGAGCTCTTCCTGCAGGCCCACAGTTGTCTTCCCAGCCATGCAGATGTTTTTGGTGGTGCTACAGAAGGGATGCAGAGAGGAAGAGCCAGGATCATTTATGGGGAGTGGTTTGTGGTGATTTTAGTTAGAAAAAATGCTGCGGGTCATGACAGGAGGTTCCCAAGGGAATGGGTGGAATTTCTGTGTCACACATCCAAGCTACAGGAGAGCTCCCAGGGAGTCTGTGCTCAGAGCTAAGGGGGATTAGGTTGTAATTCAGACCTTTTCAGCACAGTCCTCTTTTGGTTTTTAAAATGAGCAGAAATATGCGGACACTGACTTTTTTGGGTGCTAGCAGGTTAACCCAGGCATGGGTCCTGCTCAGGGGAACCCTCTGCTTTGATGCCTCCCTGGGGAACCTGTGCTGGGAAAAGCCAGTGGAGATCCCTGGTATTGGGGGGTGGTTAGTAGGGCTTCAAAGGTTCCTCTCTCCCCAGGGAGAGCTGTGTGTAGGGTGCTATCTCTGCTCCTGTATGTTCCTCTCGCTTTCCCCAGGCATCCCTGCTCCTGGAGCTGTTCTATGGGTTGTTATTTAAGAGAGACAAATGCAGTTGGACTAGCAAGGAGTGCAGCTCTCCCAAAGCACACACATGGAGTACAAAGTCAACTTTCCAATCATCATTTTTCCTTTAAAAAAAAAAAAAAAACAAGAAAATTTTTCCCCTGCAAACAAGAAAATTTGATTTCAGACACTCTTTCACATTGTAAATGCTGTTTGATTCTTCTTGCTAATCCTCTGACACTGAGCAGGATGTGCTGATGCCCAGACTGTGACAGCTCCAAAGGGGTGCAGGAAATGACCCCCCCCAGCTGTTGGGACACCTCAGAGCGCGGGGAGGCCCTGGCACAGGTTGCCCAGAGAAGCTGTGGCTGCCCTTGGAATCCCTGGATGTGTCCAAGGCCAGGTTGGACGGGGCTTGGAGCAATCTGGGCTAGTGGAAGGTGTCCCTGCCCATGGCAGGGGGTGGAATGAGATGAGCTTTAAGGTCCTTTCCAACCCCAAACCATCTGTGATTCACCAATTATGAATCACAGACTGGTTCAGGTTGGCAGGGCCCACTGAAGGTCACCGAGTCCAACCTCCCAGCTCACACAGGGTCCCCAGAGCGCGTCACTCAGGGGCCTGTCACGGTGCCCACACTGCTGGGGATGTGCCCTGCTTCCTGGTGGCACCAGTGTGGGTCATGTCCTCTGCTCTGATGGACACTTCTCCGCTGGCACTGGAGCAGAGCTGTCTCAGCTGGGCTCAGTCCATCACTGGGCAGGTCCTGGGGCTCGGCATGACCCCAACTTCTGGGGACAGTTCTGAGCCCCTCACGACACTGAGGGGCTGGAGCATGTGCAGGGAAGGGAACGGAGCTGGGAAGGGGCTGGAGCAGCAGGAGCAGCTGAGGGAGCTGGGGGGGCTCAGCCTGGAGAAAAGGAGGCTCAGGGGGGACCTTCTGGCTCTGCAACTCCCTGACAGGAGGGGGGAGCCGGGGGGGGTCGGGCTCTGCTCCCAGGGAACAAGCGACAGGAGGAGAGGGAACGGCCTCAGGCTGTGCCAGGGGAGGCTCAGGTTGGATATTAGGAAAGATTTTTTCACTGAAAGAGTGGAGAAGCACTGGCACAGCTGCCCAGGGCAGGGGTGGGGTCACCATCCCTGGAGGTGTTCAAAAAACAAGCAGAGGTGTCACTTTAGGGTATGGTTTAGTGACATGGTGGGATTGGGTCAGAAGTTAGACTTGACCTTGGAGGTCTTTTCCAACCTTACTGATTCTGTAATTCAAGTGATGACAGGGCTGAGAGCAGCTGCCTCACATCCCCTGCAGCAGAGACCCCCCGCGTCCGGGGGTGGCACCTCGAGGGACTAAGATGAGGATGGGGCAGAAACCAGCCGACACACCCTGAGCACCAGCACCTCCTTCCTCCTCCCCTGCCCGCCCCTGTCCCGGCTACAGGACCCTGAGAGCCCGCAGCGAGCCCACCCCTCCAGCACAGCGGCTCAGACTTTCCAGGAAGGAACTGAGCTCCAGGAATTAAAAGCTTTGCAGCGAGATGTGACAAAGAGGAAGAAAATGCCTTCAAACGCGCCTCCTTCATCTCTCCCAGCACTTCACCTTTCCGTCGGCTTCAGTTATTTCACAGCCTCTGGAAAAGGAGAAGAAGAAGAAAAAAAAAAAAAAACAAACGGTTAGGAACTTGCTGAATAAATCATATCCACTCCCTCCCCCATCTCCCTCCTTTCTTTTGTGCAAATCAAAGGCTGGGAGCTGCCAGGAGCTGCCAACGGTGCCCCCAGCCCCCACCCCGCCGTTCCTCCCGGCCCCCGTGCTCGGGAACTTT
>VZRE01009454.1:145171-159334 GCA_013396775.1 Cephalopterus ornatus
GGGGGGTCGGTTGGTGCACAGAGAGGGAAGAGCAGAGGATTTTTTTTTTCCATCTCCATCAGCCTGGGCTCTTTAACGAGCTCTAACAAAGGGATGGTGGCTTTTCATGCTGCTCTTGATCTCGGGCCTGGCAGCAAAACCCTCCCGGCGGGTCCCTGGGCATGTTCCCTCCTCTCTCATCCTCAGCGGGGCCAGAACTCCCGGCGGCGGAACAAATCCAGGACATCAGCGATGCGGGGGAATGCAGAGGTGGGAGGGGAGCACAGCCCTCCCCCCTACCCCTGCACCCTCCTGCTCCCACGGCCAGCACGGCTGGGTGCTGGGACAGGGATGGGAGCTGGGGAGAGGGATGGGAGCTGTGGAAAGGGATGGGAGCTGGGCACAGGGCTGGGTGCTGGGGACAGGTCTGGGAGCAGCACAGGCAGATGGATGGGATGTTGGATCAGAACAATCCCCGTGGTCGGAAGGGGTGCCCCGTGCCAACAGCACCACAGCAGAGGGTTTCTTCAGGTAGCAAAGCAAATGAGTGTGCAGGGGCAAGCCCTGTCCTGACTGTCCCCAAAGTCCTTGGTGGAGACTCCTCCCAGCCACAGCTCTGCTGCCTCTCCTCTTCATGAGTCCTACACAAGTTTGGGGGCTGTGTCCAGCCACCCTAAGAAGCAGCTCTGTCTCCCAACCAGCTCCCACCTCCTCATCCCCTGGGAAGCTCCAGCTGATTTCAGTGAGGAGCCATTTCCCCTCCATGCTGCAGCCTAAAAAAGGGATTTTACTCATTTTTTGTTGTTCCACCTTCCCCCACCCCCCCATTAAGTCTGTGACTAGAACATTGTGGCTTTTAAGTTTATTCCAACTGTTTGATATTTTACATAATCGTATTATTTATGTGACAAGATTAGAAGTGCTCTGCCTGCTGACAGGCAACCAGCACACATGCAATTCCTTGCCAATCCTTCACGAATTTGCATTGTATTGCTGACTTCTCAGAGCCTGTGCAGATTGTAGTGTTGGGTGGAGAGAGAAAGGTATGGAGAGAAACAGAGGGGGAAGGAGGGGAAGAGGGAGGAAGCTGCTCATCCCTCCTGCCCCTTCGAGATCAGCCTCTGCTGAGGAGGCACCCAGTGCTGGGCACCTGCCCATTCCCACCTGGGGCTGCTGGGAATCCCTGGCCAGGCTTCAAAGCCTTGGCCTCTGACAGCAAGTGCTAAGTACACAAAGGTGTTCGGTTTAATATCCCGCTGCTCGCCCGTGGGATACTTGATTTATTCTGTGCCTGTAAACATTCATTTCACACCTAAACAGGGGCAGGTTCATCACTTCTGCAATCATCATTTATTCATGTCGGGAGGGTTGCAGGAAGGAGAGATAAATGGATTTCCGTGAAATTGGTGCTCCAGGCTGCTCGGGAGCCTCCATCCTTCTCACCGGGCTCTGAGCAGGCTGGGAAAGCTTCCCCCTCCAGCTCCTCTACCTGGTGCTGGCACAGCCTCCCCTGCAGAGCTGTGCTGTGCCTCAGGCCAGGACACGGTGTAGCTGGAGGGTCTGACCCCAGAACCAGCCAGGGGACACTGGGCCCCTCATCCCAGTGTCTCAAGGTCTCAGCTGAAGGATAGCTTGTGCAGAGATACCTTGCTGTGGGTCCCTGCTTTGCTGGCTTCCCTTGATTTGGGGGAGCTTTCTGTTCTCTGCATTAAGGCATTTGCTAAATATCCTTTCTTTGGAGTGTGTGTGTGGGTAATCCCCACCCTTTTCTGGAGAAAAAATGCCTGCCTTTTGTGCCCCATGGAAGGATGGGAGGGGTTGTGTGTGAGACCTCACAGCCATCCTGGAGGCCCCAGACCTGGGACAGAGTCTGGGACCTGCCTGTGCCTTCCTGTGTCCATCAGAGCTGGAATAACCCTCAGTGCCTGCAGGGCATCACACCGTGACAAGGATAACCAGCATCCAGCTGGCCCTCGGCCAACTGGTGCTCACAGGGCACAGCCCGGGCTGACAGAGCAAACCCCAACCCACCAGAGATGGATGTGCCCTCCCTACAAAATTAATGACTCCAGCTCGAGCTTGGTTTCCTTTGTTATCTCGTTATGAGTGAAAAAATAACCCAAGATTAAAGAGCTCTGGCTCTGCTTCCAAATTTATGGCCTTTTCCGTGTGATGTTTGAGTCCATTCCTCCTCTGCCTGTTGTGGGGCTGACTCAGAGCAGAGCAGTGAGGGCCCTGCTGAACTCTGATGTGTCAGACTGTGGTCAGCATCCTGCACACCCCGGGGCTGGGTGGATCCAGGGGCCTCACAGCCGCATGGCTGCAGGACTTCACATGTCCCCAGGGTCCTCAGCTTCACCACTGTGTCCTCCTCAACATCATCATCGTCCCTCTGCCCACTGCAGCCCCATCCTGTGCCCTTTGCCGCCTGCACCCCTCCTGGATGACACTCTCCAGCTCTGGGCATCCCAGCTCCCCCACTCCTGAGCCAGGCACTGCCAATTGGCTCTGACTCTGCTGGGCACAGACTCCCCCTCTGGAAGTGGCTGTTCCTTCCTGCTCAGCCTGGAGGGAACTGGGAAGGCTGACTCAGATTTAGACCTTGAATTTCTGAACATCTGAAATCAGGTGAGATGAATCCACAGCTTCTCTGGCGCCCTGTCCTCATGATTAATCACTATCTGAGAGCAAAGCTGGGCTCTCCCTGCCTCCTAATTCAGCACCACTTCTTATGGCAGTGAAAGCTTCTGCTGTGCCCAGCTCTGCCAGTGCCTGGGGCAGGATCCCAGAGCCCATCTGGCTCTGTGAGATCACACCTGTACCAAGAACACCCTCTGCAGAGCTCTCCAGGCAGGCAGGGGGAGCCAGGAACTTCACCCTGCTCTGTCCTGGCCCACAGGAGAGCCCAGGTGCCAGGACCACAGCCTGGGCTGTGCCAGGAGCATCCCCTGTGCCAAGGGATGCGCATCCAGGGCTGGACACAGAGAGGAGCCTTGGGAGAGGGCTGGGCACCCTGTGCCCCACTGCCTCCCCAGCACTGGGAATGAGGGGGAGAGAGCCACAGCTTCAGAGGGGATGTGGAGAAATTCCTCTGGGACACTGAAAATGCCGGACAAAGAAATGACTCCAAGATTTTTTGCCAAGACGGTTTTGATTCTTGAAGCATCACCATCTAATTGCCCTGCACAGCCCTCAGATCTCCCTCTTTTTCAGTGAAGTCACTGTCCACTTGAGGCCCACTTCCACACAAAGGCACTGCAGCTCTGAAGTTAATGCAATGGCATCCCCTGGATGAGGGGGTTGTTTGCAGACACCCCTGTCCCTGTCCAAGCCGGGACTGAAGCTGCATGTTCTCAAGCACAGCTTTGGCTGGTGACATCCCACCTGCCCCTCTGCTGGAGCACAGGCACCCCGTGCTCTGACAACCTTCCCCCTGCCCAGGACGCCAGACCTTTGTACAGAGAGGTACTGACAGGACAGAGGGCAATGGTTTTAAACTGCCAAAGGGCAGGTTTAGGTGTGATATTGGGAAGAAATTCTTTACTCAGAGGATGGTGAGGCCCTGGCACAGGTTGCCCAGAGAAGCTGTGGCTGCCCCATTCCTGGAAGTGCCCAAGGCCAGGTTGGACGGGGCTTGGAGCAGCCTGGGCTCGTGGAAGGTGTCCCTGCCCATGGCAGGGGATGGGACTGGTCGATTTTAAGGCCCTTTCCAACCCAAACCACTCTGCAATTCTCTGATTCCCAAACTCCCAGGCAGTTCCTGGCATTTTATTTGGGGCAGGGGAACAGAATATTTGTGAAAATCTCTTTTATGGCCAGCAGCCAGTGAGGCTCTGCCCTGTGTTCCACCCTCACCTCTCTGCTGCAATGTGGGGAAGAACCAGGCAAAGGCAGGTAGTGCCACACACCAAGGACAGCTCTGCCATCGATGCCAACAGAGCCTGAGCCAAGACCCTCCCCCCCCATCAGTTTCTATCCTAAAATTAGCCTTTACTGGGAAGGTTTGTGCTCACATCCTGCATCGATGTCCATCTGACAGGAGATGAAGTGACTCAGAAACAAAGAGCGCAGAGCAGACAGGGCGAGAGGCAAAGAGCTCTAATGTAAAAATAAACGGTGTCCAGCCACCCACTGCACCCAGCTGAGCTCCCAGTGGGGTCTCACGCGCCTGACACAGAGCAGCAGCTGCCCTTTCATTAGCAGCCTGCCTGTTTACTCTCCCTCCAGCTGAATTCCTCCTGGAAAAAGAGACACAAAGTGACAGGAAAGAGACAGAGCCCCTGACTTGGTGCTGGGAGCCCCGAGCGGCCTGGTGTGCTCTTGGCTATGGGGACTCACTGGCTGGGTCGTGCTGAGGGTGTGGGGAGCTGAGGGGAGCCCTGTGACCCTGCCCTGTCCCACAGCCCATGGGGAGAGGGATGGAGGGATCACTGCCCCCTTCACAGCATCTGCAGGAGCCCTCGGTGCTCCCAGGGCTCTGCTGTGTGTTCCCTTGTCTGTGCACAGCTGGGATTGTCCAGTGCTGGCTTTGAACTGCTGGATTTATTCCTTGCTCAGTGGCTGTCTCCTGAGTCCAGGGGTGACCACAGGTTCCATCCCTTTAGATCCAGCTTTAAGGGGATTACCCCAGTCCTCCTTCAGAGGGACTGGGAATGGACCCCTTCCTCCTGTGCCCATGTGCTGGGAGGTGGTGGGACAGGCAGCTGGAGGAGCCAGGGGGGCTGGAGGAGCAGAGGTAGGCTTGAGGATAAAGGCTCTGGGTCTCTCAGGAGTTTCTATCTTGGGTTGCTGAAGAATTCCATTCAGGTTCCCACCACATGGAGCTGGGTGCATGAAGAGTACTAAGCTCCTCCAACAGCGGCTTTATACTGTGCAATGTGCCCTTGAAAATCTGCTCTCTGGGCTCCACTCTGCCTGTGGAAAGACTTTCCTTTTTTTTTTTCTGGGTGCTGGAGCTCCTGCTCCATTGCCTTCAGTGTGGGTGAGACCAGGGAGACATTGTTGGAAAATCCCCAGGTGCTGGAGTATCTTGGCTCTGAGCTTGGACCGAGAGAATCCCACTGCACTGCCGAGCCATGAGCCAGCCCTGAGCAAAACCCTCTGCACCTTCCACATCCAGCCTTGGGAGCTGCTCCCCTGGGCCAGATCTGTGTCTGGGTGCTTAAAAATGTCATCCCATCCCTGGAGTTCCCAGAGCCAGCTCCAATCCATGTTCCCTTTCAAGCCTCAGGGAAGGGGCCCTCCTGACCTGGAACAGCCCAGCAGCTCAAGGGCAGCTGGTACAGTCTACAACTGCCTGGGCAGGGGCAGAGGAGGGGCAGGACTGAGCTCTGCTCTGGGGGGACCAGGGACAGCACCCAGGGAATGGCCTGGAGCTGTGTCAGGGCAGGCTCAGGTTGGATCTCAGGGCAAGGTTCTTCCCCCAGAGGGTGGTTGGGCACTGACCAGGCTCCCCAGGGCAGTGGGCACAGCCCCAAGGCTGCCAGAGCTCCAGGAGGCTTTGGCTGATCCTCTGGGGCACATGGGGTGACTCTTGGGGCTGGGCCTGTGCAGGGCTGAGGGTTGGACTGGATGGGTCCCCTGTGAGTCCCTTCCAGCTCAGCACATTCTGGGATTCTTTGAACCCTTCCCTGCACTGAGGGGATGTTTGCTGGGTGACCCACCCTCAGCCAGGGGCTGCCTGAGCCAGCAGCGCTCTCCCAGCTGAGCGAAGGCTGAGCCTCAGAGCCCCTGGAAACGCGGTGAGCAGACGGAAGAAGACCTTTAAACCTTTCCAAGCTACTTTGTGGAGATGTTAAAAGCTCAAATTTCCTGGTTTTCTCTCTCTTCCTAAAAATCCCTCAGCAAACCCTGCAACACTGAGGAGGAAGGCACCATCCTCTCGCTTCAGCTCCCCGAAACCAGCCAAGCAGAGGAGAAAAATGATTTAGATGATTTACAGCACTTCGGAAGAGTTGAAAAAAGTGAAGTAAATAATAAATCAAAACCAGCAAAAAGAACAAGAATACATCCATCTTTTATGAGCTCTATTCACTGCTGTATGTACAGTTCAGACATAAAACAACCGCGCCGTGCAAAGTTGCTGCTGCCTCAGAAGTGTCTGTGCCCAGCAGTTTCAGAGCACTCCCAAACTACATAAAAGCAGAGGGGAGGGAGGCGCAGGCGGTGGCTGCTGCTGCAGGGATCCAGCTCCTCTTCCCTGCCTCCTTATCAGCCCTCAGCACAGCCCAGCGTGGGGATGGTTTCAGCTGCGAGAGGGGGAGCACGAGGAATCCACGATAACAAGGATTCTTTTTTTTCCCCAAAAACTACCTCCTTTCTTCAGGCTTCTTCACTCAAAGTGCACCTGATGTGTTTCATGGCTGCAAAGTGTCCTCTCGTTCTTATCATGAAGTGTCATAAATGCTGTTGGCTGAAGGGTGCCCAGGGTCCCCCAAAAGGTCCTTCATCTGCCTGCAGGAGCCCCTGGCAGGGTTCCCTGTTGACCTCTTGGGATGAGTCCAAAGGGGAGACATTAAGTTGATCCCAGGGCTGAAGCCCCTCTGCTCTGGAGCCAGGCTGGGAGAGCTGGGGGGGTTCACCTGGAGAAGAGAAGGCTCCAGGGAGACCTGAGAGCCCCTTCCAGGGCCTAAAGGGGCTCCAGGAGAGCTGGAGAGGGACTGGGGACAAGGGATGGAGGGATAGGACACAGGGAATGGCTTCCTACTGCCAGAGGGCAGGGAGAGATGGGATATTGGTAAGGAATTGTTGGCTGTGAGGGTGGGGAGGCCCTGGCACAGGTTTCCCAGAGAAGCTGTGGCTGCCTCTGGAATCCCTGGAAGTGTCCAAGGCCAGGTTGGAGCAACCTGGGCTAGTGGAAGGTGTCCCTGCCCGTGGCAGGGGGTTGGAAAGTGATGAGCTTTAAGTCCCCTTCCAACCCAAACCATTCCATGATTCCATGATTTCCCAGGAAAAGGACTCCTCTAGGGCTGTTTTTGTGATGTCTGTTATGACGGTTACTGGCTGGGAGGGGCTAATCCAAACCCTAATCCCAGTGTGGGTCACTCCACAGCAGAGCAAGAGAAGCAAAAATATGGGAGGTGGGATAGCAGAGAAAAAAACCTTCTTGGTTTGAAAGGCAAACTTTTTCCAAAAGCATGGGTCAGGTCCATGAGAACTGCAGATGATACAAACACCTACAGCCTCCTGTTGAGGAGCTCCAGATGTCCTCTGTACCAAAGCTACACCAAATCTTCTCCAAAGGTTCTCTGAGCCCGAACATGGGAAGGATCTGCTTCAAGGTCTTGGACAGAGGCAAAATCCTCCAAAACACTCCCCCTCTTTGGGGTGAAGTCTTGCAGGGATGTGGATGTTTTGGTGCACTTCTTCCAGCCCACAGAAATCCCATTTGAACCCCAAATAATGGCTTCCACCTCCTTCACCCCAAGGGACAGCAGCCTGAGGTGAGGTGGCCAAGCCAAAACCTGGACAGAGCTTGTCTTGGTGGGAGCACAGGGAGCAGCCTCAGTGTGCAGGATGACTCTGGTCACCCGAGCCAGCCCTGGCCATCTCCTGGAGGGCCTGAAAGGCTGGGCCTGAACAGCCCCCGTGGTCCTGAGAGCTGCAGGAATTGGGCACCTTTGGATCAGGAAACAGTCCCATCCATTTTTTCCCATTGTGTCACCAGCTCTGAAGGGCAATAATGGGCAGGTTTGAGGCACATCAGCTTTGAGGGGCTCTTCCCTGCTCTGTCTAAGCCAGTGATGCACAGGCCCTGATGTGTTCCCATCCTGGGGGGTTCATGCACCAGGACACTCCTGCTCCATGTGGGAGTGAAGGGACCACATGGCAGAGCTTTGATGACATCCTTGCCAGCTTTGATAAACCAGAGCAGACGTGTCAGGAGGGGGCTGGTCACGTCTGGGCTGGGGAGCTGCTCACCCACATCAGGGGCTGGATGACATGGCCTATTTTATCTTGTTTCAGGCAGGAAATTTAGCAACCAGGGAGGAAGGAGCCTGAGGTTCTGCCCCCATCCAGGATGCCCTGGGCCCCAGCTGTTTGTGGGGAGGCTGGGTCAGGACCAGCTGAGTCATGAGGGCAGTTTCTGGCTCATCCTGACACAGAGTTCCTATCCCTCACATCTTAGAGGCAGCTGTGTCCCCTCTTGAGCTGGCAGCCCCTTGCAGGGTCACATCCCACCGACTGTGGCTGTAAATCTGTCCTGGCTGATGGTGCCTTTTCCCTGCAGGATCCCACAGAGCCTGTCCCTCCAGTCCAGGGCTCTGGCTGCTTCTGATCTGAGCAGATCCCCTGCCCTGCCCTTTGCTGTCAGCCAGCAGGCCCCGGCTCTGAGCCAGGACACAGGTGGGATCCTTGGAGAGCAGCTTTAAGCATCACCTTTCTGCTTCTCCAAGCTCCTGGTGGAAGAAGCTCTGGAGACTGAGTCTCATACTGACCTTTTGGACTCTAAACCCATCTCCACCTCTCCAGGCTCAGCTGGGGCAGGAGTGATTTCTGGAGAGCCCTGACACTTTGCTCTTTCATCACCTCTAACCTCCAACAGCCCTTCTGTGGAGGGTTTTGTTCTCCAAAGCAGCAGCTTATGGCAAGAGTGATTTAACTCCCAGCCCTGTGAGATCAGCACTGTCTCTGCTCGCTTAAACCCACCTCAGCTCCACAAATCCCGTGCTGAAGGAATGGCTCAGGAGGACCTTCCCCACTGCACCAGGAGCAGAGCTGGGAGCACTGGGAGAAGCAGAAAGGGCTGGTTGAAGCCCGGGCCTCGAGCTGAGGTGATACCACAGCTGCCAACCACACAGAGACACGTGGAACGGGGTTAGTTTGTCCCCATCACCACGACGGCAATGTCTCTGCTCATACTGAATCCTGACATCCACTAGACAGAGCTCATTCCCTAACACCAGTGCTCTGGGAGGAACTGAGCTACTTCCCAGCTGGAGCAGGCAGGTTTCCACTGGAAGCCATGTGGGACACCCAGCATGGCCCAGGGAGCCAGGATCTCCCATCGGATGGTGGAGACTTGCTCGACATTTTCTGCTTCTGTCCTCCAACTCCAGCACCTTTTGGGGCTCACTTAGGCCCCACTGTTCCCCGACAGCCCTATCCCTCTGAGCCCTCTCAGGGTCTTGGTGCAGCAGCCAGGGGGGTCTGCAGAGGGATCCCGCAGTGCCCAGGGGCTGGAGGAGGGGGAGCAGCAGCCCCGGTGTCTCCCTGTGCAGGAGGACAGGCTTTTCCCATCCCAGGTAGGGAGGGAACCCCACAGCAGCACCTCTCTGGGCAGACATGGACGAGCTCTGGCACCTCCCCCTGCCAGAGCTGTCATGCCTGGCCAGTGAGACACTTTCTCCCTGCCTTCCAAAATCCCTCTGGTTTTCCAGCCTTGTTCAGAAAGGCATTTCTCCCAATCCAGATATGGAGAAACTGAGGCAGAGAGGAACACAATCTGTGCAGAGCCTCAGAGAGCCTCGACAGCAGAGCTGGGAAGCGTCCTGGCCACCCCCTTGGGACCTGTCCTGCCCCAGCTCCCTGTGGCAGATCCCACAAAGCATCCTCACCCAGGGCTCTGGCACAGTGGGTCCCTGAATTAAACTTTAGGGGCACCAGCCAGCTCTGAGACTGCTTCCCATGATGTCCCAGCACTTCCCGGGGCAGGGCACGGCCCCAGGGCTGCCAGGGCTCCAGGAGTGTTTGGACAGGGTGGGATTCACAGAATCACAGTATAGGCCAAGTTGGAAGGGACCCATCAGGATCATCTAGTCCCTGAGGTTGTCCTGTGCAGGGCACAGGATGATCCTGGCGGGTCCCTTCCAGCTCAGGATATTCTGTGACTCTGTGTCCCCCCTCACTGGGTCCCCCCCAGTCAGAGCCAGTTCTGCCCTTTGCACATGGGCTGGAGAACTGGGCTGTGCCCAGGGGCACCGTGCTGGGCACTGGGGCTGTTCAGCCAAGGCTGATCCAGTGTGGGAAACCTCCTCAGAACAGAGCAGAGCAAAGAAAGCAGGGAATGGAGCTTTCCATCCTTCACTGCTCCCCCTGAGCCAGCGGTGCGGGTGCCCTTGGGGTGCCTGGTACCTCCCTGGCAGCTCAGTGCCAGCAGCCTGTGCCCTTGTGGAGCTGGAGCTGGAATGGGCTGTCTGGAGCAATCTGCAATGAGAGCTGCTTTTAATTAGAGCGGGCTGCACGCCCACCTGTGAGGGGCTGTAAATCTGGAGTGTGCTGTAAAGAATGTCCTGGGTTTAAGTTGTAATTAGAACTTCTATTGACGGTGTGAAGCCTCATTTTTCATGTGAAGCTGCTCATTGCTCCCAGTCAAGAAATCAATCTGGGCCCGGGAAGAGACGGGGGCCGTCAGATTTGCAGGATGGATTGATGGGGGAGAACTCAGACTGTCTTAACCCCTCTGCTGCCCTGGCTCCGGGTGGGGAAGGGGCAAAGGACCAGTGCCTTTGTGGTGTCCTGCTCTCAGCCTTGCTGAGGCTCTCCCAGGGCAGAAAGGCAGCAGGAGCTCTGCTTTGTGGGACAGTGACTCCCTTCTGGGGTGTGACACTCTTTGAGCAGCCAGGACCTGGACAGAGCCTTTGGGGTGGCCTAATTGTGGCTTTCCAGTACAGGAGCCTACAAGAAAGATGGAGAGAGACTATTTATGCGGGCCTGGAGTGACAGGACAAGGGGGAATGGCTTCAAACTGCCAGAGGGCAGGGTTAGATGGGATATTGGGAAGGAATTCTTTACTCAGAGGGTGGTGAGGCACTGGCACAGGTTGCCCAGAGAAGCTGTGGCTGCCCCATCCCTGGAAGTGCCCAAGGCCAGGTTGGATGGGGCTTGGATCAACCTGGGCTAGTGTAAGGTGTCCCTGCCCATGGCAGGGGATGGAATGAGATGGGCTTTGACGTCCCTTCCAACCCAAACCAGTCTGTGATTCTGTGATTCCGTGATTCTGTGATTTTGTGATTCTGTGATTCTATGATCTAGCTCAAAGAACAGGAGCTCTTAGACACTATTTCAGCAGTAACACACAGTTACAGGCACTTGCAGGGTCCTCCCTGCTGAACTTGGACCAATATTTCAGCAGCTTTGGCTCACTGGGAGAAGCAGTGCTGCTGCTCCTGGGGCCTGCACGCTCAATTCTTGGGGGTGCTGGCACTTTGCTTTTCTGAGGTTGTTCCTTGTCCCACATCCTTGTGCCAAGGCCAGAGCTGGATGCCCTTGTCCCCTTGCAGGGCTCAGGAGGAGATGCTGGCACGGATGACGCGCTCAGGGGCTGCCGACACCGTCGCGTTCAGTTTGCGACAGAAAAAGTCACCAGGCGACAACTTGTGCTTGGCTGGGGCCCTGCCATGATTTAACACACTGCCTGTCCCTGCTGGGGGATACCAGGGATTAGCAATGCATTTGTCCAAGTCTCCCTGCAGACTTGTGCCCACTTAATTACAGCATATTATGAGCCTGTGCTACAGCAGGGCTGGCCCAACACAGTGAGCTGGGAACCTCACAGTGGGGAGAGCAGAAATAATTTAGGCAGCACTGTTGGCTTTTTTCTCAGCCAACAGCCATGGATTTACACATTCTACTCCAGCAGCTGACACTTTCTGGCTCCATCCTGGCCCTGCTGGCATCTGGTGCAAACCTTCAGACCTTCCCCAGCACTGCTGCTCAGCCAGTTCAGTGCAAAGGGCTCCTGGTTGTCCATGGCAGCCTGAACCCTGTCAGTGCCCTGTTGCACGAGGATGCAACCTCTTGAGCATCAGCCCTTTCTTCTTCTGTTTCTTTGCCAAGCCATGCAGTGTCCATTGGAGGCTTCCCTCCTCCTTCCCCCCACAGACCCCAAGGGTCTGCAGAGGATCCCAGCGTGGGAAACCCTGCATTCACCACTTGGCCTGCATCACAGACTCATAGAACGTGCTGAATTGGACTGGACCCTCCAGGGTCATCAAGTCCAACAGCTGCCCTGCACAGGATGACAGAATGACCCATCTGGGATCACATCTCAGGGTCTTCAGTGAATCCTGCCTTGCCAGGCCTCCCTGCCCCACAAACAGCAGGAGGAGAACTGGGTCTTGCCCCTCACTCCCCTGCTGGGACACAGGACAGCCCAGAACCCCTGGGGTCCAGCAAGGCTCTGGTGGATGAGAGGTGCAGCAGGGACTGTGAGAAGGTGGCAGGTGAGTTTGCACCCTCCTCCCTGGCAGTGGGATGATTCTGGTTGTCCCAGTTTTTTGGTCCCTGCCCAGCCTTGTGCTTTGAATAATTGTACTGGAAGCCCTGGCACTTGTGTGCACAGCCTTGTGTGTGTCCCCGTGTGTGTCCCTGTGTGGCACAAGTGATGCCTTTCCGTAGGGGACCTTCCTCTTGGCTTTATGGCCACTAGTGTTTTGGCACCAAGGAGTGTCCTGGTGTGGCTGTGGACAGGGGCTGTGTCAGCCCACATCTGTCTGTGTCTGTCTCCACTCCATCTGTACAGGGGGGCTGTGTCTCACCTGCACGAAGGGCTGTTGATCCTCTCCTGTGTCCCCACCTTGCTGACCTCATCAACCATTCCAGATCCATGGCATTTGCTGCTGGAATAAAAGATGGACCCATCAAAGGCTGTAACAGACACTGGAGGAGATGATCTCTGTCACTATCTACTGAGAAATCAGATACACCTTTGGGTGTTTGGGTGGCACAGAAGGACAGATCTCACCAGCTGTCCCACAGACAGCAGTGACACTTGGTGTGTCTGAGCCAAGAGTTCACATCTCTGTGTCCCAGGTGGCTGCCTTGGGACCTGGAGCCATCAGGTTAACAGAGAAATGGAGGGAAAGGATGCTGAAGGAGGGCAGGGTGATATGGGATATTGCGAAGAAGTTCTTCCCTGTGAGGGTGGGGAGGCCCTGGCACAGGTTGCCCAGAGAAGCTGTGGCTGCCCCTGGATCCCTGGAAGTGTCCGAGGCCGGGTTGGATGGGGCTTGGAGCAACCTGGGCTAGTGGAAGGTGTCCCTGCCCATGGCAGGGGGTGGGACTGGATGATTTTGAAGTCCCTTCCAACCCAAACCACTCAGTGATTCCATGATTCCTGCATTGCCTTGCCCTGCTCCCATGGATGTGGGCTCTGTGTCTGTGTGGGCTGTGTGGGACCTGAGATGTGATGCTCAGTTTTAGCAGCCCAACGCTCTGCAGGAGGATTTGGGGCCTCACCTGCACTTCTGTCTGAGCTGTTGGTCCCTCCATCCTTGTTATCAAAGGATGCTGGGCATCTCTCAGCTGTGGTTCCAAGGGAGGCAGGAAGCCAGGGGGGATTTTTTGAGGCTGCTCTGGGGGCTCCTGAAGATGTGACACTGCTGTGGAAATATAAAATATTGAAAATCTAGAGGCAGCCTCCCCAGCAAAGGGTCAGGCAGCTGTGAAGAAGGTGATGTGAACTAATCAGAGCCGACATAAAGCTGCCGAGACCCAAGTTAAGCCTGCGTGGATTTAGATCCACACTGCTGATAAAGAGGCAGCTCCGCAGGACTGGTCTCTGGAGCCGGTTCAGATTAACCCGGATTTTCAGCATCATTTCATGCTATTCCAGTCCACAGATCCCGGCGGCTCTGCCAGTGCTGGACCACAGAGCCCCGGGAGCTCCTGCAGCTCCCCCAGCCCAGCCCTCCTTGCCTTGCCAGCCCCAGGTGCCTGTGCTGGGAGCTGGCACTGCTCTCCTGGGGCGTGGTGCCTCCTCCCTCCTCTTGGCAGAGGCAGGGTGGGGAGGGCAGCGGTAAACACACCTGTCCATGGAGCTGGAGAAAGGCCACAGCCAGGGGAAGTGTCCTGGTGGGTGCTGTGTCACCCCTCGGCTCACAGAGCTCTTGGCTCCCAAATAATTGGGAGCTCCCCTCCTGTCCAGGTGGATCCAACGCATTCCAGCGGTGCAGAGAAGCCTGGGGCCAGCTCAGCACCAGAGAGAGGGTGACTAATCCACTCTTTCTGCTCAGCTGGGAGCCAGACTGGGAGCAGAAGAGGGCTGGAGAATGTCCCAAGGAGACCCCCAAGCTCTAAGCCTCGAGGAAGGGGCAGTCCCCCATCCCCAGACACGGCCTCCGTGGGTGCCTGCAAAGGGCCCCAACAGCCTGTGGCAGCACTTTACAAATGACTCAGAGCCCTGCGTCCCTCGGCATCCCAGTCCCTGACACCACCTCTTGTAGTGGTTTTGATTTTAGACCT
>VZRE01009455.1:449-52526 GCA_013396775.1 Cephalopterus ornatus
TATCTCATTCAAGGCACATTAAAAGGCTGTAGTGTCCTGACAGTTGGATACAAGACATTTTTTAAATTTTTCATTTTAGGTAGAGGTAATCTCATTATAAATAATAAAATTTGAGCAGTCCAGAAGTTCAGTATCAGTAGAATTCATTTAGCCTTCTCCTGTGATGAGAACAGAGGTGAGATCTCTCAGGCGGGACCCTGTAGATAGCATCTGGATGAACAGAAGCCTGTTTTTAGAGATGTAAATATACAGAAGAGGAATCCCATTTTAAGTAGGAGTCTTTTTTTNAAAGAAAGGCAACATTTCATTGGGGACAATCAGAGCATTGTGTTTTGCTGCTGCATATTTTGCAATCTTTTGCAATTTTACAAGATCGGAGTCCTTTGGAAATTGGAAATAGCCTCTGGAAAAGTGCTATCTATTTGTTGTGTTTCATGGGTCTTATTCAAACACCAATCTGAGAATAGGTATGATTCCAATGAATTTTAGAGGTCTTTTAGGTCAGGCAATCTCTGTGTGTGCCCACTTCCCAGGCTAGGGGGAACTTGATTTTGCAAAAGGGTTGCTGGAAATGTGGTTGCACTGCAAAGACTGAAAGGGACTTGGCACGGTAGAATTACATAAACAGCAAAGTACAGTTAGAAACAGGCCATATTTAATGTGAAAGAGCATCTAGTTCCAGGAAAAGCAAAGCTATCAGGAGTAGTTGTGTCAGAGCTGGAAAACACTTCACAAAGACAGCTTTCATTTCTATATGCTCTAAAGTATGCAGTAATCATGGTCTAATTACCCCACTGCAGCCAGAAAGCAATATGGGAGATTGTGGGGGTGTGGGAAAGAACATAATAATGCTACAATTAAGCTGTAATCTTTGGCATGGTCACTCAGCAGATAAAGCTTTTCTGCTGTCGCATTTGAAACAGTCATTATTTGGCTGCTACAGCCTGGGGAAAATATGTAGTGGTGTTCCTAGGGGCTGTTGCACAGAGGCTTCATTATCGTTTTCTTCCTCAGCAGCTGGCCAAGCCGAGCTGCTGCTCTGCATTTGAGAGCTGTGGCCTCAGCACTCTGCTTCTCCCTGCTTGTGCTGGGGGAGGTTTGTACTGCTGGTACTGGAATGGGGGTAACGTTACTAGCCACTGTGGAATTAATTTGTGAGCTTTAAGTTATTAGTTTAAAAACCTGTTTGCTCAAGGCTTGATTTATAGGGGAAGCTACTTTTGTCAGAGATTTGTGAGCATATGGTTTATATGCAGAAAGGCTGTGTGAATGTGGGAAATAATTGTGCTAGCTACGTGACAAGTGAGGTGCATAATTATGCATGTGTATTAACCCCAGGATGCAGACTATGTCTCATGGAGACATAATCACGTTCACATGCAATTATGCTCACCTTCCTTTGAAAATCTAGTTTTACAGCCTGCTAGAAAACCTTGCTAGTGACATCTCTTGTTTTCTGAAATTCTCCACCATTTTAATAGAAACTATTCCACTGCCTTGAAGTGAGCTCTTGAAATCGCATGCTTAATTGTTCATACAACTTTCCTACATTTCTTTCTGAGGGGGAGAGGCTGCCTGCACTGCAGGCTCCTGTGGACTTGCTGAAATTCTAGTAGGAGCAGAAAGGAAAGAGTGGAAGGAGAGGTCAGGTCAACTTTGAATATCTTAACCTTGAGGTGACGTGGTCTGACAAGGCATGAATGAGTTGCTTGGAGTATGAATGCAGATTGTGACGTAGATCAGCATTGGCTACTGCAAAAAGCCTTTTTTAATTTTTCTGCAATGCCACGGATAGATGGTTTCAGACAGACTTTGTTTCCCTTTAGGAGATGGTAAAGCTTAGAAGGGGTTAAAAGTGACCGGTGGCTTGGGACTGTTCAGTTTTGTCTTAGATCTATTTTTGCATTATAGAGCACACACATCCTTTGATAAGCCAGCTATGATTTCCATAAAAGTAGATACACTGGGGAATTAGATCAGAACCTCATTATTCTGCTGCTGCACAAAGCAGAAACATGAACTATTTTGAAAGCTTACGGTGTGCACAGTCTCTGCAAGGCTTGTCTGACAGCCTGCAAGAGCAGCTCAGTCCATGTCAGTAATTCCTTCCAGCATCAGGCTTTCAGGACCAGGCCTTAATTAGGTGCACATTTGGTCTTCACTGCTTGGAATAAGACGTGTCTGTCTTGAACAGTTCTCGTTAAATGGCTGCTGCCAAGCCAAGCAGCTCAAGACATAACTGCACCAGAAGAGTTTTAACCTGCTGTAGGAAAGGATATGTCCTTATTAAGTGCATAGGAACCTCCAATGTGAAATGCAGTAGGTAACTGCATGAGAAAGGTAATCTTGGTTTTAAGGTTTGTGTAGTTCAGTATTGCGTCTGCATTTAAACAGCTAAAAGCCAAAAGAAGGCATCATAGATGCAGAAACAGTAAATCGGCTGATTACAAATTGGTCTACAACTCTTTTACAATGCATTTGAAGAAACTTCACAATCTTGATGCTAGTGAGACTGTGGTGTTAGGAGAGGTTCTGCCAGGCAGGACCTCAGTCCAAACAGTAATCCTGTTGCCAGGATACTGGCCCCAGAAGCATTTAATTGCAATTGCTTTTGTTCAGTTAACACCAAGGTAAAACGAGGATAATTGTTTGTATATTCAGGTTGTTTCACAGTGTCATTTATTTCAACATGGCAGAGCCTGAAAATTATCTGATATTTCTCTTTTTGATAAAATTTCAACATCTGTGTACTTACTTTATTAGGTTCTCATGCATGCTTCTTGCTATTTTGATATCTTTATGTAGTTTTTGTCACCTATAACAGAGGTGGTCACCCCAGGCAGCAAACAGAACTGGGAATTGGGGGAGAGAGAGAGAGAGAGGAGCTGGAATGGGTAGAAAGCTGGACATGTCCTGTGGTAAAGAAGTACTGAGAGAAGTGAAGGAGTTCTAGCACAGGCGGATCAAGGTCCAAAGGTCCCACTGTTATCAGGTGTTCAATCTGAGACAGGATCTGGTTTTACCAAGTTAGAAAAGCCTGAAGCATAACTTTGGCTGCAGTCTGAAAGTTCTTTCCCAAAACTAATCTCAGGCACCACTGAGGAGTCTGGTCAGGGACCAATCCTGGCATATAATTTGGATACAACCACCATTCTGTGGAGACTAAGAAAGTTTAATAGTGTGGGCTTGGGCTGTACAAGACAATTATCTTCAACATGTTTCATTTACTGCTATGGATCCAACCTTAATGTTCAAAGCACAACTCCTCATCAGCTTCTGCAGACAGGTTCCAAACAAGGACTTGCAGTAGGAGACACTTAGGAAAAGTTTGGCCCAAGTATTTTGCTCACACAAGAACAAATGCAGCCTTGATGGTGTCACAACATTTGGTTGTAACACCGTATTAGGTTATGCTGTCAGGAATTCACCAGCTGTGGCAAGTTACAGAACAGAGACACTCAGGAACTGCCTCCAGGTGCTCTGTTGTTAAGGCTTGCTTAGGCCACATAGTGGAAAGGTCAGAAAACACTTTCAGTTTAAAATCAAGAAGTTTAAATAAAGGTTGTTTGGGTGAAGGAAGGGTCCTTTAAGTTCATTTTAACCCAGTTCAGCATAGTGCTACACTTAAGGTCATGCCAAGAGCACAAATGGGATTTCCCTGCAGTGGCATGGTATTTCCATGCATGTAGAGAACACTCTTGACGTGAAAATAGTGATGGCTGAGTAATGTGCATCTGCCATGTCCTCCCCCTTCTCTAAATCAAGTTTGTCATTTGGTGTGAACTCTGGTTGGTACAGGAATTGTGGATTGCCTGTCTTTGGGTGTTTTGTTTAGGGTGGCCTGAGGGTGTCACATACAAGGGAGGTGCTCAGTCTTTGGGCACTTGGAGATAACACTGTGCCCGCTGGTGGCTGAGCTGGGTCTGAAGTTGCCGAGAGAGCTTTTTGGAGAATGTCTCCTGTTGGATACTGGCTTCATAGAGGAAGTGTGTTTTCAGGATTTAGAGGAACAGAAGATAAAAAGCTCTATGTCCTGCACATCTGCAGGAAAGTTTCTTCTGCTGTCTGTTTGTTGTAGCCCAGGTTTCTGGTTCTGATTTTGTTGTTGAATGACAGCATTTGCAGCTGGATGTAGACAGGAGGACATTAATTTCGTACTTCTCAGCCCCTGTTTCAGTTTATAGGTCCACATATCTTATTCTTCCCCATTTTCTTGTTTAACACAGCTCTCTGGGGGCTTGCTACCGGAGTAATAAAAATCTCATTTAAAAATTCTGACCTTCTTTCCTACTCTCCATGTTCCTTGCTAGGTCTGTGCTCTTGGGGTGGAGGGGATCTTCTGACTTGGGTGATCTCACTAATCTGTTTTGCAGTTTAGCAGTGGATAACTGAAGGCACTGGGCGTAGGAGGGGTGGGAAGGAGAATGGAGCAGTAGGAGTCTGAGCAGTTCAGAAAGGAGCCCTGTAACCAGGCGAGCACGTGAAGCTCCTGGGCAATGCCCCTATTAGCCGAATACAGCCTGACAGCCCAGGACAGGGAGTCACAGTCCCAAAGCCCTCCATGAATCTCTTCTGTCCTGTCACATTTGGCTTCTCGCATTTAAAGTCGCTCAGTTGTCAGAACAATTTTTCTCTTGCCTATGCTCCATCTATAATTCATTAAGAAACCCAGAGAGGTGAAGCTGTTGGTTTTTCCCACTCTTCCTCCTCTGGAAGGCATGGGCTGAGCATGGTTTGCAGCAGGACATGAATGAAACTGCTCTAAAACCCATAAGCCAAGGGGACGGTGGCGGGAAAGGGACAGGCTGCCATCTCCTGCTGGGCCACCAGGCCACAGCATCTGGCTCTCGCAAGCACAGCCTATATGTGCATCACCATAAGCTCAGGCAGGTCTTTGCTCAGAAAATCCAGGCCGGATCCTGGACCTGAGGTTCGTTGGGTCTTTCAGCTCTCAGGCTTGAAAGGTGTTCAGGTCTCAGTCCAAGCTTTTGCAGCAGCTTCCCCATTAGTTAAAATTTACACTCCATGTGCTCCCCGAAGTGGCAGCCTATGCATCTGCTTCACAGAGGTGGGGCCAAATTTGCACTTGTCCATCATACATTACCCTCATCATCAACTCAGGCTGAACTGCCTCAGCTCTGCTTTATCCCTGCAACAGTTGCAAGCAAAAATAACACATTATGTAGCATAAAAGTGCAGATCATGCGATGAAATATGTGTTGTTCTGAAACCACAAACATAATTGAGCATTTAAGTGCAATTTTGAGGAAATGGCTACAGGTGTTATTTGTCATATGGGTTCCAATAATTGCAAATATTGATGTCTAAAAAGCAAAAAGAATTTCCCACAAGAAGGAGAAATTTTATCCAGTATAGTGGAAGGATTAGTTTTCTGAAGTGATAGTGACTTTGAAACATGAACACAGACTGTTTTCATTTTGCCATGGATGAAATAACCAGATTTCTTACTCAGATATTCCGGGCCCGTTTCTGTTACTCTTTTAGAGTTCAGCATCTCCAGGAGCTTGTATGGAAATACCTGTGGAAAGGGTGTATGTAGATATCTGTGGAAGAAATCTTCATCTTACAAGATGATCACATAGGAAAATCATTTAAAAACAACCCAACAAACAAAACCAGTTCCATTGACCATTATTCTGTCTCAGCAATATCTTTCTGCAAGGTTGAACTGTTTAAGTCTGACAGCCTTCCAGTGGTGGAGGTAGGACGTTTTCCAGCCCGACAGATGAAGGGCCCCTTGTGAACTCCATCTGTAGCACCAGCTCTGTAACATCCAGCTCTGAAGCACCCTTGCAAGAGCCTCAAATCCCAGTTCCCGAACGGAGAGATTCACCAGGGGGCAGCACAATATCACTTTTTATTGTAAAAGCAGGAGTTAATAATTTCAGCTGTCTGAGAGCTTTTGGAAATTAACTGCTTGTTGTTCCATCTTTATGATTGCAAGTAAGTTTCTCTTTAAAGCTAGCCTCTGTAGCAGCTCCAAAATCCAAGGTATTAGGCATACATTAATATTTTACAGTCCAGGCATTCACCTAGCAGAATAAGGAGTCCAGACCATTGTGTTTTCAATGTGTCTCTTTGGCATGTGCCTGCCCAGGGTTGGCTAGGGCAGCTGATGGGTACTAGTCCAGATTCAATTAATTAAGAAACTCTCCTTTGTTAAAGGCACCCAGCCTGAGTGAATACTATTTCAGCCTCATCTTTTGGGAGGTCTTAAACAGAAGGAGTAAGCCCTCTGATGTCACTACATGAGAAGGGTTCACAGAGTGTGAATGAAGAATCATAGAATCATAGGATGGCCTGGGTCCAGGTTGATCTTAAAGATCTAGTTCCAACCCCCTCCTGTGGGCAGGGACACCTTCCACTAGACCAGGTTGCTCAAAGTCCCATCCAGCTGGGCTTTGAACACTTCCAAGGATGGGGCATCCACAGCTTCTCTGGGCAGGCTCTTACAGTGGCTCAACTGCCCTCACTGTAAAAAAATTCTTCCTAATATCTAAATAAAATATCTTCCTAATACCATCTTTCAGTTTGAAGCCATTGCCCCTTGCCCTGT
This sequence comes from Cephalopterus ornatus, assembly GCA_013396775.1. NCBI lineage: Eukaryota > Metazoa > Chordata > Aves > Passeriformes > Cotingidae > Cephalopterus > Cephalopterus ornatus. The sequence continues at coordinate 7,027 of VZRE01009455.1, forward strand.
TGCTACATGCCCTTGTAAAAAGACTCTGTCTGGCTTTCCTGTAGGTCCCCTTTAAGTATTGGGGAAGGCCAGGGTTTTTTGTTTTATATTGACTTCTGGTTGTCCTGTATGCTGCACAGCTTCTAGTTCTTCTAGCACTTACACCAAACTCTTGCCTTTCAAGGAGCTAAGAGGAGTCACTGGTCACATCTTGCCTGCTCAGCTTCCTTTATGGAGGGCTTCATCTGTCATCAGTGCATTCCTAGTTATTACTCTATTATACTTGCACAGGTAACTGGTGTCTCCAGTGGTTGCCTCCCCTTGTTCAAGTGCCACTGTACTTTTCTGTCCTTTTCTGACCTCTTTCTCTCAACTTACAGTCAAAGCAATTCTTGCTCTTTTCCTATAAATTAACTACATCTTCTGTCCTCAGTTTTTCCCTTTGCTATTTTTGTTTCTGCCTGGTGGGATGCCTCATGTCTAGCATCAATCTCACACTTCACTCCTGACATCATACGTAGGTCTCCCTTGACTGTCTCTCTCTGATCTCAGTCCTTTTGAAGTTCAGTCTGAACTCCATCTGCTCCTGCTCATCCCAACACTTCCTAACTCTGTACTGAAGTCTTCAAAGATGCAGCTTTTCCATGGGGTTGCTCCCCATGTAGCCTTAGCTTTCCTTAACTCAAATATTATCTTTATTTAAAGGCCAGGAGCCTTAAGAATATATATTGAGAATAAAAGAATAACTTTTCCTACTGTAGTAGCTTATGTTACACTGTTTAGTATTCTGAGAGGAGTATAGTGTTGTTCTTCAGAGTAGGTACAAAATTATGAACTTAGTAGAATTATTTAAATATCTTTCAAGGAAGCTCTATATCTGCTTTAAAATGAAATAAATATGTGTTTCTGTTTTAAGAAAATAATTTTTAAATCCCTATTCTTTTTCTTATATTTTTATTTGCCCAGTATTTGGGGGGAAAACAGTTTCTTTTTTCATTTTAATTCCTTTTTATTGCTTGGGAAGACTGAGGAAGAAAAGACAACAAAAATGTCTTTGCAAATTCACAAAAAATAAAATTTGAAAAGAAAAATACTTTCTGTTCAAAGCCCTTAACAAAGGTTTGGAGTCAGTTAAGGCGGCCAACACAGTGTGCTTTGTAATGTTTTCTAAATGACGACTTTTGCCATCTTTTGTTTGTTGCTTCCCATTTCAAGGTATATCCATGCCATTATTATCTAAAAGAAAAAGAATTAAAAAGCTTTTATCCACTGTGGATTTATTAGTAAGAGTTGCTGCTTCTTGGAAGGAGTCCAGAAGTATGATCCTGCATGGTCAAAAGCAATGAGCCCATTTTATGCAGGAACAGAAATGTCACTTGTAATAACTACCCAGTCACGTAGCTTAGTTGTTAAGTATGTCCTCTGATTCACCAGATTTCTTTTGATCAGAATGGTCTTCTTCTGGAAATAATTTTTTTCTAGTGAGATTTTAATAACAAAATGGGAATTTTTTTTCGATACAGGTATACTAACTGAATTTGCTGTTACAACGTATGCTTCTGCTGCAAATTAAAAATATAGATACATACATATTTCATATATAAAAATATATGTCTATGAAAGTATATGCATTAAAGTCTTAGTGGCTTTAGACCATTCAGTCTTATATTTGTGCTATTTTTCATTCCCCAGAGATACTCCTCATTTCTTAGCCATTGTATTCTGTTTCAGTGTTTATCAATCTTAAAGTCTGGCTGAAAGCCTGTAAATGGACTTTGCATAACCTCTTGCTAAATTATGGAGAATCTGATACCTTCAGCAGTGAGGAATGAAAGACCTCTTTTTAATTTTGCCATGTCAACGATGTATTACATTAAAAATATGTAAAAAATTCTAGAATATATTGTATACCAAAACTTATATCACCTAAATTGTGTTTACCCAGGATGTTTCTCCAGGGGCTGCTCTGCTGTAGCAAAAGCTGTGTTTATTCAAGTTGTTAAAAACCACCCTGTCTCTGTTGTTTTCTTAGACTCAGGTGGGGAGAAGCAAAAAAAGAAAATACAACTAGATCTTACCTGCCACAAGAAAGGTTGTTGTGCTATTCCTTTCAAAGACTTACGTAGATTATTTGCCATTACACTTTAAGCCTTGAATCACGTGCAGGCAGGAGACATTGAGAGGGAAGAAGCTGCCTGCTGCAGCTCTCTTTTTGGCTTCTTAAATTTGCAGAAGTTGTCGTTGGTTTTGAAAGCTCACTTTACAATGAAATTAGCAAATATCACCACAAAATAGATTTTGTTCCTGAAAGTGGGTTTATAAACTTTTTCCTGAAAAAACAAATATACTGTACCTTTTATTCACATTGAGATTGTAGATAGGTAGCATCCTGCGTTAATATTTAACAGATTTGTTCTATGTCGACATCAGAAATGTAGCTGAAAATCTCTTTGGCTGGCTGGCTCGTACTTGAAACTGGTTTTTGTAAGATCTGAATTTGAAAATCTCTCCCGCCAGACTTGTAGCTGTCAGGTTCAATATCTTCGAAATTTCTATTAAGCTCTAATGGTGTTTTTCTTCCTGCAGAAACAGAAGGTGCATGCAGCACAGATGCCAGCCTTCTCCAAGGAGTAACCTCTTCATCCCCAAGTGACACTAGCTCCTGCTAGTACCATGGGGCTAGAGGGTGGTTTCTTAGGCAGTGGACAGATCCACATCATCCTGTGGGGGAGTTTGGCAGCCATGACAACACTGTTGTTCCTCACCTTCCTCATCTTCCTGTGCTCCAGCTGCAACAGGTAAGGCTCAGGGGCTTAGCATGCAGTAATGATTCTTGTGTCACTTAGTGCAGAGATTGACATAGCTTCACTAATAACTAGTTAGCAGGAAATACTGAGGACTTAGGTACAGAAATAGAACAAGTACAGTACAAAATCTGTTTTCAGAGCAAAACTGAATTGGAACAGTTCTGTTCTTTCTAAAAAAATTTTTTTTTCCTTTGCTGTGAAAGAAGTACACTGTTTTGTTTGCTTGGTGGTTTCCTCTAAGGTGAAGCCTGGAGCACAGGTAGACACTGACTGTTAGCAGATCATACCAATAAGCTGAAACTGAGAACATTAGGTGGGCTGAACAGGACCAAAAAAGTATAGGTAAAAAGGAAAGGAAAGTGGTTTATGTGTCTTTCATCTTTGCTTTGGTCATTCCTGAAGTCTAGGGAATTGATCCTGGCACTCAAGCAAAACCGAGGAAGAATCAAATGGTGATACTAATTAATGTCTTATACCTCATCCTTATTTTCTTCTCCATAAGAGGGTTTGATTTCACCAATACAGGCATTTCTACTGACTTTGTTTATTCACATTTCAAGGCCCCTTCATGACATGTAAGCTGAGCTCTGCTGACTGCACAGGGGAGCTGGGCAGCCTGTGCTCCATCACGGTGCCCTTCCACCAGCCCAGACCAGCCAGACCCCTCCCTATGAGGAGCGGGACTGCTGTGGTCCTTATTGCCGTGTTTTACAAGCATAGCTCAATCAGCCAAGCCTATGGGGGGGAAAAACCTATCCATGATTCCGTACAGCAGCAAGATCTGTGGTTTGGATGCTTATGCCTATAGGAGCATGTGCTTTCACCCTTCAGCATTGAGAGCATTGAGGCAGCAGTGCGACCACTCAGAAGAAATGCTTTTATAAACTGATAGGTGATATTTCAGTATCTTCCTATTGCCACAGTTTCCAGTGATATCTGAGTAAAAAATAGTAGAAATATATATTTTCAATTTATTTAAAAGTAAAAACCTACTTTAAAAATTCTTTAGCCTAGAAACATTGCATTTAGGTACTATGTTTGATCTTAATGGCCTTTTCCAACCTAAATGACTCTATGATTCTGTGTTTTTTCTTGTAACACACCAGTCCTTGAAACATCTCTAGAAAGATGAGTCAAGCCACTGAGTATGTGTTTGCAATTAGAGATATACACTGCCAGAAACATTCTGGTGATGTTCTTTTATAAATTCTTGTGTTGCTAGTCTGGATACAGTATCTTTTGTTTCAGGTCATTCTGTAGGGCAGGTTGTTTACGCATAAATGCAATTATGCAAAATTTCTTCCTGGCTTACTCTTCAAAAATGGATGAGAACATGGAAAACTGAATAAAATCTGTTCTAAAATATCAGAGTCAGAAAAACTTACAGAGAGGAAATTAAGCATTTAACTTTTGCTGCTCTGCATTGGTGCAGCCTTACTTGCTGTTTTCTTATTTCCCAATTAGGTAGAATTTTAACAGTTGCTAATGTGGAAAGTACAGTTCCCTGCAGACTTAAGAAGAAGCACAGGTTTCATATTGTCAATATTTTCTCACCTTTTTACTTGCCTTTTCATCTAGGGGAAGTACCAACATTACCTTACGCTTATTATTAGAGTATTTCTGACTAAGAGCTGTATTTCCAAAATTGTAAAAACTGGAAATATGATCCATACTTTGAGTCCTGTGAAGTACCCTGTGATGCAGGATTCCTTTAAAAATGTAGAGCTCTGCTGCTATGAAATGTGTAGGCCCTTTTGAACTGTTCATGCTTATTCTTAATTCTAACTAGCATTCTGAGTGGGAGTAGGCTGGATTTTTTTGGCCTTTTCTAATTCTTCATAGAATAAACACCTTTTACTGACACAGTTTAAGGAACTCTCCAGGTAGTCTGTCAGCAAAACATGTATCTGAGCATTTCAGATATGATTAAATTGAATATAATAATATTTTTATTATCATAGAATCACAGAATGGCCTGGGTTGGAAAGGACCTTAAAGATCATCTAGTTCCAACTGCCCTGCCATGGGCAGGGACACCTTTCACTAGACCACGTTTTTCAGAACTCCATCCAATCTTGCCTTGAACACTTCTGGAGATGGAGCATCCACAACGTCTCTGAGCCTCTTGTTTCGGTGCCTCACCACCCTCCCAATAAAGAATTTCTTCCTAATATCTAATCTAAACCTACTTTTTTCAGTTTGAAGCCATTGCCCCTACATGCTCTGGTAATTATTTACATTATCTTGTAATTATCAACAGTCACTCCTCACTTTGATCTTACACTGGATGAGAAAAAGCTTTGTGTGGGTTTGTTGTACCTCTTCAGAGGTACAATTACAATCCCTATAATAATTTTCAGTTATTCCTTTTTCAATATTATTGTGAATTGCAGTTCTGTTCCATGCAGCTGTGTAAGGTCTATTAATGATTGGCATTTGTATATTAGCATAATTTGTAGTAACAGTTCATATGCCTTTTTCATTAAGGGAAAAGAAGGCCAGACATCAGAATGGAGATCATGAAAATCTGATGAATATGGTAAGTATTTATTTCTGGCAGCTTGTGTCTGTCTTGTGGTTCATTTGTACCAAGCTCCTTGCAAAATACCACAGATTAGAAAATAGCTCAGGAATTTTAAGGGGGTTGAGCAAGGGAACCTTTAAAAGTTGAAGAACAGGAAGAGGAGGAGAACTTATGTAGATCCTGACAATCTGCACTTTCTCAATGCTCTCTCTTCCACTGTTGTACTCCAGATCTCTTGCCTTTCCTTCACTCTGCAGCATAAGTGCTGTGTACCCTTTGTCAGCTGCTCTCTCCTCAGAGGAGATCACTCTGGACACACTTGCTTTTATTTGCTTTAACATCTGTAAACACAGGCTTCTAAATCTTTGAGTATAGTTGGCATGCTTTGACTCTCCTGCCAGTAATACCTATGAGTTAGAGCTCCAGAGATCAGAATGAAATATGTTGGGTATCTATTCGTGCAAACATTTATTCTGATCCAGTGGTCAATAATTTGTGTTGCAGCCTTCCGACAAGGAGGTTTTCAGCCATTCCATCACAAGTTCGGCTACAGAGCCCCCCCCAAACAGCGAACAGAACGGGGCGCTCAGCAATGGTGAGGGTGAGTAGCGGCAGCCCCTGCGGGTGGGATAGACGAGCTGCACCCTCCCAGTGCTCACAGCTCCCACCTTAGCTGCACACTGGTGATCCCTCCAGTCTCAAGCTTCTAGCTGTCAGCTTTCCAAGCACGCAGTCGTGCCATTTGTCTGAATACTCTGCTCACCTCTGAAGGTCTGACACCAGATCACACAGAACTTATGACCAAGTTAAAAAATGCTGTGAACTCATTTGCCTTGCTGGTAAATCAATGGAGATGATCATCTCGTGGAGATGATGGTGTTTTGGGCTGCATCTCCACTGTTGGGCATGCTCTGGGACAGCCCTCCACCCCAGCTCCCAGTTCTCCATGCCAACCAGCACTGGGAAGATGCTACGGTCCTCCCCTGGGCCACCAGGCCTCGGCCACCAAGCCATAGCTGCAGGGCGACCAGGCCATCAGGCAAAGAATGTGCCATTCTGTAATCTTGGCAAACTACAGAACTGAGATAAAACTAGAAGATGTAGTTATACCTTAGAGCTTCAGAAATGCTCCAGGAGACTGTGGAAATGGTTCACATCCTCCAGGGACTACAGCTTGGGATCATAGTCCTGCACTGTGAGAGGCTGTCACATATTTTTGTATTTTAGAAAACAGGCAACATAAATAGGCTTCCTTTTTTTTTCCTCAGTCTTTGCTTTGCTGAACACTCAAAATGATTCACCCTGAAGTATCACTGGAAAATATTTTACTCAGCTGCACCTAAAAATAAACTCAGTCTAGCTCAGAGCCACTGGGAGCCAACTGTTGTCTTCACACTAGGCACCAACACCAGGGGCTGCACTCCAACTTACAGCTCACCTCCTCATCTCCTTCTGTAACCAGAGGCTAAGCTATTCAGTCTTTACCCCTCAGACACAAGTATCCAACGATGTTTTTAACTTTGTTTTTGCAGTTAATTGCTGCTTCCATCCATTGGCTTGTTGTGTATGTAGGTGTGTGGTTCCCAAAGGCACTTGATGCATAGATCAAAGCCCTGCAGAAGGGAAGGAATTCTCTCTACCGTGAGTCACCACATGTACAGCTGTCAGAGCTGCTGTCAGCCAGCAGACAGTTTTCAGACTGTCTCATATTACTCAGCTTACACTCTGCGTAACATCCCTTCTGAATAACAGGAACCAATGCGCTTTAATTTCTCACTTATATTTTATGCACTCTTTTTGTTAATAGTTCTTTTTATTACTGTTTCTGCTAGTTTTTTGAGAAGGGGCAGGGCTACAGAAGCAGAACCATCAAATGATGTGGTTTTTTCCTTTACTCAGCCTGCCAGCGTTGTCTTATCTATGCCAACCCCTTGGCTACACCAACCGTTTTTGTGCTACTACCCATAACCACAGAAGCACAGAACCATGAGCTCTCATTACTTCTGATTATCCCCTCCAGGATGAATGGAGGGGTGTGCTGTCTGGGTTCTGTGGCAGTGCTCTGCACAGCACAGAAATCCCTGAAGCAAGGGCCAGAAAAGCAAAACATATTCCAGCTTCTCCAGGATGGTTCCTGATGTCCTCCAGAAAGTCTACAGGCATCCTGGGCAGTGAGTAGGACAACCTGCCTATCTCCTGTTCCTCCCCATGTTGTATGCAGGACCTAAGTAAATAAAGGAGGATGTTTTCTTTCTCCCATCTCCCATTCAGTTATTACCATCTTATACCTCCAGTTCCATCCTGAGTTTTGCAGTCAGGGTTTGGCTCCTTGCAGATGCTGACCATGTCTATGTGCCCTGAGCGTAAGAAAAAGCAACATCCATGGCAGCCAGCAAATCAAGGACATTGGTTGCTTTGGCAACACTTTATGTCATCATGTCAAACATATAGAAGGACAGGGAAGAATGGGTTGATTCTGTTGAGGGAGTACCATAGGAACCTAACAGTAAAGCTATTCAGAAGAAGTAAAGCTATTCAGAAGAAGAAAAGTAAAGCTATTTATAAGTGGTTTTTTAAAGGAATAGTGTGAGATGAAGTTACATACCATACACTACGTGAAACATGCTTGCATATGCCCATGTATGCATCCCTGAATGCATGCACATGTCATACATGTGCAGTGTAAGATGAGAAGCCCCACAGATTTCAGTCCCCAATAGCCTCTAGTGATAGTGACACATGGCCCGCTTCTGGGACTTAAAACAACATGTTCTGCCTAACACTACTTTCTGAAGTCTAGTCTTCTCTTTTGTGCATATGGCCAGCTTGTTAGTAGGTTGTCAATCTACATTATGTGCTGCGAGACTAAGAGAATTATGGCATAGCCTTCCCGTGAGGAGCTTCTGGTGTAGCATTCAGGGAGTCTGGCTATGGCAGGGCTGAGCGAAGTGCAATTCCAGTGAGAATTTGGCCAGCATGTTAAACAAGGTGATGGATGGGTAGGGAGGAGGCAAGAACACTTTCCTTTTGATTCCAAAGAATAGGAAAGTGGAAACAGAAAAATCTAGCAAGGATATTTTTTTTTTTTAAATCTAGCAAGGATTTTTTTTTAAAATCAGAAAGGATTTTTTTTCAAAAAAAACCCCTTGGCTTGAGGTTTCCCACCTGTTTCCCATCTGAGACTCCGGAACACTTTGTAATCATTCAGTGAAACGGAGTGCAAGGCATCTGAATATCCATGCATACCTGCACCTACCCTCCTTGTCCCCTCTTCTTACAGTAAATGCTGTTGCCATATAATGTGACTTTGAGACTGTTTTAGATGTTGTGAGAAATATATTTTAATAGTAGAGTGCAGAAATCTCTGTAACTGAAACCTTTTGATAAACAAAAAGCATGATGACCACTAGACATTTCCAGGCAGTAGTATCATTTATCCTTTCCAATGTGTCACAAAAACACAATGATGTAGAGAGTACCAAATCTCACTGACCCTTTAGTTATGCATTTGTTTGAAATACTTCTTTGTAATTTTCTTTAGTTCTTTCTGAAGACAGTACAACTGCCTGTATCCAGCCTTATGAAGAAGTACAGACATCTGATCTACTAGATCAACAGGATAGTCTTGGAAAGTCTATAAAATGTCACCAGAGCCGGGAACTTCCCAGTATTCCCCCTAACACCACCATGGAAACCATCATCTCAGCTAGAAATGCAGAAAATGACCAAGGTCTCGGAATGGAAGGGCCTTATGAAGTCTTGAAAGACAGCTCCTCTCAGGAGAACATAGTTGAAGACTGCTTATATGAAACTGTGAAGGAAATTAAAGATGTTGGAGCAGTCAGCATGGAAGGGAACTGTAACAGCAAATCAGAGACTTCACTGACAGTTTCTGAAGGTCAGAATCAGATTCCTGAGTGCAAAATTGAATCAGCAGAATATGCATCTGTTGACCGAAATAAGAAGAGTCGCCAAAGTGCTAATTCAGAAAGTCCTCTTGACAACATACCAGATGTAGAGGATGAGCTTCCCCCTCCGGTACCCATGAAACTTCTTGATGAAAATGAGAATGTGCAAGAAAAAGAAGTGGAAGAAGAAGTGACAGAAGGGGCAAGTAAACCAGAGAAGGTAAATACTGCAAATACTTGTCCTCATCATACAGCATAATAATGACAGAGAACATATGGGTGGGAGAGGATTTTATTTTTTAGAACAAAAAATGCCAAGAAAAAACCCAACATTTAAGGTGATGCAAGACTAAAGTAGAGAAATATGAAAGTGTACAGTATAGTCTTTGCATTATAGGCATGTACTCATTCTGTTGCAGCCTATATTTTTGATTGTTGCAGTTTTGCACTACATAAAGATTTTCCCAAATATTATCCTGGAATTGAGTAGGCAGCCTCTGCTTCTTTTTTTAATGGTATTATACTTGTGGAAGCTATTACAGTGGGTATCTAGTATCTCTGTCAGCATCTATATCTTGTTAAGAATCCCCCTCTTCTTTTTTCTAATGAAACCACAATTCACAAAAAGGAAAGGGGGGCATCTTTGGTGGATGCCCTGACTTTAGATGTGCCTCTTTTGTTGGGCCACCTTGACGTTGCTGTGGAAGTGTTAGGCACCTGCTCAAAGCAACTCTTCTTGTCTCTCTCTGTAGGAGAGGGACAGAAAGAGATAGAGATTGAAGCAGTAGGCTTTTATAGTTGTCAAATCCTGTATGTCACATATAAACACAGTAATGAATTTCTACCTGCTGAAATCATGACCAATAGTTAAGTTTTCTCAGCAGCTTATTTTTTCTCCCTGGGAACAAGTTGTGATGAAGTCCTTGAAAAATAGAATGATGACATTTTCAACAATTTATTTTCCATCTGTAGTTTTTAACCAGAATTCGTTTTAAGGAATGCTTTGGGTTCATTGCACAGACTTTTCATAAACTGTTGAGCTTGCATTTTTCAGAACTAGTTTAGATATTTTCTTAATTTTGAATGAAAGAACCGTGATTTTAGAAAATTTTTGGTGTCAGAGTCATCAAATAATATTTGGTATTGATGAACACTTCAAAAAAAATTCTTAAGATGTAATTTCTAATGTAAACATTTACCTGAAAAATCATAGCAGAGCTGAGTTATTTTTACTTGTTTCTAGTTGTTCTCTTATTTTAAGTATTACAGTAATCCGTGCAAAAAGCAAAAAAATACCTTGTTAAATAACTAACCATGTAACCTGTAAAGCACAATAGAGTCCAAATAAATAAACAAACTGAAAAGTACTCATAATACAAAAATTGTTTAGCTGGACTCCTCAGTGCACATTCTTACAAATAATGAGCTCGTCAAGTAAAAAAATAAGACATGATTGTCAACAATAATCCACCAACATTCACCCCTCCCAGATTCAGGCCAGAAGTAATTTCTAATTAAACTTTTAGAGAAACAGATTTCTGTAACAGTGACATTTTTCCTACCAGGTGTGAAAAGACTTGCAGAAAATCATTGTGTTTCCCAGTAACTGATACAAAGGAAAAAGCCTTTGCTGCTCTGTAGCTCCCCAGCAAACCATGTATGCAGTGTCAGGAACTGCAAGGAGTGGGAATTGATTAAAATGGTTCAGGTTTTGAAGGATTAATCAAGAGATGACACATGCAGTCCCCTAAGTGCCAGAAAAAAGGTGTTTGTCTAATTAAAATTTATTCAGAGCTGAAGCCATCCCGAGTTAAAGCTTTGGCAGCATCAGATCATTCCCGTGCTTGCTGCTGGGTACATGCATTATGCATCGAAGCGTGTGCCTGTCCTGTCCTTGAGAGCTACAGCTGCAACAGAGTTGGATATGGTAATTGATGGAATATATAAATGTCATTATTGTTGGCATTGTGTGGGGAGGTGGTTGCGGGATTGTTTTTCTGTTGTGATGATGATAATTTTCCCCTCTATTTTGCCACTTCAAACAGTGCAGAGCAATGCCTGTTTTTCTCCATGTGGCAACCCAAACCAAGATGTTTATGGAAATGTATATTGTATTGATAACTCTTTTAGGTAGACACCATTGGTGTTTTCTTTTTGCTTCCTCTCCCGTGGGGCTACTTAGCTCCCCTGCTTAACATGACGTGTATCCCAAACTCTTCAACCTTCTGCCCTGGCCTTGGTGAAGACAGAGTTTGTGTGTAAGTCATGCAAGACTCCATCACAACAATCAGGCTTTGCTTTAACAGGGCACAAAGAGGGGACAGGCAGTGAGGCTGCTTATGTGAGCAAGGCTTGTACCTGCCAACCAAGAGAGAACAGACCGTGTCCAAGCTGTTTCAGTCTCACCTTTGAAAAGAGGGCAGCCAGGGTGATCCCCAGCCCATGCCAGTTCCTGAAGCACACAAATTTGGGAGAGAGCTAGGTGGACCAAGCCAGAGACCGTTCCAGTATATAATAGCATGAAAAGGATAAAGCATCTTTCTAAGAGCTGGGTGTGCAATAAGCAGGTGAAAATTAAGTATCCAAACTGCTTATTGGCTGTGACCCAGCCAAATCTTTTGTAAGACTTTGATGAAGAAGGACACCTTTAATAGCATGAGGCTTCTTACAGCCTTCTATCACCTGCAAAACTTGAGCATAGTTCTTCTAATAAAACTGGAAAGCCAGAATAGTTTTGATTTAGTACTTTCTTTTAATTAAAAAACAAAAAAGGAATTATGGATCTCCTTTTTCACCCAGGTCTTTCCTGTGTGAGCACTGGTAGAAATGCTCTCTGTGTGTACATCTGGCTGCTGCCATCTGATTTCAGCCTTGCGCAGCCTGAGGATGGGCAAAGTATCCCTTACAAATGCACCAGAGGAAAATGTTCTTCTAGTTGTGCTGCCCAAGTCAGGAGCAGCAGCTGAGCCAAAGATTAAAAAATCAAGTGCTATCAAGGAACGAAAGAAAAGTAGAAGGCAAATAAGGACACATGCTTGTGTCCTAAGGTTTTGCTGCTGCTTTTGAGGTTTCAGGCATAGTTTATAATACCACCAGGTACAAAATGTTTAGGAGCAAGATAACAATATCCTTCAAAATTGATGTGTCGCAGGTTTCACATTTAGAAGAAAGAACACTAGATCCTGGGGAAACAAATACAGGATGGCCCACACCCTGTGGTATTTTTCAATACTTGAGCGGGGTTGAAGGGGTCCTGACACATGGTGCTTATAGACACACTGATGACAGAAAAATCACTGAAGAATCTTGTGAGCACATGCTTGTTTTAAGGTGTGAGGATGAAATAGTAACTTACTCCTCAACTCAAAAAATGTCCTCTAAATAAGAAAGACTAAACTGAACTGCTTTAGTGAAGCAGATCTAATACAAGGCCAAAATACATTTGAACTTCTATTATTTTTTTATGAGTAAACAAAACACAGGTTAAAGAGCATGTTCTCTAGACAGTGAGAAAGCAGGAGGAGAATTTTTCAACATGAGGGAAGCTCCTGGGGAGCAGCAGGCACACTTCAGTGTACTTTGGGTCATGGTCCTTGTCAGAAGTGCTCAGAAGTTTGAAGCTTGGTATTTACCAGAAGTAAAAATGCCAAGTAAATGAAAGGAGGAAAGAATCCATCATAATGAGCCTCTGTGAAAAAAAGGAAAAAAAAAAAAAGGAAACAAGTTCTGTGTTTAATTGACTGTGCTAAAAATATCTTTACTCCTCCATGTTAGTTTGCACTGGAAGAGGTATGAAGTGTTTTTAGGTGGTGAATTTGTGTGAAAGTCCAAAATATGGCCTGTTACAGTGCTGGAAGACTCCCTCTGAGTCAGTGAGGAGCAGGAGTCCAGCAAAGACTTCTTGCCCCAGGGAGGAGGCACCCCATGGCCACGGTGTAGCAGCCAGGGTCTTTGTTGCTGTAAAGGTCCTAAGATGTTTTTCATAAGAGTAAAATGCTTTTCCCTCAAAATTTCATGACCTGTTTTCCATAGAACACTTTACATGCTTGAAGTTAGTCTTGATACCAAACCAAGCCCTCCATCCTTCAGTACCTCTGCTATGTGACCTGGCTTCAGCTCAGGATGGGCTGTGGCAGGTTCAGGTGGTTATGAGTTTGGGCTGCTGGGAACCTCTGCACAGTGGCTGCATTCCAGGGGCGGGCAGGACACAGCATCTCCCTGCAGCACTTCCAGGATCCACAGAATGAAGGATAACAGGCATCAGGAAGGTGCCAGCTGAGCATTGTTCTTTTGTCATCCAGAAGTGTATCTGAAAATCATGTGAAAGGACAATTGGTGTGACACAACAGCTGACTTCTAATTGTCCAGAAGCCTTTGCAGGTGCTTCATTAGAAGTATAAAGATTGGAATACAGCAGAGCAGAGGTTTTTTTAATCATTACATTATTTTTACCCTTTTCAGGTCAGGACAAGAGCAGATACATTAAAAAGCATTACTAACCTCAGGGCTGTTATCTCCAGAGATGTACTCTGGATATTAGGGATATTATCTATTTAAAATGGAACTCGAGAGCAAATGACCGTGAAATGTAATGTATTGATTGTAATGGGAGGGTTTTATTATAGGTTTTACACTGCTGATGGGCAATGAGCCCTTTTTTTTTTTCTTTCTTCCTTTTTTACAGAGGCTTAGCTCAGTATCTTACAAGTCTCGAGAGGAAGATCCATCTCTTACAGAAGATGAGGTAGGTTTCTTGCATGAAATTCAATAACTAACTAAAGACCATTTTTTAGGCAGAAATTAGCATAAGCTTTGCATGATTAAGCAGAATCTAAGAAAGGTGAAATTTGTTTCAAGGGAAAATGAAAACCTAAGATTCCTTGCACAGAGTTTGTATTGACACATTCTTAAAGTCAGAACTATTCTTGTGTCTATATCAGGCCAGTAGCTTAAAAATGGTGTCAGAAAATAACAGGAGGCCACAATTAGTTGATCATTAGGGCAATTTCTTCATTTAGATAACAAGCTCTACTTAAGAATAATAATCAGCAGCTTTTTGAAACGTATGCTCCACCTTCCCCAAGCAAAGTGTCTGGGACTCTCAGAAGTAAATGGAAGCACAGTAAAAGCACTGGAACATAAACTGTTCTTTAAAATGTGGGTTGGTCAAATAAATTGAGATTTAAACAAAGACAGAGAAATTAAACAGAAATAAGGTTGTTTGTGATCATCACCAGTACAGCTGTGCCATTTGTAAATACATTATCGGACATAAAAGTAAACACAAACTTCGCAATGAGCTGAATGAGGTAATGCTTTCTGCTGGGAGAAGCACTCCCAGACATTAATGAATAAATTGATCCTTGAACTGGGTTCATGTAATCTAATACTGAAAAGGGTTGAATAATTTGATGAGCAGAAAACCCATTATTTGTTTGGTTGTCTGAAATCCGTAAAAAAGTAAGAAATATTGCCATCTGCAATTCAATGTCTCTCTAAAAAAACCCAACCAAACAAAAAACAAGCAACCAGACAAAAAGCAAACAAACAAATTAAATCAACCAACCAAACAAACAAATAAACCAGAAAAACCATCTCAGAATTAACAAAAGCGTTCTGGTTCACTTGCATCAGTGTTGCTTAACCATAATGGACATTTTTGTGCCAGTCAATTCTTTTAACTGGGTTGATGCAAATCCAGAGTGGCCTTGCATGCTTGGGAAAGACTTCAAACAGAAGAGAAGAGCTATGTTGCATTGTAATATTGGGTACCAGAGAAGCAGTGCAGGGAATATCAGACATCTGCCCCTTGCAAGAGTTAGTATCCACTTGGACTGGCAGAGGGAGTCAAGAGTGATCTCTGTGCTTGGTACCAGCCCCAGTAAGCCCTGAGCAGAGGAACATATGTGGATGTGGGCTTCTCCTTCACCTCTTCATGAAGCGCCACTTTTGTGCACTTCTTGAAGCGTACCACCTCACCAGAGGGAATTTTTAGAGCTAGGAGTGAAACGCTAGTTCCTCCCTTTCTTATGTTTATAGCTGAGAGGTTTCATTCTCAAGCATAAAGATCTGATATGCAGTGACTGAGATGCAGCTCCTCTTTGTAGCCAGTGTAGTCAACAGAGCAGACTTTTTTAATGTTGTCTTCACATGATTTGGTGCCTCCTTAGTCCTGCCTATAAACACAACTATTAACTACCCTCTTATTGGGGTGTCTGTAAAAGCAGAAAAGTAGACACTACCATTAAAAATAATAACAAAAAAAAATTTAAAGCCCCAAGGATCAGACAGCATCCTCCTACATTACAGCAATTCAACCTGATCGTCCTTTTGATGCCTGTCTCCCTATTAAGTCCAAATTGGCTGCAGGACCACAGCAAAATTTGCAAGAGCTCCTGCTCACAAAGCCATTCCCTTTTGCCCAGCTCTGATTTGCCTGCCAGGGATTTATGTTTGAAGTATTTTTACATTTATAAACTTATTTTATAAAGCCTTCTTTTTTTGAAAGAAAATCAATTTATAACTGCATGCCAGAAAAGAAAGGATTTGTAAGAAGTAATTTTTTTTTTTTTAAGAAAAACCCATACCCTTTTAAGAAAGGATATGTTTTTATTGGAAGATTCTGTCTTTTCTTAAGCAACCAACATCCTTGTGGTACAAGTGCACAGACTGATGCACAAGCTTTATGCCATGCTTAGATACTCAGCAGGTGTCTCCTTTTCCTAGATCTCCGCCATGTACTCGTCAGTGAGTAAGCCGGGACAGGCCATCAAGGCACTGGATTCTCCTTACACCTGTATTCAAGAAATTGCATCTCAGAGGTCCCCGTCTATTTGCAGTGGCCTCTATGCAAGCGTGAAAGACTTTGAAAACACCCTAAATTCTACCACTGTGCCTCAGTCAGCGGACAGACCGAACGGGGAGCTGGAGCCAGACTATGAAGCTATCCAGTCAGTGAGCCAAGAAGAAGACAGGACCTTGTCTGTGCCTAACACAAACCACACTGCTGTTTCAGGAGAGAATGACTATGAGAGCATAGGGGACTTGCAGCACCACAGGGAATTCACCAGACTTTAACTACTCCGGCAGCAGATTTCTCTGCTGGTATTTCCAAAGGAACAAGTGAAACATGGAGAGGGAAGTGCTTCTCCTTTTGAGGAACAAAGCTAAGTAGAGAACACAAGTTGAGAAGAGGCAAAATGTATGTTTCAGCCAGGGTATGGTACCTGCTAGGTTAATCTGGATGGTGGACTGAGGCTTATGGCAAAGGGTACATCAGGTCAGAAGGATGACCAGGACAACGTAAAGGTTTCTTTATTGCTAGCTCTGAGGCGCCTAGAATTTGGGAAGACATGAGTGCCATGCTTGGTGTCCCAATAGAATTACATACCAAAAAGACTGCCTTTACACAAAGCTAACTTCTCATTTTGAGAGATTCTTTTCTTCGAAGTGTTTTTCAAGCATCATTTTTCATTCCAGTTTGGGCATCCACAATGTTGAGCAAATCATGGATCATTGTACCTCAACTCAGACTTGCTTTGCAGGGCTGGGGAAGGCACACTCACTTCTGTGTTTTTTGCGGAGCTCTGTCCACATTCATTGCAACTAAAGTGCAAACAACAGTACTTCACAAGGGACCTACTCCAGATGTACTTGAATTAATTCTGTTGGCTTTTTCTTTCTTTTGTTTTTTAATGTCAAGGGTTGTAGAATGTGACCTGAAGTATTTGAGATGTGTACTGATATTTTTAGGGGTTTTGTTTGATTATTTGTGAAATACCACTTTAAAATGGCAACTGTCACCCTTAGTGTTCTTGCACTGTTTCCCTTACATGATGATAAATACCTACCCACGCACACCTCAGACAATTGTCATGTTGCAAAAAGTCATGCAAATGAATGCATTGGCATAATGTTTAGTCTAACATTAATAGTGTTGAGTCATTTTTTTAAGAATTTTGCCCTTTTTTAAGACTTTAATATTTTAATATGTTTGTCTAGTTTATTATATAGGAACATTTATGTACTGTGTTGAGTGGATAATATTTTTATTTTTTACAACATATTTTTCATCTTCAAAGTTTTTGTAGATAACTTACTGGCTTTTGTAACAGGAAGAATCCAATTCTTTGTTTGGGCTTTATTTGGTTCTCGTTACAATTTTTTCCCTATTTTAGATGTAGGTAAATGAACAATTGCTTTGGGGTTGATTTGTTGGCTTTTTTTGTCTCCTTGAGCAGGGATGTGGAACCTGCCTTGCTGTTTTTAAGCTCAAAATAATGGAGTCTATGTAAAAGAACACGGCCAAAGGGCAAAAAAGAGGCAGAAGAGACAGTAGGATTAAGTCAGGGATAGCCACTAGTCCTCCTTGTTCTTCTGCTGAAAGGAGCAGGAGGGCAACCAAGACCTTCTTGGTTTGAAAGCCACTGGCTTTTTAAAGATGCCAAGTTAGTCTGTTACTGTGAAAAACAAAGTACAGTGCTTGGATGAAATAAGTAGGTACTGGATTGGTACGTGTTTTTTCTCAAGAATAGTACAATAAATAGTACAATGGTACAAGAATAGTCCAGCAGTAGAGAACTGGCATTGTGTGATATGCATGTGTACATGTGTGCACATATCCCCATGTATATAAACATACACTTGTAATTTGGACACAAGTATAAATTATAGTCCAAGCTTGGTAACATTCACATATGTAATATATGGCATGTGCTTGAAGAGCAAGGTTTTTTTAATTCAAAATAAACAGTACATAAACTGAGGCTGGCTTATTCCATAGTAGCCAAAGCAGGTTTAGTTTCAGCTCAGTTGACACTGGGTTTTGAAACACCAGATTGAGTCCTTCTTGGATCACTGGGCAGTGCTCAACATTACTTGGTACTATAAAGACCAAACACAGATCAAAGAAGTGTGCTGATTTATGAGCTTTGCCTGTAAGTACGGCTCTGAGGAGCAGTGCAAGTGTGCAGTCAAGCTCTGTCCACAGGGTGATTCAAACTTCATGAATCCTGACCTCGTGCAGCAGTGCAACACACTTGATCTATGACTCTCTTCCTTGGAGGAGAAGCAGAAGTGGTTCAGACCAGTCTACATCCATCTTGTTCTTGGACATGCTGCCATGTTTTGACAGCTGCAGCAAACCCTTTGCTTCCACTTCACTGCAGTGCTCTTTAAAGCTGACTTTGGTCTTCCTTTCTGGAGTTTTTACCTTTATAAAAGTTTCTGTTTCTGTTCCCTTGAATGTGAATTCATGAAGTTCGCCTTTGACTGTTCTCTCCTTCTACATCACACTATTTAAGGCCAAAGATAAGATGCGCCATGTTTCAGAAGATCTGCTGTGCTAAGTCTGGAGAATTTCTGAAGTCTTTAACTATGTGTTTGCTCAGGGGTACTGGTTTATATATGTAGTCCTCAGTATGACTCCTGCAGCTTAGTGGCAGGCATACCTCAACTCCTGAAATTCCCAAATACATAAGATGTAGTTACCCCTTTACATGGATGACTGCTTTTAGAGAAACAGTAGGAACATGAAATTTGCCAGGTTCTCCAGTTTCAAGACAAATTCAAAGACAGAGAGAATGCCAGTTGATAGCAAAGAATAACACTGAACCCTAGATTGTAAAATTTTAAGGTGCAAAAGAAGAAAAGCAAACATCGCTCTAGAAGTGCCAACATCAAGATCAGCAAGTCAGAGGATGCTGGAAGACTGTCCTGTCACTCTTTGTGGTCTTTCACAGCTGGATCAAGAATGTTGGTTTGGAGGGAGGGACACAAGACTCAGCTCCTTCCTTCCTTTCTTTCCTCTGTTCTGAGAGCTGCACCTTGAGACCCCCCAGACTTCCCTTTCTCACAGTGAAATCCCTCCCCCTCTCTTCTTTCTTTGGTTTCTGTTTTTAACCTGTGTCATACAGCCTCACACTGGGAGTTGGTACTGTGTCTGCAGTTCTGTGGTGCTGGCACGTTCCTTCCTGTTTAAATGACTCTCAGGCGGGTGACAGCCTTTTCATTGTCAGCCAGACCCTCAGCCTCATGGAGAAGCAGCTCAAATTTTGGATTGCTGCTTGTGGGATGTGTACCTGCCTTCAGCCTGGAGACATACACACATGCACCGGACTTGAGAGCTGCAAAACATAATTACCCTCCTGAACAAGCATGTACAAGAGAGTCCATAACTCCCCTAAAATCTCCACTATGCTAAAGAAAAATATTTTATAACTCAGTCCAAGGTTTTTAAGTGAATAATTACATCTGTTGACAAAGAATCAAGCTTCTGTTTTAGTTCGCTCTTCCCAGAAGTAAGATCTGTTCCTTTATGGCTATTGCCAATGATTCCTTTTCACTAATCTATCAGATTTTTCCAACAGTAATTTCCAAAATAGATTAATTTGATTGTAAAGAAGAAGGATTCCATTCTGCTAGTCCCTTTATTGCTATTGTTTTCTCTTTCACCATATCCCTAAATAAAATATCAGCATCCAAAATTAAGTATTTGTTACCTGGCAATCTTTTCTGGGGAAGATTCATAGTCTATTTCTTTGTTTCCATTTTTTGGCATAACCGTATAATAAGATCTCACATCAAATTGCCACAGTAGGGCCAAGAGATGCCTTAATGTGTGTATAACTGCACTAGTGAAAAGGTCTTTTTGATTTTCCTCTGGGAACTGGTAGAAATAGGAAATGCAGTTCAGACATCTCTTCCGTGAATCTGTGTCTCCTATGGGAGTTGTTCTTACCACATACTTAAACCAGTACTAACCCCATACATAAACCAGTCATTCGTTTCTACCATGAGTGTAAAATTACTTTCTCAGAGAGAAACAGATTCTTTGCAGATACCTGTAGCACAGGCATGTACCTAATTAAATCAGTTATAGTGCCTTTTTTACAAAGTAGCTAGTACTTCCATACTCTTTTCCATACTGTGTGTGTTTAAATCAAAAGTACAAAAGGGACAATCCCAACATTTACTTGTCTAGGTTGGAAACATCTTTATACAGACACATTTAATGTACTGGAACTCAGTTGTCTGTACAATAGCAATAGTAGCTCACAAGCATCCTTTAAAAAGCCCAGTAATGTAGCTACAATAACAAAGCTTTGCAATAAGAATTATCAGTCTTCTTTTGAAGAACCTAAGTTTTTCAATAGTGAGCATTCAGGGAGGTGGTGTCCATGTGAACTGTGAACAATTAGTTGCTTCAGTCTTTCTAGTAATATAAATGGCAGGCTTGCTTACGTGTAGCAGGATTCATGGGGTGAGGGATGAGTACGTGTGGGGATTCATACTCATGAGTCACCCAGAGTTGGAACATCTCCACAGTTGCAACTGGCTGATGACCAGCTGCCTTGTTCATCTATCGTGCCTTCAGGGAATCCATCATGCAGGGATTCTTCTGGGCCGTGTGCTTCTCCATGGCTCCCTGAGCAGCTCCTGTCCACTGTTTTGATCACAATTCTGTATACGTGGTGCTCTCTGTTCAACCTTTCAATGGTGCTTTTATAAGATGCTGGATAAATGGTTTCCATGTGCTTTCTGAAAGCTGATGTGTAAAGCTGTGGCAGAGTGCTCTCTCTGGTATTGTCTGCTTCCCAGAACTTAGTGTTAACTGTGGTACTCTGACTACAAAAGCTGACAGTGCTGCCCTGTCTCTTGTTCATCCCACAGACAGCCAGAGTGGGGTCACCACATGTAACAAGCCTGCTTAGGTTGGGCCACGGGTGTTTAAAAGCAGCCATTCAGGCCAGGTGACCTGGCTTGGAAGCAGCTAGAGAAGTGACTCTCATCTGTGCACTGTGGGATGGGAACATCACAGAGCCCAGCTCAAGGACTTTTTCTGTCTCCTACTGTGCATATACATTTGTTTGCAATGTGACTGTAAGAAATCTGTTTCTGCAACAAACGTTTTAATTTGGGCCACACTCTAATGAGGGACTTTTGCTATTAGGCTAATAATCAGTTATTTCAGATGAGTGTTATTTATTTAGGTTGGAACATGCCTAGATAAGGCTGTTATGTGCTTCACAAGTAACTTGGTGTGTGTAGTTTACTGCAAAACAGAAGAATGCAGAAAGATGCTCATCCTGACAGATGCTCATGTGGTGATGTGCTGAAGACTTTCAAGGGCAGGTCTCTTCCTGGGAGCAGGGAACATAATTACTATTTATATGATTTCATACCCTGGTGCTGAAACTGATTTGCAGTATCTCTTCTGGGATGGTCATGGCTGAAGACGTTGCCAGAGCAGATCTCAGCCTCAGGAAAAAAAAATAAATATTTAAATATATATATATAAAATATATATCCCTTGCTAGCTAGCAAAATATGATAAGGATTGTGGTAAAGATAAATGCTACAAATGGAACATCACAATAATAAAATCACAGGGTTCCCTTTCTTCAAGGAGAAAGAACCCCTTTTGGCTGGGCCAAAAGATCCCAGGCTTACAAAAGGTATTAAACAAATTAATTGCCAATGTGGTAATTTTCCAGGAGTACATTAGGATATCACATACACTAGACACTGTTCTTTTCTTCTGAACAGGAGAAAGTTAAGAGCTTATTTATAATACAAGGTTTCCATTGATTAATTGATAAAACTTACTTTACATACAATTCGAAGGTCAGCAAGAGAGTCTACACGATGTAGATATATTTAAGCTAACTCTAAATGTTCCAGCTCAGGTGCTGTAAGCAGAATCACTAGAACAATTTAATGCTTCACTTGGTCTGACCTGCTCACATAGCTTACTCTGGCACCCCAATTTCCATAGCAAATGCTTGGATTATCTTGGCATTACATACCCACTGGCCTGTGCCTGGTCTATAGATAATACAAATCTTACAGTTCTGTTTTTTCGTGCTCCAAGGTTTTGTTTTTGGAGGTCTTCAGTTTTAAAATGGCCACGTCACTACAAACACGATAGCAAAGTGCCTAGAAATACAGATGTCTCTGTAAAGCTACACACGTTCACTCTTACTGCACAGCTACCCGATTACTGTATGTGGTACTCTCTTGCCAAGCACATTCCTAAATGTTGGCTTTCATTTGTGGTGTTTATTTATTGTTATAATGGCACAGTTTGACAAGGGTTTTTTCTGTGCAAATTCATTGGCTGATTTTAACTAGCATATGTTTGTACAGAAAATACGAGATTTTGGTTAGTTTAGAAAGCAACTATGTTATTTCTTATGATAATGCAACAATCAGCTTAGATTATTTTTAAAGTATGTAAGTATCACTTGACTTCAGAATGCGCCATTTGAGATTTCAGAATGCCTCCTGCTCACTGCAAGACAACATAATCAACTCTTGTCCTTTTAATCTTGTAATATTGGGCAGGGGAGTTTAAACCTTACAAATATTATTACTTAAAAAAAGACAGTGCTGATGTTTTGAATTCCTAATGTCTACAAAGAGACTCATATTTTAACTTCCAGCATAGGCTGGATTTGGACTACCCTCTTATTTATGGAACTGCTCTTCCCCACCACGTTCAGCTGTCACCATCTGAGTATCTCTTCTGTTCTTAAGTGAAATATGACAGCTGCACAGAGGGCACAGAAACTGCATCACATAACAGTTCTGAATGGGACATTTCTAATGCACCCATGAGACTGAAGAGCCTGGACTTCAGTCAGATGTTTTGGGGAAATGGCATCCTGTCTGGAGGATATCTGTGGAGGTCTTCACTTTCTTTCAAGGCAAGAAGTTCCGTAGCTTGCAAGCACTCACCTGACATTGAAAGATGTATGTAAAATGTGAATGGTCACAATGTTTAAATGTATTATTAAAAAACACCCAAGAGCACAACCTTCTTTCTCACATGTCTGAGGATACTGGGAGTTGGTCTTTATATCTGAGACTGTTTGAGAACGGTCACATAACAAGTCTCCTCAGAACACCCTACCAGCAGACAAGTCTTTGAATGAGCATCTGGGTCCCGTTGGTGGCTCCTGAGTTTCTGCACATACTACCTTCATTATTTCCAGCAGGGCCTATCTTGTCTCTGTGGCGGTGACTACTTAGGAATGACCCTTTTCTTCACAGTCCTGACCCCTTTAACTTAGGAAAGGGGATGTGAGCTGCTTCTCCTCAGGAAAGTGTGCTAAGAGCCTGCAGACTCAGAAAAGAGCATTCTCTGTCAGGGCAAGACAGGTACAGCCCACTGCAGCAGCTAGGAAGAGAGAGGTAAAGGAACAAAAGCTAACTTTCATTTGCACATCTCAGAGACCACTTGTTTAGAAATATTTTTATAGTAGAAGAGATTATAATTAAGGGACAAGTTGCCGAGAATCTCACAGGAGATGGATGGAATTGTTTACTCTTCTCAGTATTCCCTATACCCAGAGAGGCAGGGGCAAGTCCTCTTTGCCCAACCATAATGCTGTTGGATTATCTTTTATCAAGGCTCTGTATCAACAGAACTGAAACGAATAAATAAATTATAAATACATGTTTTTGATCAATCATAAACCCAACATGGACAAATGTAGATGCACTAACGTTAAGGGCCATGTATAGATCTGGACTTGCACAGATGGGGGGTTTTTAAGCAAAAAAACCCAGCCAACTAAACTAACAACAACAAAAAAAAAATCAAACCCAAAGAAACAAAAAACCAACCCTAACTGGATTACTTTATTTAAATGGAATTATTTGCATGAGCTGAGGGTGCAGGATTGGGCCCTAAGACTGAGTTTAGAAGTTTGGTTTGGTGCTAGTTATTTTTGTTTGTGTTTTCAGTGAAATATATTTTCTTTCTATTATAATGGTAAATTGATATGAGTTTCATAAGAAAAACAAAGAATAGTCTGGTATATGGATAATTATGTCTAATAGCTAATTATTAAATCATGCCTCAGTAAAAGTCACTTAAAATTGGGTGCTACAGGAGCTTCAGCATAAAATTGCTTTACAAATAGAACATTGCATACTTAGAACATAGTGAATAAGTATTTGTAATTACAAACACTTTCATTTATTTTATCCATTGTTTTATAATGGAAAAAATATGTATTACTGGAATACTTCCCAGCAATCTTCTCTTACATTAATGTTCCAGCAACAAAATGTGTTTTCTGGACAATGATTCGAGTCTCTGGTCACTGACACAGAACTGCAAAGCATCCTCAAACCACTATGAGCTTGTGAAAAGAGAGGATTAGAACTGTCTCTGACTGTCTTAGAGTGGATACAGCTAAATATACTGTGAAGTTCACATCTGTAGGCAGCGAGAGCAGTTCAGTGCTTAAATGACTATGCTGTATAAAGCTGGAGTCAATGCATGCAGACTTCTGAGATGGCACTAGCTAAGGCTTGTTTGCTACATGAAGGGTTATTTGGCTTGCAACCTTTTTGAAACCAATACAGTTTTATCAACACCACTGCAGACACTGAAATATTGTAGTTTTGTAGAATGTATGTTCCATAAATTGTAGCTTGACTGTAATTGCAGGGCTTATCCTACTGTTAGAGCAGTTCAGATCGAACACTGAGATGCATTTTGTAAATTAACAAATGCCATTAAATTCCTCTCAACACTCAGTATACAGGAGTTGATGTAATTTAGTCATACCTTTATTCCAAGAATCTTCATCAGATGTTTCTAGCCAATTCAGCTTTTGGCTGCTGAAAGCACAGTAGGCAATTATGGTTATTTACTGTAAATGTAGACAAGTTTTATGTAAATATTTCAGGGGTAAAAATGCGACATGAACATATGAGGCAGTTATCTAAAACTAAGAACACAGGTCAATAATATAAAATACAGGTTTTATTTATGTACACTAGTATCCTAATATTTACTTGTTTATATGCAGAAAACAAATCACAAGATTCTGTACTGTACTTTTAAGAGAGGCTCTACCATTTTCTCTAGTAATGTATTTGCAAATAACTCTTGAATTTATTGGAAATCCATGTAAATTATGTCAAATGGGAAACATGTTACGTTGCAATGAAATGAGTTTAATTCAAAAATCCTGGCAAAATTCATTGGATTGAAATCTATATAGAAATTCAATAGCCAGACAGAATAAACCACAATAAATAAGCTTTGTCTTTTGCTTAGTGTTTGTTTGTTTTTACCTGTGCCTCTTTTTGTTGTTTTCTTAACAAATATTTTATTCAGTCCTTGTAGTCGCTTCCTCTTGCAGGTCTTAAAATCTGCATTATTTGAATAGAATTTTATTTGCTCTGGGCATTTTGTGTTGATCTCATTATCTGACAAGAAATATTAAGCCTTCTTTGTACTATATAGCACCTTACTCTTCCCAAAGCCACAACCAGTCAAGATTCAAGCATGCACATAAAAGCACCAATTTTAAGTTTTCTCTAGACTAAAGCAGAAACTTCCACAAATATTGCGACACTATGCTCTTTAATGCAGGTAAGAATACTGCGTTTGAGCCTTTGAAAGCTGTGCAGCTTTCAGTATTTTTGAAGGGTTGCAATTACCAGCTTTATGGATTATCTTCTGAAATTGCCGTGGCATTTGATTCCTTTTCTTTGCTAAAGAAGCTGTCTAGGTAATGTTCCCCAGCCATTTGCTGAACTGCTCTGTCAACAGCAAGACACTCATTTGTGTAGAAATACTTTAAGAGCATCCTGAAGCATTTCGGAGGCAGTTGACTTAGTACCACAGCTGAATATGTAACACAGATTCTGCATGTAAATCTAACACAAAGAAATGACATCTTTTAAATGTGCCACTGGAAGAAAGCTGCTGTACACTAGAGCATGAGGCTGAAATAGTCCCTAGCCTGCTGGGATTTGCATTCTCCGTGCCTTGCACCTTCCTCCTCATTATCTTTCATTACATATAAGAAAAGAGCAGCTTTACCCATTTAATACTAAGTAGTTACTGATGAACAGGTTCCAGAAAATTCACAGTGCTGATAGGGATTTTTTATGCTGGGCTGAGAGGCTGAAGAAATTAGACAGCAAATGGTATCTGTTCACAGTCAAAGTGATAGCTCTTTAATGTTTCATCTGGGTAAGTGTATTTTAATACGCAAAGATATAAAGTTACAGGTCAAATAGAGGACTTTTAAAAATAAGGAGTATTTCACGTGAAAAATCATTCAAGATCTCAGAAGTGTAAAAGAAGATTGCTTTTTATTGAACATTTGTTCATGGACCAAGAAACTGCAAAATATGTA
This sequence comes from Cephalopterus ornatus, assembly GCA_013396775.1. NCBI lineage: Eukaryota > Metazoa > Chordata > Aves > Passeriformes > Cotingidae > Cephalopterus > Cephalopterus ornatus. Next base: position 33,410 of record VZRE01009455.1, read on the forward strand.
ATTCAATATAATTTTTTTATTAAGTAACTACTGAATATTACCCAATACAAGATGTTCTTCTGAAAAATGCATGATTATTGTCAAGAAAACTGTATCACAGATACCTTTTTTTTTCAGTCCATCATTCTTAACAGTTGCTATCAGGCATAAAATAGGTCTATTACAATGGTTATCTTCAGGTTTTAGGCCAACCATGCAGAACTATGTGGCTGGTTGAAATATTGAACAATTTGCCCGGGTTCTGGCTAATCACGTAGCTGCATGCACACACTTGGGAATAGAAAGTGCAATCGCTTTCTCTCCACTGATCTTCACTGATCTTTGACATCACTTAAAAGTAAAGCTTTAACCTAATGGGAGCTCGGTATGGAATCAGGAGTATGCTGCAGTGACACCTGGTGTTTAAAATAGAATTATTCCCTGTGAAGTGTGGCTGACAATTTACTTTTAATTGGGTACATACTCACTCAAAGACTCACAGTTCACCCTCTGTTCATGAAGCATAGCATTATATAGAACTAGAAAGCATTGGAGCTAAAGAGTGGTTTGACATCACTTGGTAGCAAATGTGTCTGACAGATTTGTTTCAAAAGCCCAAAATTGCAGTGACATGATCTTCTAGCACTCTAGCTGGCACGATACTTTAGCATTAGTTCTTCTCAGTTGGCTATTACATAAATGAGATTGACCCTTCATATAACTCACACAACTGGAATTTCTGTGCAGCCTTTGTGGAAGGACTGATAGGCAAGAACAGAGAACTGCCAGTTCAGGCAGAAAAGAGGGATCCTGTGTGTGTCATGGTGCTAAAAGGCATATTAGAGCTACAATAGATACTTCTGAAATGGTTTCTGCTAAAGAGTTTATTGACCAAAGTAGTCAAGATCTGCATATTTACAACTGTGAGTAAAGTGGAATGTAAATCCCATCAGCAGTTAATGTAATTAAGGATTTTTAGGATAAGGTAAGATAATAATAACAAGGAACATTATTATTAAAGATTTCAGCTTGCCACAAGATGAACAAGAAATAAGGAAGATCTTGTAGCAATCTCTATATTTGGACTGCTGGACTTTTTCTATCATGCAAAAGTTTTGTGTGACCTGTTTTGAGAAACACATATGTGCCCCATATTTATGTAGTTAATCTTTGAAATCTGGCAAGGGCAAAAGTCTAAGGCTAGCATTGTGTTTTTCCTTTGTCTCATAAAATTCTGTTGAGGGTTTGGCTGAGCTACAAAAGTCAGATTATTCTAAAAGTCACTGATTTCTTTCCTTAATTTTTCTGGGAAATAATAGGAGCCTGCAAAAACAAACAAACAGAAAACAACCTCCTGAACCAGAACTTTCTTAGGCTGCATTTGTGTCTCAAGTCAATCAGCAGAGAGCCAAGACTCGTCTGGCGGATACTTGAAGGTTGGCACTCAAACTAGTGTTCAGAGTCTTTCTATTTTCTCACCTGCAGCTTATTTTCAGCAGCAAAGTACAAAGAAAAAAAAAGGATCTGTGCAAAATCTGTCTGGATGGGATCTGAAGGGAGCAAACAGCTTCTGTAATGAATCTTAAAACCCAGCAGTAGAACCAGCATTGTGCTGTTTCTGGGTTAGAGGGCTGAGGCTGTCACAGGCTGGAGGAGAGAGGCATCAATACCTAGTTCCTTGGGTACTCTTTCAGGTTATTTTGGAAGATAGTAACATTTGCTTTCTGACAGTTTTCATGCACTTCTCCAGGTCACCATGATCATTCAAAGATAGCCAAAATGCAATGACATCAGCAAGCTCCCTCGGCGCTTTTGGGTGCATCCCATTGGGGCCCATGGACTCACGTATGTCCAGTTTGCTTAAGTGTTCTCTAACCTGATCTTCTTTCACTGAGGGTATTTCTTCCTTTCTTCAAACTTTCCCTCTGTCTCTATGTCCTTGTACTGCTGAAGGCTGGTCTTTCTCATAAAGACTGAGGTGAAGATGGCATTCAGTACCTCAGCCTTTTTCACATCCTGTGTCACCAAGACCCCTGCCACCTTCAGTAGCAGCAGACCCACATTCTCCCTTTTTTGCCACTGATATAATTACAGAAGCCCGTCTTGTTGCTTTTGACACCCCTTACCAGATTTAATTCTACTTGGTCTTTGGCTTTCCTAAATGTGTCTCTGCATGCTTGGACAGTGTCACTGTATTCCTCACAGGTTTCCTGTCCCTGCTTTCACTTTTTTGTGTTTGAGGTTTCCATGAGCTCTCTTTCAATCCATACAGGCCTCCTGGCATTTTTGCCTGACTTCCTGCTCCTTAGGATGGACCTCTGTTGACCTTGGAGGAGGTTAAGGACTGAATATCAATCAGCTTTCTTAGATCCCTCCAGGGCCTTGTCCCATTGGACTCTTTCAAGGAGATCCCATCCAGCCACCTTGCTCACCAAATTAAGGGATTCTCCTGGAAAAGCAGAACCGTGCCCTTATTTTCAATTACTTTGTCTTTAATTGCTTGATCAAGTGTGGGTTTTTTTCCCCACAGAAACTGTGTCAGTGAATTTTAAGCATTAAAAAAAGCACAAAGTTGTATGAAGTATGTGAAGGTATTTGTAAATCTGAAGTTTCTTTCTCTCCAGATTTTGCAGCCTAGGTAACACTTAAAAGATTTGGTACATGACTGAAAGATGTTAATTGCCACAGGTCTGTGACACATCTGTAGGTGACACTATAAAGAGTCATAAGTGGAAAGATAAAATGACAAGGATCCTGTCTTTTATAATTTGCAGCTAAAATACTCATTGGGCAGATGAGTGCAAAGAGATGAGTGGGAGTAAAGTCCATTCTCTGTTGTTCAGTGTAATAGGATCTTTATGTTACTCTAAACAGTGACATTCTTTTTCTCCATGGCTTCCAAATTTGCACTTGGTCCTCCTGCATTCATCTACAGTGCTCTCAAATATATGTGGTGCCTAGTGAGCCTCCTAGCCCAAACACAGCCCACTTTTGCAGCCCATGTTACCAGAAGATACCGTCAGCTCTGCCATGTAGGGTAACATCCAAGAGCTGCCTCAGCACAGCTCCAGCCTCGGTCCTGTAGGTTCAGCACCAAGCCCCAGCTAATGAGCCTCCACAGAGCCAAGCAAGCCCATGCAGATGGGACTGCTAGGTCTCTGCACCAGCACTACAAACTTTGTTGGCCACAATCTAGGTAATTACCACATGTAAGAGAGATAAATATGTGGTTTTATTTATGTATGTATGTGTGTTGAGAGGAGAAGAGAGAGAATCACAGGTTTGGTATCATCTAACTTCCCTTTTCAAAGCTCTTTTAATGCACTTTTCCACTTAGGCCACTGTCTGAGCAGTGGCCAATAGTGAAAACTGGCTGGAATCTCAGGCTATCTTGAAAATGGAGGAAGAGCCTCTCATCCTGAGAAAGTTTTCAGGTTGGTTGTGGTCAGTGTGGTTCACAGCAGAAGAGAGTTTGGAAGCAGAGAACTCTACCACTGGAAATGTGTGAGCTGAAGGCAAGAGCACTATGAGGTGCTACAGCAACAGCAGCCCCAGTCACGAAGGGAAGATAGTCTGGTGGTTATCCTGCACCTTTCAGCCACATATATGAAAAAATTAAGACCAAAATTACTATCTTGGTGCCTGAGGTGGCTGTACAGGCATGTTCTTAATAAAGTAAATAATTGAAGGTTAATCTAAAGAAACCCTTCAAAATACTAATTGTTCCTTTTTGGACCCAAGCCAAGCAACTTTCCATTTGCTTTAAAAAAAAAAAACCAAACCATGTTAACATACATGGAGGATACTCACGAGGCTATCATAGCCCTAGATGCTTAACACAAAATAAAGAGGTAAATGGGATCCTTGCACTACTAATGGAGTTGAATGACTTCAAAGGAGTCTCAAACAGGCAATGGACTGAGAACAAACTGCTTGAGGGAGTCAGTGAGGAACACAGATCAGCCCAGCATAGGACAGGCAGGTACTTCCTGGCAGTCATCTTTCACAGACACAAACCATTCCAGTTTGTTCTGACAGCTTGCGTCTTGAAACCTGTGTGTTGGTTCAGATGATGACAACTACTATTTGTAGCATGAAAAAATTAGCCTGAAGAAATACTTAGCACATGTTCTCTTCTGGAGAAGTGCAAGTATAAACTCATTCAGAGACTAAACAACCATGACTCCATCCTTATGGGGAGCACATGTCCTTTCAGTTAAAAACATCTCTATTTGTGCACTCTTGGCAAATCTGCATAAATTCAATGCTTTAAAGTAAGTGTCATTTCCATTATAATATGCTGAGAAATTTAAAGTGCTGTGTAACACTTTAGGCTGCACTCAGAATTGATTTAGAGGAGTGCTTGAACTCATTTGAGATTAAGATCTGGTCAGGCCAGGACATCTCTCATTGATTCCAGTGAAGTCCAGATTTCCCTCTAGTGTTTCAGAAATAATAACGGAACCTGCATCTTGAAGGGCTTGTCCCCAGTGCAATTTTCATACTGCGGGAAGAAGAAAGTTGCAGCACTGAAAACTAGGCAAGTCAAAACACTGCCATCTGAAGTGTAGTTTTAATTCATGATGAAGTTAATTCATTTGTTCCTCTATAAAGTACATTTGCCACAAAGGAAAAAGAAAGGAAAACAACTAAGGAAAAAGAATGTAAAAACATTACAAGAGGTTCTTGCTACTGCTAAACTTCTTTTGCATAGGCAGAGAGAATAGTTTAAGGTAAGTAAACGAATTACACGAATTTTTTTCAGACAGACTTTGCCAACATCTGCCATGTTACTATGTGCAGCTTGTGGATTTGCCACCAAAAGCCTATCCAGTAACTGCTGTTTCATGTTTGCCTTTCCTCACCATATTGAGAAAGCGTTCTCTCTTTCCTAGACAGCTGCAAGCCCTTGGCACTATTGGCTCTGAATCCACCAGTGGTCTCCACATGGTCCAGAACTTCAAATGCCCTTCTCAATGCATTCCTTAGTGTACTATCATCCTTGTAAGCAGGTTTTGGGGTCACTCCATAGCTTTCCTCAGGGCTGTTTAATACATGAATTGCACTCCCTGTTGGGGCAGAAATAAAAAACTTGACATTGATAATAATTCCCTAACTCATTTCTGTACCTGATGAACAGATTCAGTAACAAAAGGATGAGAAGAGAAGCAATCCCCAGAATCCATGGCCTTGGACAGCTTCAGCATACTTCCTTTGTACAACATGCACCCAGCCACTTGTAGGAACTAGTAAACAATTTCTGGTCCTGCCCATTTTATTGTAAGCAATATTTGTGCTGCAAGGGACGTACCCCTCACTCCAGTGACCACGAAAGAAGGCATGTGTCCCGGAGACAATTTTGGACCAGCATGGCCATCCAGAGATGTGTTCTGAGGGTGGGTACTGCCGGGTACAAGAAACTATTGTTTGTGCCTGATGGAGTGGAAGAGCCAGGAGGGGAGGGAAAACGATGGGAGACAACACAGTCAAGATAATTTTCATTTCTAAGACTGCAAAGCTGAATCTATGATTAAAATTTCAGTTTCGGGTTCTGGCAGATATGCAGGGCAGCAAGCACCCTCCATGCAGATGTCTCAGAGTTCTGGGAGGTTTAAAGTTCAAAATGGTGACTTCAGCATTCAATAGCCCTGGCAATAGTTAAGAGGAAAACTTTGTCATGTGTTAAGGATCTCAAAAAGAAGGGGAGGGGAACTGCTGCCAAAAGCTCTCCATTTTGAAACTCGGCTTTTCTCAGAAACTCAGTTTCTATTGCTGTTCATTCAAGCTGCAATTCCTACACCTGGGAAAAAAGAGAGACAAAGGACAGGGAGAAGATGAGGCTCTTAATTTTGAACAACTTTTTGCTTCTTGCATTCCCACCCATGGGTTTTTGACGGTACATTCTTAATTGAAATAATTATTGGCTACACTTCCTAACTTGAGTTTGGTTTAGGCAGTAACAAAGGCTTTTTTGGCAATTGGGCTTAATCTAGAAACTGAAAACAAAGCTCAGTGTTTCTTAAAAACAAACAATGTTCTTACTGTTTGTTAAGGGAGGGTTTTTTTTCCTCTGGTGCTATTTTGAGTCCTAGCATGTCTATTGTACACAGGCTGGAGTGTTCACTCCGGTTGTTTACAACAATTTCCCTCGTGTTGCCAGGCTTTTCTTCTATGAAGTATAGTTTTGTAGGCAATGCACAAAACAAGCTGCAGTGTAAATAAACTGGATGTGTGAAAAGTGTTGTCTCAACACCCCTCAAAATTGTCTCTAGCCCTAAAACAATCATGAGAGCATTAAATACTCATGACAAGTCAAAAACACAGTAGGTACCTCCTTGAATTAAATGTTAAAGGATTGGGGGGTTTTGTCCACAAATGGACAAGAACTGTATCACATATTTAAGAGCTAGGAAATTTGTTACAAATCATTATTACAACAGAATGACAAAAGAAGGTAATAACAAGGCTTATAAATTTCTCACTAAGATGGATGCCACTGCCCCAGCTTGAGCAGAAACTCAGACTTCTTTGAGAGCAGTTTCTAAATGCCCAGAAGTAGTCTTTGCTGGAATTACCTTCCTCTGAGTCTGAAACTATTAGGCTGGCACCCAAAATGGTGAAAAATTGTGTTCAGAACCTCTGAGAAGTGGCAATTGTAATGCATCTTAGGCTGCCTCAACAAAGAAGTCAGCTGCACTGTGACACTTAACATTAGAAAGAATCGGGGCTGCTGCCAGTGGGATTTCCCAAATAAGCCATTTACGTGTGCTGTGTGGAACACAGGCAAGATAAATTCAAAACTTCATGGACATCCAAGTTTTCTGGAGGGCTACAACAGACCCTGTGTTTCCTAGAGGCGTCAGAGGCATTATGTGTGCTGCATGGCTGATCTGCCCATGTGCTGGATATAGCACACATTTTGTGTAGCTCAAGTTGGTATGGAATCTTTGGTGCATGTTTTCTCATGTTAGTCCAGTTTACTAACCATAATTCTAATAATTTCTTCAAATGAACATGATAATTTACTTTCAGTATGCACTTTTCCACTTCTGTGGAAAGCTAAAGGGGATGCGTTGCTTCTAGAGAGGAGGGAGGTTTCCAGGAAGGAATTGCAGCGAATTGCTCAAGGAAGCCACTGGCTTGCCAAACTGCAGATTTCAAAATGGAAAGAGAAATGGAGTCCTTCTCCTTCTCCCCCTTTTTCCTTACTACTAAGTCTAAAAAAGAAAGCTCAAACCATAGCGAGACATTTATTTTAAGACTATCACTGAATTATTCTATGATTCAATTGTAAGAGCTACCTGACTGGCAGTGACACAGTAAAAGAACTGTATTTCTCCAGGTACCACTTGGTGTGGTTAAAGAATACAGTAAAACTGAGACTAATTTGCTGTGAATGCTGGTGCACTAGACCATGAGTTTGCGTGTCAGTAGAAAGCTGCATGTGACATGCAGATTACAAGCTATTTTTTATGGTCAAACTTAATCCTTCATTCAAACAAATACATTGTCAGAACCCTAATTATTTCTGTTAGAAGCACTGCAGCTTGTTAAAAAGGAGCATAAAGTCTTTCTCTGTAAATTCTTGATCATTGCATTACAATTCCAAGCCACTTGTGAAATACTCTAACATTTATTTTACAGCCTGTTTCTCTCTATGTGGGCTTTGATTACAGAATCATCAATCATTATACAATATTAGCCCTGTGATGAAGCATGCACTGAGTTTTTTTTGCTCTGGCCTGAAATGAATGCCTTTAGTTTCTTACTATCTCCTCCTATTCCTCATAACTGCTGACAAGCAAACTGGAAAATTTTGCCTTTTATTCAATCATCTTGCTCTTTCCAGCAGATGCAGTAACAACCCTTCTGACTTCATCTAGTACTAAAAAGTTTCATAGACAGGTTTTTAAATTCTTCATTATCAAGCAAATGTTCTGTGTATACACTGGAAGCTGCTTCCCTGACTGTAACTGTGAATAGAATTCAAGTTCAATAAACAGAAAAATTTCAACAGGCCCAGTCCCTTTTGGTACATGTCTACATGCAAAACTTGTGGCTTATAATTATGCTTTGAGGGAAGAAACACACCAAAACAGTAGTATCTCTTGCTATCACTTGCATCCTCAGGCCAGGTCAGCACACTGGAATCAAGGTGGCCAGAGCATAATTAGAACTCAGGGATTAGAGGTCTGTATTTTTTTATCTGGGATGAAAATGCTCACAGTTGAAAAATGTCTTAGCTACAGTGTGACTTGTGCTGGAAGCCATGTAATCTGTAAAGGCGATGTGATCCCTGCGGAGCACAGCCCAAAACAAGTATGTGGAAACCCTGGGTCTGGTAAGAAGAGCTAGAAGTGGCTACCTGAGCAGCAAACACCAGGGTCACACTGCAGAAAAATGTCTATTTGAGTACCAAAACGAATTCCAGTTTCTTAACACTTTATAACAATACAAATCCAACAGAGCAAGATTTAGTACATCCCTGGACAAATAATGATGCAGGGCGACCTCACATTGCTGGGTGGCAGTTCAGACACTGCCTCTAGTGAAACCTTGCCCTAGATTTAATAGCCCAAAGCTGTGGTATCTTTCCCGCCGAACATCATGAACAGCAGGTGGAAGTGATCAGTGGTTCTCAGCTCAGGCTGATCTGGCACTTGGAGTGAGAGAGAAGTGACAGCAATTCTCCCAGGCAGGCTGCTACTCTTGAACACGTTCTTCATGGCTTATTGCCTGTGAGTGTAGCACAGCACTGACACAGCCTTCTTGAAAGGTTTTTATGTCACCTCCTTTGGTTTTATGCTGCTGATGTCAGAGTGTGTTACGTACAGAAGCAAAGACCCTGGCTGATCCTCTGGATTCATCACTGGAAATGTGTACCTCAGAGAACAGTATAGGCCTTTGGAATGCAGCTAAAGATACTGAGTAGGACAATCTTCAAAGATTTGCATAGAACAAACTTCTGAAATACTATGAATATATTCTATCCTTTGCTGTGCGTGGAGTGGTAGTATAACAGTCGAATCCTGAACTGGGATCAACTTCACTGTAGAGAAGCTGGCATTAAGGTCTATTTCCTTTTTTTCAGCATTACTTAATATTTCTCTTACCTATTTTTTGTCTGTGTTGGTGGATCTGAATTTTCTGTAAACTAAGAGCTCTGAACATTTTTGCTTTTACTCTTTTGAGAAAGTTCGTCTAGTAGATTTCTTTAGTTTAATAAAGAATTCATTGTGCTCATCCACTTTCTGAAACCTGCCCCACCTTTGGAGATTAATTGCTCTTCTCCTGGAGCAACTAAAGAGAAGTCTACAGCTTGACCTGGCAACAACACAGGGCTTTTGGGATCTGTTTGCTTCTGGAAAATGTAACCCACTATTTTTGAAGGGTTTCTCATTTTCTGTCTCATACATCAAGATAAAATAACACTCCCTAAGAAATTTTCAGGAAGCAGAAAAACGCTCACCACCATTCTTGGAGAAAATTTAAAATTTGTGATTTCAGAATCCTGCTTTATTATACGACGTTTTGTCCAATATATTGACAAAAGTAATACGATAAACATCAATATAAGACGTGCATGAAAATGACTACTAAATCCATTGTCACAAACGTCTTTGAGATCAGTGAAGCGGAGATATTTAGTGACTTGGCATTGCTCAAAACCCACTAATCTCCATGAGCAGACTGAGATTCAAAGCAGACCAGAGAGCAACCCTTTGTTCATCATAATAAAGAATTTGCTGTATTCAAATGAAGTCACAGCAAAGTGGATGCGTGCCAGTGCAGCACCAGTGTTCCAAGAGAAAGGCAAGCTAGGAAATTATAGACCCTTCATCTCAATGTCGGCAATTTGCAAAATAAAGAGTACAAGCAAGGAGTACGTTTTCAAAATGCATGTGCAAATGAAGCATCAGTCTCTGTAATCTACTTGCATATAACCAGCAAGGTTAGATGGTGTCGATTAACTAATCTCTTTTTTGAAAGAACTATACTACACTTTAGTTATTAAAATTAAAATACTCAAAATAATAATAAATCGTGTGACAGGCTGCTCACCTAATGTTCTGTGGCAGAAGAGGTTAATTCTCTAAAATGAGTGTCTGTTATTTTGTAAGAACTTCATGCTACTGTAGGAAAATGGTAATCTAGGTCCCTAGTCTTCTAAGTTTGGGGGTTGCAGACAGCTGAACTTAGGAGCAACACAAGGAGCCATGTGACCACAGAAATAGAGACACAGAAAGAAAACTGTCCAAACTTAACAACAGCTCTATCAAGTATCTTCAGAACAGTTACCTGTGTCATAAGAATTATCCCAACCCTCTTTCACAAGGGTATAATGTCAGTTTGATCACTTAGTCCTCTTCTCCTTTGTCCCAACAAACTGCTCATGTAGAATAGTTGTGTTCAAGGGAAAATTGTGAGGAATAAATATCAGAAACAAAACTCTTGGTTTCATCAGCATCTCTCCTATCATTCACTGCCCTGAGGCTACTCTCCCATTCCTACCATTTGACCTCCACTCATCTTCTGCTGTCCTTCCTCTATGACTAGAGTCATCCTCTACCACTCCTGTTCCTCCTTCTCTATGTTGTTCTTCCCTGAGCTGCTTCACTCTGCCTTTTTTTTCCACTTTGACACTGTTTATCCAAGCAGCATGTTCCAAATTACTAACTCAGACAAGGCAGTAGATGCTTCATTAAACTCTAGCTCAAGTGATACTCTTTATCTTGCCATCTACACCAAACTTGTGTGTTGTGTCACCTTTTGACCAAATATCTTTAACACCAAAAAGAGGGAAAGCCTCTGAGAAGACTAGTGCGGGCTTCTTCTTGTGCTCCGCTCTTCCCTGCTGCTCCATTCCTCCCACAACAAAGCCTGGCAGAGCAATTCATTCATATTAAAAAAAAAAAAAATTATACACAAATAAGTTTGTTTCATAAACACTGGAAAAGAACTCTTTGTATTTAGTAACACTTCCAGTACCCGCAAGGTTTTCTTTTTGCTTACATAAATCATAGATTAAAATACAACACGCCTCTACCAAAGGAAGCCAGCAAAACAGAATCGCTCAAGTGTTTCTATACAAAACCCAACAATTCAGAAACCAAAAATTAAAAGGACTTACAAATTCAAGCCAAAACATTACACCTGAAAAGATAATCAAAACACCGCCACTTCAGAATTCAGTTTTTGTTTTATATCTTCCCTCTGAAAACAAAACCAAACCCTTAACCACCAGGAAGAGAAGTAAGTGAGATTTAGCATGTGGAACTTAAGACCTTTTCCTGTTTTCCGGGGAGAGGGGGGAAGGAGGGAGGAGAGGAGGGAAGGAGGGGGGAGAGGGGGGGTGCTGCAGTTGAACTTGCCACAGCCATTAGCTACAACCTTGACTGCATTTTAGATTATGCGTATTATACCCAAATCCCATCTGTGCTTAACGGTACATGCTTACACTTGTACTGTGCCTGTAAAGCAGGTAACTGCTTCAGTACAAGTTGTCTCAGCCATGTTCACGTCTGAAGGTCGCTGGTTATCAATTTTAGCTCAACAATCCTGACTTGTGACAGAGCCGAGTTTGGATCATTTTACATATTTTCCGATTTCTGAGCTGTTGGATAAAGTTTCTAAACTTTCTATTTTTCCCCTCGCGGAAGAAGATTGCAATGGTTTTATCTGGGCATTTTTTTAAGGAAGACGAAAATCTTACACAATCATCCAACGCCAGCAACTGGGGCTTTACGATGTTTATTTATAACCAACTGTGGCACCGATTATTGCAAAGCCCGCACTGCCCAGGACAACGGAGAGGGGTGTAAGAGGAGGCGGCTGGCGGAGCGGGGGCGGCCGGGGCGGAGAGCAGCGCCCGCCCCCGCCCTCACGTAGGAAATGCGCAGCCCTGTCGGCGGCGGGACAAGTCCCCCTCCTTCCCTCCCGGGGGCCCACCCCGTCCCCTCCTCTTCCGAGCGCCCGGGCGGTGCCGGGGGCGGCCCGGGCGCCCCCGCCCCTCCCGCGGCGGGNTGACAGCGCCGCACATGTTTACGCGCCGCGCTCTGCCGGCGGCAGGAGGAATCCGAGGCAAAAGCCGAACAGGATCGCGGGCGGGAGCATGGAGCGGGGGCTGCGGGAGCCGGCCCGGCCCTGCCCTCAGCGCCCGGGGGCAGCGCTGCGAGGGGATGTGCGGGGTGACGGCAAGGGGCTCTGTCCTGGGAGGGGGGAGACAGCCCGCTTCCAAGCGAGTCCGCTCTGTCTGCGCCTTTCCAGCTCCGCGTGTGTGAATTGTTTGTTATTCGGATTTTTCTTAAGGGAGGAGAGCAGGGTGGGAGAAGCAGGAAGAGGTCAGCCGCGTTTCCACATGGAGAACGGGGCAGCTTGATCCCGAAGAAGGACGGAAGAGTAGAGGAGGAACAGTCTAGAGTTGACTCTTTCAGCCTTTTAGGGGGAAACGGGCCATGAAAACTGTCAATTTTTCGGTAAACTCCTAAGGAGTTAGTTGCCTGGAAGGAGAACCTCCAGAGAAACTTCCATCAGGGAGCTTCCCTGAAAAAACAAACCAACCCCAAAGCAAACAAAAAACTCCCACACCACCAAAAATTAGCTTTAATGATCCCTATGTACTCACTAGAAAATAGGAACATGTACAACACAGAAAAAGTCTCCTGCTTCTCAGGCCAGTGACCTGGATTTCAGCTGATAATACAGGCGTGGGGGGAAGCCTCAAGTTATTTGCCTATCTGGTGTTTCTCCTAAATTTTGATTACATCTTTACTGAAAGGGCCTTTAGGGTTGATGTCAGTGTAGTAAGCAAGCCAAAATATGTGGAGTGCCCTTTTCAAAGCAGAGTGTTCATCTCCGAGATGAAGAATTTATGATAATAAGACTATATTATTTTATGATAGGTAGCAAGATGATCAAAATAAAACTGTACCCATGGGTAATTTATTGGTGTAAATATTTTAATTGCTGGCATTGACAACTATATATTCTTATTTTTTGGTTCCACAAGATTTACAATGGATATTCCATGTGAAAAGTGAGTCTGAAAGTACTTTTATGTGGTCCTGTAATATTTATGTTTTTCTGAGTGTCTGATTTGTTCATTTTGAAAGGAACAGCTCGTTATTTTCTTCATAATTGCTACCTCTGCAAGTTCAGCTTTGACTTTCAGAATCAAGCTGAGTTCTTTGACACTTCACTGAGAAAGAGGAAGTTGACATGCCAATCTTGCAGTTTTGTTAGTATATATTTAATCTAATTTGCATGGGAAATTCCACCTGAATTACAACAATTAATGAATACATTTGCTTAAAATAGTATTTCAGTTATCATCTTTAGTTGCCTATATCCTTCCTTTAATTTCTTTGTCATTTCAGGAGTCATTATTCACACACATGGTTGTCCACACATGAATGAGCACAAACAACTTTGAAAGTCTCCCAAATATTTTTTTCTTGTAACAAAAGTGCAATAATGTATATATGGTTATTTCTATTATGTGCTCAAACATTTGCATTACAGAGGCCTATGTGTCCTGTGTTTCTGCCCTCAGTGTAGACTAGTTGGGGGTTTTTTTGTCCTTTGTTGCTTTTGTTAAGAATAAATGTTTTCTCTCTCTGTTTTGTTTTTTTTCCCTTCATGTTCAATCAGGTAATTAAGTAAGAAAATGTCAGTCTTACTTTTTTCAAGTTTATTGCTTTGTTTTCCTCAGACTAGTTAATTTGTAAAAAGGGGAACTGTAGTCATTGTACTGGTACTAGCATGAAACTCCAGTGAGCTGACCTCATTTTTGGAGGGGGGGAAACAAAGCCTTTTAAGAGACATAAATATGTAGATTGCGTGAAACTACTAATGACAACAGCAAAACCTCTGTGGAGGGTTTTTTAAAAAGCTGCGCAGGTTTGGTTGATGTTTATTCTCTCGCAGTCCAAGGATGGATTGTCCAGAACTTTCCTTTCCGTACCAGTAAGGCTTTTGAGACCTAGTCAATGTTTCAGAGCAGTAACTGAAAAAGTAATGCGTAATGGCTGGTGAATTTTTCCGCTTCATTCCAACGCATGGCTGGCACTGGGACCTCCTTCATGCAGAAGGCACAGCCTTGTCTGCAGGGTGGCATTTCACTGCACAACAGCCAGACGCAGAAGTGACCTTATGCTCCCCACTCAGTTGACAAGTGGGGCAGAGGCATGTTACAGAAGCGACGATTTCGTTTACTGAGAAGGGGGTCGGAAGGTTGCCACCTCTCCTTTTGAGCAGCATCTGGTAGACAATTTTCTGCCTAATATTGTCAATCATTCCCTTGTTCTTGAAGGTGCCTGGCTGTCCTCCCAGCTGGAGTGAGAACTTCAATGATCACTATAAAGCAAAACAAATGCAAAGTTTACAAAGGGGGTGTGGAGAAGGCAGGTCCCTGAATAAAGAAGTTGGCAGGGGCTCAAATGCCTGGGATTATGAGGCAAGTGGAACACACACACACACAGTTAATATACATGCTGGTTTGAATACTGAAGCTCAAACAAATACATCTGTTGCACACTAAAAAGTGAAAAGTGAATGACTACTTGAGCAGGTTATGTTTGAAAAAATATGTGGTGATTATATGTGCAGAAAATTGAGGGTTTCTTTGCTTCCTCTTGCTGCTAGACTTTTAAATGTAAGGAACTGAACCATAGCATCAGTCTGGGAGGAGGTAGGGGCAGAGGGGATCTTGCCTCTAGTGATAAAAGCTGGCATTCATGGACAAGGGGAAAAATACTCAGATATTAAAGAAATGTATTGTTTCTTGCAGGCACATTTTGAAAAAATAGTAAAAGAAAAAAATAAAAAGGAGAGCTAGCTGAGGCAGGATTGTGGGTGGTCCAGTAAAATGCACACTGTGATGTTATCTGCCTGCTCCTGTGAGGCAAACTAAAGCACACCCGTAGCAATGCTTGTTAGCCGTGCTAGTGCTTGTCACTGCTGGCAGCTGCACTGCTGAGTGATGGTCCCTGGTGGGAGCAGTTCTGGGACCAGGGTGCGAGGAGGTTGTAGAGTAGTACCTCCATGAGCTTTAGAGAAGAATACCTGCTTTTTGAAGGAACTCTTTCCTCAATGTGGTGTCAGGCAAGCTTTGCCTGCAGTGATGGTCACTGTGCAAAGTAGAAGTAGCTGAATGGAACAAAATGTCAAACAGATCAGTTAATAATTATATTAAAAATGAGAGGAATATTTAACTGTAATAACTGAGCAGTGGACTGTATAAAATGTTTGGAAAAAATAAGTATCATAAGAAAACTTCACCTGATGTTAATCAGTATAGAGTCCTTAAGGCAGTGCTAGGGAGAGCTAGATTTATTTTTTTTTTTTGTGGCCAGTGCTGCCCAGTAGACATACTGAAAAAATTAGACAATAATTATTCAAGATGAACTGAAAAGCTGTCACTGTAATTCACCCCCACTTCTAGAGGGGGATATATATGCTTATATGTAATTATCATCTGAGTTATCTCATATGTCAAAAGAGAGAGATTTCTTTTTTGGAAATATGAACTGATTCTTAAGGTTAGAGGTAAAGAAGCATCTGAAACACTTCTGCTGTGTTGGAGAGCTGTGTACAGAAAGGGAGTGCGAATGTACACATTAACTTTTAATAAGCTTGGAAATCATTGACATGTAAACAGCTATTATTCCAGCCAGAGCCTGTACTTTTGTTAGAGGCATATTATGCTGTACTACAATCATGAGATATCTCTGTTGAGCTAAGTGATACCATATTACCCCGTATATCACAAGAATTTACTTGATGTCAGGCTGTGGCTATGGGCCAGAATTGTTCAGCAGTTCACCCCAAGAGTGCTAAGACTGAGTCTCGAGGAAAAAATGTTGATGTGTGATAGGGGATTATGGCTTGTGTTTGACTCTTAATTATTTGTGAATGTAAAGATGCTGAAGAGGACTGCATCTAGGACTCCTTGACTGTCCTTAGAAGACTTCTTACATAATTTAGCTCCCCTGGGAAGCCTACGAGGGCAACATGAGTTCATCTTCAGCTCCATTCATACTGCAAGTCAGACAGACTGGGACAAATGGATCAAACAGTCATTTCTATCTTTTGTTTGTATCAATTACTGTGAGAGAAGTTATTCTTACTACAGCTCCAATCTGGCTCGACTGAGAAGTGCTAGAAATCTTTAACCAATCTGTTGTAGAGTTGTCAACACTCACTTCTTGTTGCATTTGATAACCCAGCAGGAGTAAGAAGCCCTAGCAGCTCAGATTACTAATAGAAAGTTAGTCTTCTCTAAGCCCCTTCCCGGGACTGCCTTGCCCATCAGCCCAGTGAACTCCAGACTGCCATTCCTTAACCCTCCTGACCTCAAAACTATTGTATCACCTCTCCCTCCACCAGAATCTGGTTACACTTTTCCTCTGTCAACCTGACTGACTATTGCAGGGCTCCCCTGCTGTCCTGCTCTGCTTTGAAATCTGAGGGGCCATGATTTGCTGGAGTCCTGTGGGAGAAGAGGCAGCATCTTAGGGGATGGAGCACGCTCCTGCAGGCAGGTAGGCAGGCCTGGGATGTCTTGTTTGTTCCTGAGAACCTGTCTAAGCCTTACTTCTCTGCCTCCTGCCACCGAAACAGAGAACCCAGCTAGTAATTTTTGAAACAACTGTTGAACTGACAAATGAAAGCTTGATTATTGGTTAACAATCTCTGCTTTTGTGTTCACTCACCAAACCTCAGGGCAAGAAGTGTCAAGTCAGCTGTACCTTACAGCAAGTCCCGGAACAAACCTGGCAAAAAGGCTGAATAGGGAGTTCAAACAGAGGCTGAAGTTGTCATGGCAGATAACAGACGTGCCCGTGCAAGCCCAACTATCCTTTATCACCACTGTTTTCTGCAAGAGATCCTTTAGTCTTCACTCTGTTATGTGCAGCGTTCATGCTGGCTCATATAAGCCAATTCAGGGTTAACACATTCAGTGCATATAATTTCTAATTTTTGGCTCTGTTTTTGCTGCAATTAAAGCATGCAGACTTTTGAAAAAAGACAAGGAAGTCTCTCAACATATATCCCAATACGTGGCAGATAGGAATAGGACCCTCAGTAACATGATTATAATTCAGATAACTGTGAACACAGACCACTACAGAAAATCACAATTAGATTCAGGTGTTATTCAAATGGTACAAAACATTTCAAATAATTTTAAGACTAGGAGGTATTGGAATGATTCCATTTCCATGCCTTTGAAGTACAAGTATTAAAGAACTGAGAATACCATTGAAATTCATGTTGGAATTCACGTTTAATGGAAAACCTAAACATAACTTAATTACGTCAAATTAAAACGTTAAATCTGAACATTCAGCATAAGAATAAACAGGAAAAAAGTAATTTCTCCTTTATTTTTCTTCCACAAATCTATCCTTTATGCAACGTAAGCTTCAAAAAAAGACACCTGGTTGATCAGTCATAAAGAAGCTAAGTGTGCATGCAGTGGCAGGAAAAAAGACAGAACATCTTGTGGCAGCATGTACCAGGGGTTTTGGCCGCTGTTCTGCTGTGAGATGGGCTGAGCCAACGTTACAGTGCAGCTGGTCAAAGCTGTGGTAAAACATCTGGAAGAGACACTTTTGGATGGGTGGGGAAATACTGCTGAGACCTGATACACCAGAATTTGCCAGCAATTGTGTTGCAGATCTTGTCCAGGGACGTATAGTATCTGGGAACCTTGAAAGAATGAACAAAAACAAGTTTGTGGATTGGGTTGAAAAAATTCAAACCACTTACATAGTTGGACATGAACAGTAACTTCATTATTTCTTTAAGAATGGATACTGTATTATCTATACTTTTTTGCCTAGAAAGTGCTGTATGCTATATTCCAGAATGGAAAATATAATCACTTTTTGACAGGCAAATTAACCTAGGGTGAAGCTTGGCCCCATGTTGACATATTAGGTTTACATTTGGCCTGTTGGCATGTGGCTAAAACAGAATGTGCAGGGAGAAAGGTACTGAACACTGAAAAGGGAATTACTGTAATTCATTTGTAAATGGGAAAAAATATATATGGCTCAAAAATAACACGTAAATGTAGCCTTAAGACTTATAATGGAGGAGGTTAGGAAAAGCATATGAGAACCTTAAGTAAAATTCAATCTCAGGAGGCACTAATAAATGGCACAGAAGCCTATAATAAATTTAAATAATGACTGTAGTAACTTCAAACTGTTCGGAAACTATTTCAATTAAAAAAAAAACTTTTCAGAAAGGTATTTTAAAGCTTTAAGCACAGAATTATGACAATTTAAACTATAACTATTTCCCTAACTGTCTGAATAGTTTTCTCCCCAACAGGATGTAGATAACACTGCTTCAATTATTGATCTTGGGGGAAAAAAAAACCACCACATTTTTTTCTTTTTTTTTTCTTTCTCCAAAAGTTCAATATTTTCCCCCCATTTATCTCTTTTAGAGGGGAGAGCTAAAGTAATTTTTTCACGGAGGCCCTAGACATCTGGCAGCCTGTCCTGCAGGTGGAGGCTGTCAGTCACAGGCGCTGAGCACGGTGGAGGTGGCCGGGCCGGCCGGGCGAAGGCACCATGCAGAATCTATTAGGTTCGAAAAGATCTCTGAGATCATCAAGTCCAACCTATGACTGAACACCACCATATCAATTAGACCATGGCACTAAGTGCCACATCTAATTTTTTCCTTACACGCCTCCAGGGACGTTGACTCCACCACCTCCCTGAGCAGCCCATTCCAATGTCTAATCATCCTTTCTGTGAAGAAATTCCTCCCGGTGTCCAACCTGAACCTCCCCCGCACAGCTTAGGACTATGTCCTGTCGTCGCGTCCCTTGTTACTTGGGACAAGAGGCCGACCCCCACCTGGCTTCAACCTCCTTTCAGGTATTTGTAGAGTTGTAGAGAGCAATAAGGTCACCCCAGAGCCTCCTCTTCTCCGGGATAAACACCCTCAGCCTCTCCTCAGCCGCTCCTCGTGTTTCAGACCCTTCACCAGCTTCCTTGCTCTTCTCTGGACTCTCTCTGTCCTGTCGGGCACTCCCGGCCCTCCGCTCCTGCCGCTTACACAGACCCGTCGCCAGCAGGGCCGGCCCGGGCCCGGGCGGGTGTGTGTCGGGGGCCGG
>VZRE01009455.1:53425-175326 GCA_013396775.1 Cephalopterus ornatus
GCCACTGGTGTCTGAAGGGGTTTGAGCATCGGGAGTGGAGACTTGGTTGCGTGAAGCGCAGGGCTGCCGGGGGTGGGAAGGATGTTCATCCCGGTCGTGTGCGCAGAGGTGTTCTGGAGAGCCGTGCCCTGCGGAGTGGCCGTGGGGAGGAGACCTCAGTGGGCGACCTGTGGAAAGTTTGGGAACGGAGCGGTAATGTGCGGAGGCCTGATTCAGATCCCCTGGAAGCGTGCGCGGGCAGTGCGCGGAATTCGGTGCGTTTGGGAACAACCTGCTGAACACACCCACCGGCTGAGATCCCACAGACTTAGGCTTAATGATTTTATCATGGAGAATTTTCTGTAATTATTTTGCTCTTGGGATAACCAGGGTAGTAAAATTAAGTCTGTGTGTAGTTCTGCGGAGGATTCATGTGATAGGTGTGCAGTGGTTATGGAAAATGGAAGTTTAAAGGGCATCCATTTGAATTACTTTTTTAATCTGAGTAATGATTCTTATTTAATAAGAGTTCAGGGTTAGCAAAGTAATAATGCCATATTACCATTGGGGTCTTCCCTGTACTCACAGTTGTACAAAAAAAAGAAAAAGGGAAACGAGTTCAAAACAAAGAACACATTAAAAAATCCCTGAAGGAAAGTAGCAGCAGAAATACAAGTTATCTCCATATTGCTTCAGAGCAAGATTGTTACAGTACTGACAGGATCAATGTGATGCCATTGGGTCATTGGAGTAGGGTGAGTCTGTCAGAGGCCATGAGTTGTGGTTATGATGTGCCTGGGTCAAACCATCCATGGTGCTGAGGCCTGACAGGCTGGAACTGCTTGGTTGCTACAAAACCTTTTGACACTTGACTGGTAGCCTTAGAATGAAGGGCACCATAATGTGCTTCTGGTCCCATCAGTCTCCCTTCTGTGCTGAAGCTCTTAAGTGGAAAAGGAGGCTTAGAGGAACTTCTTGTGTATGGTTATATACACAGAAAAAAAGTGAAATTCTCAAGTGGAGCACAGTAATCTGAATTATCAACTGAATTACATAGGTATAGTCTGCATATAACATGGATTATGAGAGTACACTGTTCTCTTTGTCAGCCTTCAACATGCTTTCGAGCAGTAGGACAGCTAAAGGTAGCTGGTATTTCTGCCTTGCACTTAGGAGTATGTGTGCATATAAAAACATAGTTCTTGCATATATTTACTGCCTTGGACAGTAAACCTACCTCGTAGATGTGATGAGTGGAGTAATACCTATTGGGCTACTTTTAGTGTACGTAATCAACTATCCAGTCATTTTTGGTAACCAGGTGCACATAGTTACCCTCTTTGGAAGAGTATGTCTAACTGTCATGACCTGCTTGGTTTCTGCTTTCTCTGTTTATACTTTTGAGTACCAAGTAAACTAAGAAAACTTCTACAATTCAACTTTGTAAAGAAATTATCTTTGGTTTTTGTGTATTTCTTTAGGGATTGTTGAAGTGGGAGTATATAAAGCTTAGCCTGAGTGTTCTTCTAAGTAATTTAAAGCAAAAGATTAAACTTGAGAGAAGCAGGCATAAAATGAATGCAGAGGTCCAACTGCAGACTGTGGGAGGATAATAGGACTGACACGATCTGGCTGTGATTTGCCAAATGGGATACCTTCCAAATGGAGAACTAGCATGCGATCTGCAGCATTTGACTCCTGGACCTGGCCTCCTGAGCTGAGTACTGGGAGCAAAAGAAACTGAAGGGGTGTCCACTGCTGAGAGAGGTTGTAAATTGTTGCAGTGACCAGTACGCTTCAGAACAAAAGGATGTCCTGAACAGCTTCAGAATTTAATCAGATTTGAAAGTGAATTGATCTGGGTACTGGTTTTGCAGTGTATGCTATCTGGATAATGCAATTAAAAAGCATCACACTGTTCTGGTGTGCGGTGTAGGTACAGGTAATTCACACATTCACTTGATGTGTGTGCCCTTGGGTGGAATGGCATTTTAAAGCTAGAGGTTTCAGGGGCTCTTGACAAAGTCAGTTCTGTGGACTGCCTGTGATACAGGGATGAATGCATCATAGGTCCGTGATGGAATTAATATTGTTAAAAGTTGCCTGAAAATTTGGTCCAGTAGTCAAGATCAAAAATGTAACTGCACCATTAGGTCTTAGAGCCATATTGTCTCCTTCAGAAAGAAGTCCACTGTGTGGCTGCACCACTGGTAGTCTCTCTTTGACCCGCACATGGTGATAGAAAGAGAGAAAGAAGTACTTTATAAAGATGAATCTTATTTCTCCAGTTTCTGAAGCCTTAGAAGGAGAGAACAGATATGGCAGAAAAGAGAGTAAGAGACTGATAGTCATGGGGAGTATACAAAATTTGTTTCTTTATATTGCTGTAGCCATGTAGGTGTCCAAGTGGAGAACAATGGAGAATATTTTTGTTGCTTTTTCGCTCGTGCTATTTGACATGCTGGAAGAGGCGTGAGTGTGCTGTGTGTGGCTGATGGGTAATGGCAGAATAGCCAGAGAGTCTTTCAGAGCCTGTAAAGCCTTGTTGGGAAGTGCTGTGTTTTTCTTCTTTGTCAGAATTAGTTCATTAATCTGTATAGAGAAACAAATAACACCAAAGTGCTGATTGTACAGACTCATTTTGCACGTGAAACTCTTTTTGTGCAGCCCATACTTGCTTTGGCTGCACTGGATTTCCAGCCATTTGAAACTAGGTGAAAAAGAATAAATAGTATAATTACCAGTACTTTGTCTTGAAGTGTGGATTAATTTGCAGTCCTGTTTAATTCATCTTTTGTATGAAGCCTAGTTCAGATGCCACAAACAGCCACATTAGTACCATGCTGGGGTTAACGCACCCTGTGGAAACTGCTGGTTTTGTTGATATGGAGAGGAGGTTTTGAAGTAGGGTCCATCAGCGGCCTGCAATGCTGAGTTTATCAGGTACTTGGAAGAAAGCCCCATTGCAAGTAGCAGAGCTATGCTAATTTGCCTGTAAACCACTAGAGCACTATGATTGAGAATTTAGGGTAGTAGTGAACATGGGCTTGTGATAATGTGCCAGATTGTTGCAGTATTTTCTCTACTGTTATAAATGGTGAAGAGCTTAGTGCTTTCTTCTGTTTAGCCTAGTGGAGCTGCTACTTTATCTCCAGCCCAGTTTCTGTCCCCAGACTTAGAGAGTATGGACAGAGGACATTCTTAACCCAGCTGACTGAGTGGGCACTGCTCCTGTTTCTCGTCTGTGGAATTACCTATTCCAGAGACTAGTTTGTTTGTGAGCACCTCTTGGTAGTTTAGAAGGATGAATTTCCCACAAATGTGTTTGTTCTTAAAAATATGTAGCTTCCAAAATCATGGGAAATGAATAGATGAAAAGTCTGAAAACTAAAGGCCCAGAGAGCTGTGTGGTGATGCTGGAGGAATATGAAAGCCCAAGCTGTGTAAGGAAGACTTAAACTTCACACACGTTGGGCTCAGTTTTATCCACCTCACAAAGTGAAATTTGTGACAGATACACAGTACAGAGCATTAACAAGTCTGTGCCAGAGGGTTCAGAGTAGGGGTGGCAGATGTTGGTAGGAGTTTAGTCCATGAAAAAGTATGCTTTTGGACATGATTTCTTTGGTGTGTTATGTTTTGGATTGATTTATTGGCCCTCTTTTTTTTTTGTTTGTTTTAAGAACAGAGACATCCATGTGGTATATGGGATGCAGAAGAATCTTCAGAGTTTGTGTGGAAGAAATCAGTTGCCTGTTACTTACATGTGTTGTTTGGCTGGGTTGAATTTGCTTTCTGCTCCATTGCCCCTTTTTTCTTCATTCTTTCTGAAGCCAGGTGTGAATTCATTGCTGCCCTTTAAATGAGACTTTCAGCTTTGCTGTTTAAATGGATTATAGGCTCATCGTGGACAAAACAAAGTGGGGTTTTTTTGCTTGATTAACAAAGTGCTATTGAATTTAGCTTTCCTATGTGTGTGCAAATGTATTCTAACAGGCAATTTGTGGAATGCAAACTTTAAATACCAGATTTGCTTAGTGGAGGAGAGACCTCCTTAGACACATTAGGAACTTGGACACTAACCTAAGAGTAAAATGAAATGTTCCTTCTCAGACTAATAATGATAATGTTATTTTTATGAATACTGCTAGTTATTAGAACACTGGAACTCACGTTTTGATCTTGGAGCAGGATCCTGTTAGATTAGGCTGTGTACAAACCAGAACAAACATGATCCTGCTCTACTCTATTCTGCAAAGTAGAAGAGTAACATGAGATATGAATGGATACTGATGGACTGTGAGGAACAACTAAAGGGTGAGATGAGAGTCAGATTAATACCAGCTGCTTAGCCATAGTTTTGTAAGTAGATAAACTTAATTAATTTTTAAATTTCAGCTGTCATTTGGTTTCTTACAGTTCTTGAGTGAAAACCTGCCTAGTGAAGTTGTTGTGGAAGATGCATACTAGATTTGGGATTTTTTTTCTTCCTTATGAAAAATTTAAGAAGTTTATACATAGTATGGATTACTGGAGGCAGAGCTGGGAGTGGTGAGATTGTAGGATGGTATTCCACTCTCCCATAATAAAGAATGATTGGGAGTAATTTGCTGAGGCCTTCTAGTGTAATTTTTGTTGTTTTTTGGGCACAGACCAACCATAACCACTTTGCCCTTAAAAGGAATTGTATTAGAAAACTGTTACTATGCAAGAATAAAGGTGAAGCCACTAACAGTTTTGATCCTAATTTGTTATACTCTTCTCAGTCAAGAATGAGTCCAGTTGAGAATTATCAGTTGGCAGCCTTCAGGTATGCCATACATACCAGTGGATAGAGATGTGCTACTCTATCACAGAATGTTTGAGGTGGGAAGGGACCTCTGGAGATCATCTGATCCAACTCCCTGGCTCAAGCAGGGTCCCCTAGAGCCAGTTGCCCAGGACTATGTCCAGATGGGTTTTTAGTATATCCAAGGAGGGAGACTTCACAGCCTCTCTGGGCAACCTGTACCAGTGCTTGGTTGCCCTCACAATGAAAAAATGTTCCCTGATATTCAGAGGGAACCTCCTGTGTTTCAGTGTCTGCCCATTGCCTCTGGTTCTGGAACCGGGCTACACTGAGAAGAGCCTGGCTCTGTGCACCCTCCATTCAGACATTTACAGACATTTGCAAGATCCCCCTTCTCCAGGTTGAACAGTCCCAGCTCCCTGAGCCATTCCTCATAGGAGAGATACTCCAATCCCTTAATCGTAGAATTATAGAATGGTTTGGAATGGAAAGGACCTTAAACATCATCTAGATTCAAACCTCTAGCCATGGGCGGAGCTGCCACTCACTAGAGCAGGCTGCTCAGAGACCCACCCAACCTGGCCTTGAACACTACCAGGGATGGGGCATCTACCACTTCTCTGTGCCACGTGTTCCAGTGCTTCACCACTTTCTGAGTAAAGAATTTCTTCCTAACATCTAATCTAAACTTGGACTCTTTTCTGTTTAAAACCATTGCCCCTTGTCCTGTCACTGTCTGTCCATATGAAAAGTCCCTCTCCCTTCTTTTTATAAGCCCACTTAAGGCACTGGAAGGCTCAGTGAGGTCTCCCGGAAGCCTTCTCCGGGTTGAAATCATCCTCGTGGCCTTTTGCTGCACTTTGTCCAGTATGTCCATGTCTCTCCTGTATTTGGGATCGCAGAACTGAACCTGTCATTTCAGGTGTGGCCTCTCTGGTGCCTGGTAGAGGGGCACTTGCCTCCACTTGCTGTCAATACTTTTTCTGACACAGCCCAGGACACTGTTCAGCTTTTTTGCCACAAGGGCTCATTGCTGGTTCACGTTCAACCTGGTGTCCACCAGGAACCCAGGGCCTCTTCTACAAAGCTGTTTTCCAACTGGGTGACTTCCAGCATGCACTGGTTATTCCTCTTCATGTCCAGGACTTCACATTTTCCCTGGTTGAGGTTCCTGTTGGCTTCCTCGAGGTTCCTATTGGTGCAATTCTCTGACCTGTTGAGATCTCCCTGGGTGGCAGCATGACCGTCTGGTGTATCAGCCACTCCTCCCTGTTTTGTGATCCCTTCCCAGGGATCAAGGTCAAGCTGACCAGCCTGTTGTTCCCTGGGTCTTCCCTGAAGATAGAAGTGACATTTTTTAATCTGAAAACTAAGTATTGAGGAAGTGCTTTTCATGGGCTGATAATTAACATTTGTAATGTGTCCTGTGACAAGTGTGGATGATGAAACCATCTGTGCCTTTCTTGGTCCTCTGCTCTTGGATCTTTCTTCAGGTCCGAGGTTACAGAGGAGCCTGAATCCTATGGATCGGTTTTGAACCCTCGAGTCCTACTCTGTGTTTTCCCAGCTGCTAGATTATAAATTCCAGTGTTATGAGAGCACCAGAGAGATCTTATTAGACTATGGGATAAATCAGTGTCTCGAAGATGGGAGCTTTGCTGCTTGGGCAAGGAGCAGGCTGGTCCTTGCTGGTGTCTGCTCTGTAAATACTGCTGTGGATTGAGCAATGATGCTTTTATATTTTTTTCCCTCAGAATAAGAGTGGCTTTATAGTACTTTCAAGTGATTTATTGAATTGCTTATTTCAAAAAATAGTGAGCAGCCTGACTATTCCTGCAGCTTAAGGCCAGCCCAAAGACTACAGAAGGATGGTAGGCTGAAAGGGAAACTCTTAGTAAGTGTTTTTGTTTATTTACAAAAGTTGAATGAAAACTGAATACAAGGTGAATGAAAAGAGTGTTCATTGGCTCTGTGATCAGCTTCAATTTCACAGACTTGTGTTCACGTTTTTCACTGTAGCATGTTGTGGAACAGAGCACGTAGAAATTTAATGTTATCGCTGTTGCTGAACAATCTGTGATGGGATCACTTTCACTGCTCTGGCACCTTTCCAGACCTTCCAATCACAAATGATGATTGCAGTGACATTTGTCTCATTGTATTAAAAAGTACGTGTGTGGGTGGTATTTGTTGTTTGACAACAAAACTAATGAAGACAGGAAACTGAACAACTTCTGTTGCTTGAACCTTGGATAAAAGCACAGATCTTTTTATTTGTGTTTTTGCAAAACATAAAGAATCTGATTTCCATAAAATCCTGACCCAGCTGAAGTTGATGGAAAAGTCCAGCTAATTTAAGCAGATTTGGGATTTCAGCCCAGTTACTTAACCACAAGTGTGAATCCATTAGTCTCCTAAAACCTTTCCACAGCAGTTCTAATAATTCTTAAGTGTTGCTTCTAACTACAGAAGACCGTTATGGTCGCTGAACACAGAATCAGAGGGAAGGTAAAATGCCTCAATGATTAGATACTGAAGTGTGAAATTCTATAGCTCATTGTTTTACCATCTTTAATGTATTTTTGTAACATGTTGGATAAAAGGTTTTTTGAACTTCAGATGGGCATTGCTTTTATGACAAGCAGTCATAAGACTGGATGGTTACTTAAATTTTATTTTCTGCTTGGGCAGATAAAGTGGCTGATGCCAACATCATATCGACATAGAGAGCAAGTTGTGCAATCACCTTCTATAAACTGGACTTCGTAAAGTTAGTGAGCTGAACATTTGAGCCAACCTGATCTCTTATGTATACATGCATATCCCTTTGAAATGGCAGAAAAAAATTCTTTTGGAGTCAAAAATAGTTTTTACCTCATATTTTTCAGAAAGTTCCTTTCTTTAATATAATTATGACAAGTGTGAGTACTGCCAGAGGGGAAAAAAACCCTGTTTTTTCTACTTTAAAATACTTTAAAGAGAACATTGTGATGCAGTTCTTGCTGCTCTTAGGTCTGGGTTAGTGGTGGTTCATAAGGCTGTGGAAAGCAGTCCTCATCTGGCTTAGAGCTATATGGAAAAAGCAGAGAAATGAATAAGGGTGAACTGGTGCTTGCTAAGGATTTACGGGGATATTTTGCTTTGACATGTGTGGCCACCACTGTTTCAGACAATACTTTTGCAGAGCAGGAGAGAATTGGTTGATCTCAAAGGTGTTTCTCTTTCCATGCTGTTAGGTCCAACTGCTGGAGCAGTAGCCTGAGCAGCACAGAGTGATTTGTGCCTGGGCACTGGGTAAACAAACAGTGTTTGCGGATTTGATGTTTCATCAGTTCCAAAAAGGGTATTCTTCTCTCTGTCCTTCTGTCCTTCCTCCAGCCCCCAGCCACTCACTTGCAACCTTGTGTTTGTGCCAAAATTAGTTGTGTGCTTTTGAGTGCACTGAAACAGTGGGAAACGTGCAGCAGAGAGTAGATTCTGTAATGTCCATCACTTCAGGTGGATCAGGGAAGGGCTTGTCAAGGATCTGGATAGTGCAGAGGAAAAGATGGGATATCACAGCTAGGACATGCCAAGAGAGGAAAGAGAAGGTTGGAAATGGAGCGAGCCGTCATCCTTTAGAAAACAAGCTGCATGACAGTTGGACTGTGCTTTACTTTTGGCTTGGTGGTCCTTCAGGTTCTTAGTGAAGGCTCTTGTCCCGTGAGGTATCATTGCATCCCTGTAGGGGTTTGAAAGAGGGCTGTTTTCTGGAGTGGCTGAAGAAGAAAGGGTCGTGTTTGGCCTCTGTATGTTTTTACTAGTGTTATTCTATGGCTTCCAGGTGTAACTCTGTGATACTATTTCTTTGCATAGTCAGACCCAAAAATAAACTCCTTTTTTTGTCACCTCTCCTATTCTGAACAGGAAAACTGCTTTTTGTTGTCTCAAGCCAAACATAGATTTGGGAGAATCTTTTAACTGGAGTCAATGCTTCTTGCTTATTCACCTCCTCTGAAGGATCATGCTTTCTACTTGTAGGCTCGAGATCCGATAGAAGAGATAAGGACGTGGGCTTAATTCTGATCTTGTAATATCTCCTTCAGGCTTTCAGCATCAGGATCAGCCCTGGCCCTTGAAACTTTCATTCACAGCACCTATTTCGTTCAGAAGTTACGACACTTGGATACATCTGTGAACTACCTTGGTTTAATTTCACTGAAATCCCATACTTTAAAACAAACAAATAAAAAGGAGCAAAGTCTCTTTATTCCCAGGATGTTAAGGCAAATGGATCACATTTCCATACCCTTTTAAGTAATCTAAAATCAGCAGCATCTCATCTCAGATGGCTGCTCCCAAAGTCAGACAGTAACTTCTGACCTCAGAAATACCACACCTGTGTATCTTATTTGCGAGAGATCTTGAAAATAAAGGCAATCTGGTTTTATTTTCACTAGAGATATCCTGGTATATGCCTCTGTCCAAACAGCAGGAGGGCTTTCAAATGCAAATGATCCAATGAAGATTTTTTTACTGAGAAGCAGTGAGGCAGCATTTCCAAAGCCTTCTGCTAAGTATGGGGAGTTCCCTACTGCCTCTTCTGTAATCTGATTTTTGTGAGCTCTCCTTGCCTGATCCTGAGTGACATTATAGAAGTGATAGTACTTCTTTGAGCTGCTGCCATCCTTACTGATCCAGATCACCAGCAAATGTAAAGAGAAACAAGGAGAGTTTCTTGTATATCTTCAGCAATGGTCCTGAAATAGTTTAAAGATACTTTATTTCCACATGAAATTCAGTAAGTAAAGGCCATATTGATATATCTATCCATGAGACATGCCATATACAAGGCTGTATGTGTACAACTTCTTAATCTAGCCAGAATCAAAATTAGGGGCAGCAAAGACAGTAGATACTTCACTGATGGGTTTTGGGACCCTCTTTGCATCTCTTAGTAGGAAAAATCATCATTTCATGGAAAATAGATGTTCATAGGCATAAAATAGAAAATATGTGATGTTTCAGAACTTCAGGCAGTGCAGTAAGAATACCTGGTTTGATGTCGCTCATTAATTGCAGTTTGTAATTACAACTAGTAATGCAGTAGAAATAACAACAAAAAAGTTTAATTGAACTTCCCTGCTGCCCCAAATTACCATGCTTTGTTTTGTCTCCAATTCCAGGTTTTTTTAAACTTTTCCAGAGGTAACCAGCAAGACCCAGGTGTATGCTCCTCTTTTCTCCTTCTATGCTCTTTGGCCAGCCCAGGGCAGACATTTCCAGGCTCTCTCCTTTCCTGTGCATGCCCACAGGTTGCTCCAGTGGCACTGGGCAGCAAATAGGCATTGCTCATGCTGCTTTTGCTGCTGGAGAGGTGAGAGAAACCTGCTGCTTGGGAGGCACCCTTCCTTTCCGCTTGCATGGCCAGGCACGTAGGTCCCTGTGAGAAAAAATACGTGATAATTGGTTTAATTCATTTTAAATGCACATTTTGTGAAACCAGTAATTGGGAAGGCAATTATGGCTGCCCATTCCTGGCCCACAAGTCCTTTTTAGCATGATGGAGTAGCAAGAACTCAATGGTGAGCATACTTAGCAAAGATTGAAGTGCAGCAACAGCATTGCTAAATAAAAAATGAACCTGTTTTTTCCGACTATGATCCTCTGCTTTCCTTCTGTTTAAGGCTTTCCAAGGTAGCATCTTAATTTTTAGATGTTTTGAGTCAATGTGTTTCCAAGGCACTTGTTTTATTTAAGAAAAGGAAAACAGGGCTGAAATACCTCTGCTGAGATCTTACCAGAGATGCCAAGCCTGGGGGTCAATATCCAGTTGAACCCAGGTGGCCGGATTTACGGAACGGTGACTGCAAGTCATCCCCTTGCATGTGCAGCATATCCAGAATACAGAACATAGAGTTATTGCTTTGAGACTTAAACATTGCAAGAAAATTTTGAAGATACACACATTCAATAATTAGTATTAAAATTTGTTAATTGTTCCTAGTTGGTGTCTGATTATCCTAGAAGTTACGTCATGTACTTTTCTGTGATGAACTTGCTATGCCTGCATATGGGATGGGAAAGGAAGCTGTCATACTTTAACATCTTCATCCCTTCATGTATGTGGTGCAGAGAAAAAGGCTTCTACAATATCTCTGAATAATTTTTGTTTAGACCTGAAAATGGTGTGTGGGAAGGACAATGAATTCACAGTGTTCCTTGCCATCTCCCCTGTAATCTTATTAAGACCTTTCTGTCCAGCTTTAATAGCATTTATGCTTCTTGTGCCAGTTAGTTCAGAATTTCTGATGTCACAAGATTGGTCCTTCTTTTCTTTGGAGTACAGCAGGTACCTGGATGTGTACTGGATTTCAAATGTGGGAGTGAAAGTTTCTGTCATTCATCTGGGTAGATGCTCTGTAACTCACAAACATCTTAAACTGATGCTGGATTACATGATTTTCGAGGGTGAGTGAGATTTAGCCATGTAAGTGCTGACATACACATGATGATGATGGGAGGGTAGAAACTTCTTGCTGACTCCAGTTCTTGCTGCCTAACAATGTATTGTGAATCCAGGCAACTTAAAATGCTTAGATTTGTATTTTAATATCTAGAAAATATTTTCTATGGGTAGTTTTCTATATTCAGTTAAATGGTGAAGACAGGGACTTTGTGCTAGCCTGGTTGAAATGAATACTACATTACTGTACATTATGTGTACTATATATTGTAAAGAACACTTACAGTGACCTTAAAATGCATTATCTTCTATATTGTTAGAGACCAGCAATTTACAAATGCTTAGAGTGATTAGATTGACATGGTTTATGTGTAATGAGCAACCACTGGCAAAGCAAGTAATTAAATGCAAAGTATACTCGAAAATGTAATAATACATTGAAATTCAGGGCAGATTATTTCCAAGCATCATTATGAGAATCTGTCTTATCTCTTTGTGTTCCAGTATGAATAGAGATTGCTGGCAAAATGGAAATTCAATGCATTCTTTCCTTCCAGTGAGGACACTGTTTAAAAATGTCAAAAATTAGAACCTTTTTACGTAAAAAATTCTGGAACTTGAACTGGAAATACTGTACAAAGTAGTATGAGTGAATCAACCTTTGTCCTTCCAGGGATGTAATTTAAATATTTGTTATTTGCATTTAATTTTGGTAGCAAGTTTGGTGTTCCTCATTTCTACTTGTTGTGTTTTGCTGTGAACTTTACTCCTGATTTCATTCTTTTTGAGAAAAGTGGCTTGTCCGTGTCCCTAGAACATAGCCTGGCTGTTCAGGCTGGCCTGAAAAGGGTCTTGCAGTTATTGAGCTCTTGTTTTTGCTGATCAAATGTATGTCATGGTACATACACACATTTCATTACTATTTTCCATTAACCGGCTAGCTGAAATATATTGATTCCTTCTTTCGCTTCCCCCATTGAACTGCATATTTGTTCTGCAGTGAATCAAAAATGTTGCTAAAGCTATGTTAGGGAAAAAAAAATAAATCCTGAGACTTTTGTTTTCTTACCAGTTGGGAGTTTTATTGGCAGTCCCTAACGCTTAGGATGCTTATATCTGTTTCAGATAACAGAAAGAGATGGTCACAAAGCCAGAATGAAAAAACTGTTTATAAAAAACAGCAGTTATACAGCAGGTTGGCTGGCACTAAAACATCTTGTAGCTATTGGTGGTTTTCTAACTGGTGTTTAATCAAAATAGTTTTTTGATGGAATTAGACCAACTAATTACATGGTAAATCAGATGGAAATCAAAAATCCTCATCCTAAATTTTAACAGCTATGTAGTGTTAATATTGTGCATAGGCCTAGGACTCAAAATTAAGTTAAAATTATTTATCAATTGACAATGCAAATATCCAAAATTGGAGCAGTGTGTTGGGTGATTGCTGTTGGGGTGGGTTTTTTTTTTTTTGGTATGTGTTTTTTAATTAGCATGCTCCCCCCTTCCCTGCCTCCCCCAGTCTGGAAAGCAGCCAGTGTGGTTGGTGAGGCATCTTGTTGTTTTGGAATGAAGTGACACTGAGGTTGAGTCCAGTTACAGTGATCTGTAGCTGAAGTAAAGGAAATACAGCTTTAGGGGTTGAGGGAGAAAAGGAAGTTTGTAGAGAAATGGAAACCTGGCAATGGCATCAGGATTATTAAGATAAGGTGGGGTTTTTTTAAGATAGTTTCCCCAAATGTATTCCCACTAGCGTGGGGTTTTTTATAGGGAGTCTTGGATGCAGTCAACTTTTGTACAGATGCTTCCCTCACACTCATAAAATAGTTTTATTGTTTTTTAGAGGTACTTCTGTTACTGTTGTTGTAAAATGAGCTTTTTTATCCGTATGAACAAAACATAATAGCACAAAGCAGGCCACAGTTGCAAAATTATTTAGTTTACCCAGGTCTCTAGGATTCAAACTGTCTATGGAGACATCTAAGTCCTTCCAGAATACCAGTAGACAGAGTGAGGAGAAACGAAAGTTAGCCAGTTTTCCTCCAGAAGATTATGGGAGCCTGCTGGGCTCTCACTGCTGTCCTTCTGCCTGACAGCATGGTGCCAGCCTCTCTCTGCCAAGCCTGTGTTTGCTGGCCTGTTTTGTGGCAGGCAGATGCAATCACATGTTCTTCAGCTGGTGTAAAGTGACGTAGCTTCATGGAAGGTGCTGCATCGAGTCCCAGAGTGGGTAGGAGGCAGCGCTGCTCAGGGAGCAATGCTTTGCACTGGGCAGCTGCCTTCTGCCTGTTCGCTTCCGTCACATCCAGTACCCACTGCCAACTCCTCACTGGGAAATCAGCCCTTGAGTTGTTTGTAAAACAGTCAGGAAAGTAGGCATGGTAAGTGGCGTGGCGATTCTTTCAGTAGTTTTTTGTATTACCCTCTGTCTGTGTAAACCATTACAAAGCCTTTTAAAAATTAGGTTTCTGCTCCTAGTGTGGCCACCTGAATCCCCAGGTACTGCACCAAAAAAAAGGAAAGAACATAGGTGGGAGTCAGTTTTCCCATTTGAAGACGTATTTCTATACAGTTGGGTCACATAAGGGCAAATAATGCTAATATTCTTGGGAGTTTAATACTTGCCATTGTATAAGAAACACAGACATGTTAATGCCTGTTAAAGGCTAGAGAACTATTTGAAAGTGACTTACTTCAGTTAAGCAGCAATGCACCATAAGCAAGGGAAGATGATAAAGTCCAGTCAGGTTGTACTCAAGGGATGTCATACATAGTCTGTCAAATCTAAGTCTCCGTGTTTACATATAAATGTGATAGGTCTACTTATTCTAGTCTTTGCTGATCCTTTGAAGTGGCAATGCAATGGCTGACTTGTCTGTTTGATCAATAATTTTTTTTGCTGTTCAGGGCAAAATCCAAGCTGAAATTTAAGTGAAATTGGAGAAGACTGAAGTTTGACTGCAGCATCAGCATCTTAACAGGACGTGCTTTTGGGCATAGCAAAAACTGACTGCAGTTAGGGCCTAGAAATTGCAGCTTGTACATCCTTTGTAAGGAATAAAGAAAAATTTCTTTAAATTCCTCAAAATTTGTGTCAGTGTCAATCATGCTCATTTAGGGCAGGACTTACATTGCAGCACATGGGCATGTGGAGTTCAGGACTAGCAATTTGGTTATGACAAGATACCACCAAATAAAATTTCTATAGGCAATTTAAGATGATTTTTGCAATGAAAAATTGTTACTATACTTCTGAAAATAGTAACTGTGGTAATCATTTAGCTGTCACATAGAGTATTAAATTTTGTCATTTAATAATAATGAAGCAAGCAAGAACTGTAACTTAAAAATAAAACCCTCAATCTAAATATATACCATTGTCTTGACAACTTCAAAACAGAAATGGAAATGCTTTTATAATGAAGTTTTTACTTAGAAACCAAAGCAAGAATTGGCTTTCAGTTTTTGCAGTACGATTACAGAAGGAGTAAAGCCACATCAGACCCCAGTTCTGGCACTGCCCCTTGCATGAGCTCCAGTGTGGAAGGCACAGGTATACTGAGCTGTCGCTTCCAAGTGGTGGTGTAACTAAAGTTTCTCTTGCCTAGTAGTGGTGGAAGTTGTCAAAGGCAGATGAGGGTAACTGCAGAGAGAAACAAAATTAGTTTTTAAAATTTGCTGGTGGTTTATAACTCCCGTTTCTTTGACTGAACTTCCAAGTGATGTTGGTTGCCCCAGGCCAGGTTGCAAGGGACTCAGTTGAAAGTAAACTGAAGGTTGCTGATGGCTTAAGGGTGGAAATACCTAATGAATTGCATAGAAACCCAACCTATTATAAAGTGCCTTGTATGAGTGCTAATTCATCAAGCGTGTGAAAAAGACCTAAGTTTTTATCAGCAGTTGATACTGGAGGCAATTCCAGAGGTATCGTGACAAGAAAAGCCAAACCATTAGGGAGCAACATAGTCAATGAAGTTTGAGAACAGCAAAGGATAGAGAAGTGTGGAGTACTGGAAGTAAACTGAAATAAACTGGTGTTACATAGCTGGTGTTACTGTGGTAATATCTGTCTGTCTGTCAGACAGGCTGTCTGCTTCAGCTAGACTTTACACAGAATTTCTTGCTGAAACACTGTGGACTTGAAGGGCCACCGCAAGCCTCAAAGAGGTTGAAAGTATATGAAGGATCTATGGAAAAAAAAAAGTTACTGATAAGATAGGATGGTCAATTTATCTGGAAAAATATATTGGAAATTTTCCATGTTAATCTCAGAACTGTGAGAGCTTGAAATCAAAGGGGTCCTGGTCATTAATCAGTGTGTTTGCCCCTAAAGTGAGGAACCTGATCGTTCAAGGGACTGGGACCCTCAGCACTCCCCGCATCAATGGCTGCTTGTATTTCCATCCAAAGACCCCCTGTACCCTTCCAGAAAGGGCAGATGTCCAAGTGGAAATGGCTTCCATAGACGTGGATGAATTAAAATAGAAAAACGGCCTGCGGAGCAGTAGAAAGCTACTGGAGAGTGCCCACCAAAGGAAACTCTTGGCTTTCTCTCATCATCTGCTTCTAAAGCAGAAAAGATTCTTTATATGCAGTCACTGTCAAGGGAAAGTTCAGAAAGAGGTTAATATTTCCAAACATCTATTGAAAACTTGAAGGAAAGGAAGAGAGTTAGTCTAAGCAGTGGATTTGGTCTTCTGCCGTTTGTGGCCATTTAGCCCAAGAATCCAAACTGCTTGGCAGCAGCTCTGCAACTTCAGCATTTGCTTTTGTGGTTTTTGTCTTTCCCCCATCCATATGCCTGCATGGGGCCAGCTATTAGTTAGGGCACGTTGACATATAAAAACTAAGGTGTTATTTGAATGTATTTGAACTGGATGTGAATACATTTGATAGATTATCTGGTATCACGGTACAAATATTCTGCTATTTATGTTTTAGGTTTTAGCTGTAGTCTGAGCCTGCAACCTTCTGTCCTTACTATTAAGTCTATAAAGAAAACTCAATAATGTATGACACAATATGTTTGCTGAAACTGAGTACAATACTACAGTTTTATAAATTGAAGATGCTTGTAGGGTTGGATATTGGAACTTGAATATTTTCAGGGCTTTTTTTACTTTAGGACATCACTTCTGAGTCAGTTTTCAGGAAAACTGAAAACATCTCCATATCTGTTAAGATTCTCAGACTTTGAGAAGAGGGCTTATTGTGAATGTAAGAAGTTTTTAAAAAATAAATTTAATCAGAATTAAATTTATCTTGTTTAGATGTCTTCTCCTAATTCTGTGTGATCACATGTTGACTGTTTTGTGTTCCAGACAGATTTTCCCAGTAATGTGTCATCTGTTTGTGTGTGAAAAAGTGTGAAGTGACTAATTCTTTCTACTATTTACATTCATAAAGTCACAATTCTCATTTTATTCTTGAAGAAACTGCTAAAAGCCCTTCAGTGGAAGTACTAGAAGCAATTAAATCATCAGTCCTAAGTATTTATGCGTTTGCGATTCAATATACTTTACCGAACAAAACAAAATTACCTTGGCAAGAATGTCTTTCCTGTGAACTTAAAATTGTTTGCACCATTTTTATACCTTCCAGGGTTTGAAATCTATAAACAGAGAGATGTCTGGAGGGAGGAATACATCTTTATGCATAAATATATACATAGGGACATTGAATAATTTTTTTGGATGATGAAAAGGAGGAATAAGAGTGAAGAGTTGACATAGGAATTTCAGTTTATTGATGCTATTACTATCTGAGGGCAACACAGCATGGATATCTCCACTGTAAAGATCAGCAATAATTTACAAGTATTTAAAAATCCAGTTTGCCAGTCCTAGAAGGTGCCTGGATTTGTCAGAGATAGCGTATGTGGCACGACCTCTACGTGAGTGCCTCTTGAGGGGGCACTACCTCTACAGAAGTGCCCCCTCAAGGTGGGCCATTATGTTGGGCCATATTTTGCTCGGCTTTTTGAGTTGGGTAGAGGCATTGTCTGCCAGATGGGCCTGCCTTCATGGAGCTGGAAAAGTGTAGCTGGCCAGGAAATGGCATTTCAGAGGAAAATCTAGATCCTGGGCTTTGTTGTGCTTGCTGGGAAGATGGATTGGCGTGGTTCTGATGGCTTTCCAGGCTCTTCACTGCAACCCTGCAATAGTTTGCTTTATAAACACCAACACAGTGTATTCAAGAGAGGTAGTATATTTGTTAAGATATCTGTTTGCTTAGGTGGTCTTTGTTTATGGGAAGCAGCAGACCTGAAGATCTGGGAAGTGCTGGTAAGCAGAGAGACAACCTGACACTACTCCTGTGTGTGTCCGTGCTCCTCATTGCTGGACGGGCTCCTTATGGAGATGCTGCTGGTATCACTTGCTTCCCTTTGCCTTCTGGCAGCTGAGTTGGATCATAGCAAATTATTTTTCTGCTCCTGAGAAAACCTCATTTACAAATACAGCTGTTAAAGAATCCAGTAAGTGTCTCTGAGAAGCACTTTAGTTTATTGGTTGCCTTTTATGTGGGTAAATTCTGACTTTTTTCTGGAATTTTAGGAGGGCAGCTAGGATTTCTTTTCCATAGTGATGCAGCACAGATGTGTATACATTAAAGATATGTTGCATATAATGTGGTTTCCAACATTCTAATTCAAATACTGATTCAAATACCTTTTTCATTTAACATTGAGAGCTAAATGATTGCTTTATCAAATGGACTAGAATTGCTTTTTTTCCTGGGTAGTCTTCATCACTGTTGAGAAATTAATGGCAGTGTCTGAATTTATGAAGGGCAAAGAAATGGTATTCAGTAATTCAAAGAACTAATTAGAAATAAATGCCTGTGGGCATTGCGTTCTCCCCCCACACACATTTTAGGAGAATTAGGGGAAAATTTAATAATTGCTTTCAATTTTTCAGGCAGCCAACATCAAGCGTGAAATGACCTTCCCTGCATTTCAACAGGAGGATGTAAAAAGTGACATCAGTCAAAAACTGCCAGACCAACAGTTTCTCCTGTTTACCACAAAGGAGGAAGATTTAAAAACAGCAGAGACCAAAAAACTAAATAGAGCTCATGAGTATGAAAAGGAAAACACTCGTTCTGTTTGTCTTCTGGAACAGAAGCGCAAGGTTGTTTCTTCAAATATTGATGTGCCTCCAGCAAGGTAAGAAGAGTCAGAGGGGGTTTTTTTGTTGTGTTTTCTTTTAAACTTTTTTCCCTTTTTTCCGTGCCTTTTTTTTTAAGTGGGATATTAGATGCCAGTTTCGTAAATAGCACTATGAACTGCTAAGACTAGTATTTGTACCCAAGCAGTCCTAAGTCGATCACAACTCCCCTATTTGAGAGAGCTGCTAGAAAATTAAAGACACTAGTAGCAGAAACTGAGACCATCTGCAGAGTAGGACTTTGTATTTCTTTTTTTAATGTTTTTCCTTTTAGAACATGCTGTAGCTTAGGTACTTGCAGAAGAGGATGTATCTTAAGAGGAAAAGATTGTTGACCCAGCTTCACCCTGAGAAGTAATCTTCTAAATTAGACACAGATACATCTTACCTGCTAGCAATTTATTTTTTTAAATATTTTTACTGTCATACTTGAAAGCACTTTATACTTGTGGGAATGTGCAGCGCATAGTGAGGATGTGGTATCTCATGTTGTGTTATATCCCTGTATGGGTGTGCATCTGGGTCATAATGTGGTCTAGGAAATGGGTTCATAGAAAACTGTGGTGAGGAAAGACCAGTGCAGGGAAATCAAATTTATGCAAAAGGGCGATTTGGGGATATTGGTATTGCTTTTTAATTCCTTTAATTTCTTAATTAATTCCTTGAGGATCTGTTGTGAATGCACATAAATGTGTCTTCAGCATTTGCATCTGTACATTACACTTTTAATTATAAACAATTTATAGTGACTTTATTTGAGAAAAATAATTGTTCTTTAATCTGAGTCTAACATATATCACAGCAAGAAATTCAAGGTATATTTGTCTGGGTTTTTTTCTTCCTCATATTTAAGTGGAATAGTAGTTAAGAGAGAAGGATAATCTGGAGAAACGGAGAATTTAATACTGGCTGGTGATTTAAAGAGAAGGCCCTTCAGATACAGAGTCTAGAACCTTGAACTTCTTGGAAGGACATTACTGCTTTGAAAGAGAAAGGGAATGACTCCTCTAGGAAATGCTGAACATTAATATAAAAGAAACATATCCGGTAATGCTGAACAGAATCTTTTCTATCATTGGTGAAAAACTGACAATAAATTGGATAATCTGCATTGCAAGATGACAAGTGCTGCTTCTTTTTTTTTGTTCATGATTTCATGTTGGCATCAGTCTATCTGCAAAGATTTTTTCTTAACCTGGCTGGTAGTTTCACTTGCACATATTATCAGTGAAAGGCTTTTTGAGTTTATAGTGCCACTTAAAAAATTTGTAGTCAAAATGAATGCTTAGTTGTTTTTCGGTTTGTTAGCTTTCTAAAAACCAACATAAACCAGTAGGTTCAGCCATATCATCCAGAACAGGATGACTGCTGTTTTCCTCTGGCTCTCATAGGTAACCCTTGTGAAAACCAGAGAGTTCATGAGCCTTTTGACAAGATTTTCTTCTCCCATCAAAATCTAGTAAAAAGCTATGCATTAAAAACATGAAAATATTAGGATACTTATTTGATATTTTCCCCATTAATCAACCCTGTAATATCTGAGTGCCCTTCCCATTCATCCTGTGTGTCTGAAAGCAAATAGGATCACCAGAAAATTTAAGTCAGGAGGGACCTCAGGAAGTCACCCAGGCCAACCTCCTACTCAAACCATATGTTAGCATTTCCAATTAACAATTCAGACAGATAAAGTACAAGATTTAAGTGTATTTTTGTGTGACTTCATGCAGATAATCCACTTGAAGTAATAGTTGAGCTCCCATTTTCCATAGCTACAAGATCATTCTTCCTTGAAGGGGTGGATATTTTTTCCCAATGAGCTGGAAAAGAGGATGAATAAATATCTTTAATGCCTTCTTAAAGCTAATTGTGACAACAGTTGTGAGCACAGGCTACTTTAGATGATAGGATATAAGTTAATTTGCAAAGGTGTCTTCTAAAGTTATTCTTTGTTTCTGTATTTTCTTGGGAACAGAAAAATTACCATTTTATGTTATTGCATGTTTTCAGACATCCCGGTTGAGCTCCTGCATTAGCAGAATTAGAGAATGAACTAGAAAACAAACTTAAAGTCTAAATTCAATAGCATAATAAACATTTTGGTCATCCTTGCAACATTTTTGCAGTCAAGGTCAAGTTTTGCTTTTAATGTGAGGTGAATTATTGAGCCGTTTGCCCATAACAGAAAGGAAGAACACTTAAACCTTCGCTTGGAGACCTTCCTAAAAAATTGTTGTTGTAATGAAGGGAGTGCTTGGTTTCTCTTCCTATGCAGCACAGTTTGATCTCTAAATCACATTCCCCAAGAAGAGTCTATGCATTTGAAATTCTCTTACGTCCTTCCTTCCATGCTTCTGTGTAGGACTGTGCTGATAGTTTCATGTTCCTCAGAGGTGATTTCCTCCTCTCTTTGCCTTCTGGCAGGAATTGTTGGGTTAACTGTCCTCTCCTCTGATGGGAACATCCATCCACCTGTGCAGATTGATCACACTCAGTTGTGGAAGATCATCTTGACTTAATGAGATGATGTTAAAAAAAGCAGGGGAGGAATAAGGGCTTTAGTATAGTTTTCAGTTTCTTACTGCTACATACACCCTCTTTACAAAAAAAATTCAGCTATTATTTTGAAATAGGAAAATGCTATAAAAATGAAGTTTGCTCTTTATTTTGTTTTAAAACTCTAGTGGAGCTGAGAGGGGCTACCCTTTTCACTTCTTATGCTGAAGTAAAGGGTAACATTAAATTTTACAGAATCCCACTTAAACCAAGACAATATTTAAGTGATTTTGAGACAAAAGTTTACCAAACTGCAGATTCCTTATTAACGTGGGCATTATGAGTATCTCCAAAAGAGCTCTGAAAAAGTATTTGCAAAAATAGCTGGTAAGGGCATGGATAAACATGCTTCATTTTGACTAGCAAATGAAACAAAGTCCATCCCTTCTTACCTGTTTTTAAGGGTCTTAGTGAATAAGAATGGACATCTTTGTGAGGCACTGTATCTAAAATAACTAACAGTTCAGAAAACACCAGCATAATAAATGTTTCTTTGAGACATTCAGTTGCCAGGCTTTCATTATTGCTTATAGACTCTGAAATTTTAGAAATGTGAAAATGTCTTAGCTCAGTCCTAGTGTTTTAGGTGAATGGTAGTCAGGTGTGCCGAAAATACAGGAGATGGAAGTGTAGAGCAGGTGGCACATGTTCTACATGCCCCACATCAGTCTGATGTGCACATGCAGGAGAATAGGAAACCAATGGGAACAAAGGACACTTTAGAGTTTTGGCTTTTAATGATATCTAGAGAGAAGGAGTAGACCCATACTATTTAATAGCTCAACAGTTATGCACTTACCTGGAGCCTGGCAGGTGTGGGTTCAGGTTCTTCTGCTCTTGTATTTGGAAGAAGGACCTGAACTGGGGTCTCTGCTGCACAAAGGAGATGTTTTACCATCGAAATCGTGACATATTCACAGTGCTTCGTAGGGCAGCTCTTTAATGTAAGTGCAGCAGACCTGAAATAAGTATTTTATTGCATGCAGGAGAATTTTAAGATTGAAATTAAATTACATTTTTAAGTTCATTATTTATATTTTCTGTTTCATCTTGCAAAAATACTGTGGACCTTTCTCTCTATGTTAGGTACTCTACTGGAATTATCTTTTAGATTAAAACAGGAGGAGACTAAGACTTTTTCTTAATGGTTTTTATGTTTGGAATGCAAAAATGAAATGACAGGTTAACAGCATTAAGTCTTTCCCTTTTTATATTTCTTCATTTGGTCATTTTGAACAAAATTTGTATGAGCTAAATAGCTTTCCTACTTGTGAAACTCAGATAAGCATGAATGAAACCGTTCAGCTTGAGTAAATGAATTGATATAATAAGGAAATTTGAGTTCCCTGCTTTCCCTTTAAAGTGTAAATTTATTGGTAGTTTTGATGCATAAAGGACTGCAGTCTTGGAGAAAGCAGTCTGACCACTCAACTGTGAACTGCGATTATCTCTGAGAATTGAGATGTTATCTATAGAACAGAGGAAAATATGCTTTAGGTTGACCTCCAGTTCAAACAGGAGCGATCAAACACAGCCAGATCCATGGATCTGAGGAGTGAAAGGTCATTTTGTAAAGAGGCAGCGGTGTCACTAAGGGACTAATCACCTTGAATGGTGGGCAGAAACAAGCTCAGGTCTGCCAGTATTTCAGGCAGCTACATCTGTAGAGATCAGATGTAATCTGAAATGATCTCCCCAGTAGGCAGCAGCGTGGAATTTAACAGAGCCTTCTTGCCTATTTGTGTTTTCACCAATTACTTACCATCATGCAGACTTAGTTCCAAAGAAAATCAAAAAGAAAGACGTGAAAAAGCCTGGACTGCTGATACAGGGGCTGTGAGCATGTGAATAGGGATCCAGTGCAGGCCAGGTACACAGGGAATGACTTGTGCATCTTGGAGGAATGAGGATGGAAGTGAGCAATGGAGAACAAGGGATGAAGTTACCTTTTTTTAAGTAAAATGTGGGAATAAATGTCTGGAAATGGTGATGGGGTTAAAGGACCCTTAAGACAGAAGTGTTTTGACAAGTGGTACCTGGAAACCCTTCAAAACTTACATGCATTAGTGTCAGAAGTGGTGTCTTTTGGGTGTCCCAGAAGGAACTAGGCAGGCCTCCCTTCTACCCCTCTGATGGGTGGAAATATTTAAATAGTTTTGCTTTTATTAACCTTTCGCTAGATGACCTCAAAATATTGTGAAATTTGTACTACCATATCACATCATTCCTCTTTTCCCCAGTCCTGCTGTACTCTGTTGTCTCTGAAAAAAAGAACAAAAGATAAACTTTCTAACTACCTTTTTCTACATTGTTTATGCTCTTAAAGGACAAGCCAAAGCTAAACCTCAGCTGCTTAAGCACTTGCTTATATAGTGTTAAAATAATTATTGTACTTAAAACCTAGTTTTTGTGCTTTTCTGGTTCACTGTTATTAAGAAGTGACATTTGCCATGACAAGATATTGGATTTTACTATCTTCAGTTGCTTCTATATTAAAAAATCTGCTCAATTACTGCAAAAATAATTTTCATATACCTATATTTATTTTATCTACTAATTAGTTTATAATTTAATGAAGACTATGTGAAATAATTGAAATAAATTAAGTATCTCTAGGAATTCTCTCTGACATTGCCTCTTTAGATCTTCTAGAATAGCAACAGAAAGTTGGGGCAAAATGAATTGCAGCCGTGTTTTCTGACCATCATTCTAAAGAAACAGTACAGGCAGTGCTGTGTTTTCATCCCTAAATGATCTTCTTTCCTGGTCTCTCCAGGAACATAGCTCTGGGCAGCCATCTGATTAGAGAGTGTGTTGTTGATCTGTAAGACCTGCTGGGCATGATTGATTATGCATCATACATTCCAGTGGAAACATTACCATATTTTCTTAGCCAGAAATCTCCAGGAGCCTGACTTCAAGATCAAAAGCAGTATCTGCTTTACTATGATAACCTCACTAGGAGGACTTCCGAATCTGCTGCAGAG
Organism: Cephalopterus ornatus; assembly: GCA_013396775.1. Classification (NCBI taxonomy): domain Eukaryota; kingdom Metazoa; phylum Chordata; class Aves; order Passeriformes; family Cotingidae; genus Cephalopterus; species Cephalopterus ornatus. The sequence continues at coordinate 77,345 of VZRE01009455.1, forward strand.
GGAAGAGCCTGATAATCAAGTTGTGCTTTTCTGTTTATCCAGAGGTGGTGTTTTTTCAGAGGTTGTCTCCTATTACTCTTCTCCATCTGTTTTAGTTCAGTTGGGGGAGCTCCTTTCCTGTGTCTCGTACAATTTTTGCAGAGGGGGTTGATGGGGCAACTTCAGAGGGCATCAACTATTTGTTGGCTGCTGAGGCTTTTCAGTCAAACTGGATGAAAACAAGAGGCTGAGAAACCAAGCTGTGCTGCAGATTTACTGACTGTAGCTCTGTGAGCTTCTGAGTTCTCTAGTTTTCCTGTGAGCCCAAAAGCACTTAATTGAGCTATGAGGTTTTCTTTAACTTTTTTCACCATCCTGTATTCTGGGTGCTCCTGTGGCTTAAATTAAAAAGCCAAATTTCATTTTGTCAATGTCCATGTTAGTTAAAATCTTTGATTGTTCAGTTGTTTTTTCTGTAATGAGAATTACTCACAGAGTCATTCTCGGATTTCAGGGCTTCTGTAAAAGTGCTGATAGTTGGCAATACCATGCATTTGAAAGCAGCTTCTCCGAATACCCACACCAGCTAATAATTGAAGTAGTAAATTGTTGCTTTGTTTTGCTAGACTTCTTTAGTTAAATATGTGTGCAGCTTGATTGAATTTCACCCAAGCAGTCATTAAAGCTTGATTATGTTTAATATTGATGGTAAACTGCCATCATGGTCTGCTACAAAAAGGTGCGGTGCCTTCTAGGAGCTTATTGGGAAAAAGAGTCTTATCCAAAGAGCAATCAGAGAATTGGTCTGTTAGCACATTTTGAGATAAAAACCTATTTCTTGATGCTACTTTCGTTGCGTTCTAGAAGGACTGTATACATCCTTTTAACTCTAGATGCCTTTCATCTGCCTGCAGCAGACAAAAGCAGTGTAGCAGAAACTTCATTGAAAACTGTAGATTAAATTGCAATAAAAACTCTGCAGGTAGTTACTGCAGAGCCAAACCATAGCTTGAGAAGTCACCTTGCTTATTTTACTGGAAGGCCATCTTCCAGGTTACTTGCCTGGTTGTGAATAGTGTTTGTTGCCATGATAGATGAACCAGCTTCTCATGATGTTGAGAGAGATGACAGCGTTCCTGACAGCGTGCAAACTGTTGGAAACTCACCTTTCAAGGTGAGATGGATCAAGTCTCAAGAGTGCTGGGGAACATAGTAAGGCTGTCCCATTCCAAGGGTGGCTGACCACTGGGATGGTTGAGCTTTTGTTTCATAGCTGGGTGATACAGCCTCAGGAATTACCATTCCGAAGTCCCCTCTGCCAGAGAGCAACAGCAACATGTTGGATAGGATTGTTTGTTGAAAAAGATGTAACATTGTCAGCTGTAGAAAAATTTACTCTGAAATTACGCATCTTTGGTTTTCAGTGGCCTTTTGTCAGTTCCCCCATTTCTCTCCTTTGTGTTGTTGTAGTGGTTTTGATTTTAGACCCTCCTTGGTAACCAGGTTGTAACTGAGGAAGTAGTCATCCTCCCAGTATTCCATACGATTTTCTACGTAAACCAGGATATAAATAAGAAGGGGGAGAAGCCTCTTGCTCTTTCCGGTGGACCCGGGAGGAGGTTCTCTGCTATTGGCTCTGCTCGTGTGGAGGAGTGAGGCCCAGTGAAGCCTTGTGGACCTTGAGAGGCGGAGAGTGCCGGCGGTCGCTTGGTGCAGTTCTACTATCTTGAGGAGAGTAGTAAGATTTTCTCTAGTTAGTTTTTTATTGGTTACTCCTGGGTTTTTATTGTGTATATCTGTTTTGATTTTTTTTTTTCCCTTCCCTCTCCCTTTTTCCCTTCGGGGCAGGGAGAGGTGTTCGGGGTCCCTTCTCCTGTGTACATAGTATTCTAATTGTATATAAGTGTAAATACATGTATATATTTTTGTACAGCTTTAGTCTGCTCATTTCGGCATTTCAATAGCTTTTCCCTTCTCCCTTTCCCTTGTGTTCGTAGAAGGAGTGGAGGGAAGAAAGGCTGCAAACTGTAAGGTTTGAGCATTCAGCAGAAAAGTCGGATCCAAACCGTTACAGTTGTGCTGTGTGCAGATCTGAGAGTTTCTAGGTATCTCATACTTCACTGTGCTACTGACATCCCCGGGATATTCAGTCAGTTAGAGCTTGTTTAGGAACCAGTCCGTGACTAGCACAATTTATTTTTTCACCACTTGCCTTGTATACACCGGCTGGCCTATCCATCAGGATTTTGCCAACATAGTATGCTTCTTAAAGTGTAAATTTTGGATTAGTTAATGTTACTCTTGAGGTGTTTTTTCCCAGTAATGTTCAAAGCAAAGTGCCTTTGCTGTTCTTTACTTGTAATGTTGTATTTCATAGTGATTCTCACACAATTTGGTATAATGGCAACTTTGTGCAATTGTAGTCTTTGAGCCTGGTTTACTGTACTTGGTCCTGTGAGATCAAGACGTGATGTAAGAGTGATAGACCTAACAAGAATACAGATGAAGCTTTCTTCTCATGAAATAGTGGCTTTCTGCTTGGTGGGGCTTTTTGTAGCACCTGGTCATCACACAGACCTCTTAGTTCATTGTTCCCAGGTTTCCATAGTATTAACACTAGAGGAGGGAACTTCTAACACCATGTGGTGACTTTAGCCATATGGATTTTTTGCCAGTGTTAGTGTCCATATTTTTAACTGTGGACTTGCTATCCAGTGAAAAATAAAATGTGTGAAAATTTGATTGTGCAATTAAGTGTGGCAATGCTAAGTTGCCCTACTGCCTGACATTGGAGTCTGTATTATTTTAGGTAATTATTATTTTCAAAAGAAGGCTTTGCCTGTGCATGTATACATATATACATATAAATAAGTTTCCCATTTCTCTAGGAAATCCCGTATTCAGAGCACTGCTGAGAAAGATCTGTCTTCATCTATTGAAGTGTAACTACTTCTCTTTAAAATCTTCTTCCACTGATAGCCAAGACAAAGGGCTACATAATTTTTATTTGTGTGATGGAAGTTGCCAACAGACAATGATCTCATTCCCAAGCAAATTTCAATGAAATCCTCTGAAGTGGCACAGAGGAAAAACGTGTCCCTGATCTGCAGCAACCATTAGGCACTGGTTTGTGAAGAGCTGCATTCAGTCAGCACTGCTGCTCTATCTGTTAGCCATTGATATGAATGCATGGCTTGTTCTCAGCTCTTCAGTTCCCTTAAAAAATTGAGTGTAATTTCAAAACACTCTTCAACAGCAGGCAATATTCAATAAGAGTAATTTCTTTGTGGTTTGTGTTAGCTGTGGCACAAAATTCCTCTTGAAATGCCATCTGTGCTGAGAAAAAGAAAAAAGTCAGTGGATCTGTGGTTTGTAACTTGTGTATCTGTGAAACATGCAAGAATGGGCTACCATATATGTGGTTGCACAGGATACACACATCATAGCTAGGTTCATAGCTATAATTTTATTTAAATGCTATAAAACTAAAATATTCTAGTTTATGCAGTGGTATTCGATGTTACATCATTGAGGTCAGCAAAGACATGAAGCCTGCCCTTCTGTGAGAAGTTGTATTGCTGACTGTTAGTTGTAAAATAGTTTTAGAAGTTTTTCTCTTAACTCCTCTAATATCATCTGAATGAAAACATTAGTTTTACACATTTTGAAAAAAGGAGGTAGAAAGTGTGACTTTTCTCCATGTATAGTCATATGCTTGTCAGGGGGAGTTGTGTTTTGTTTGTATCCCTAAGAGTACTATACTACATATAACTCATATAACCCTATTTTTTTCTTGTGGTATGTAAGCTGTGTAATTGGTTTCTGTAGATGAAAGGCTATTTTAAGATGCCTTTTATTAATATCTGTAAGAAATATTCTCTAATCCTTAGTATAGAGTATATTTATATGCATCAGATACCTGTTTTGCCTATTACTTACTTCAGTTCTTGTGACAATAGGAGCATCGTCAAAGGATGGAACACTTATCACTTTGAAATAACAATATCTAGATTAGAACATGTACATAAATTAGATATTTCTAAAGGATTATTTTTATTTGAAGCAGAACCACATCTTCTTGTGCTTTTACTAATCTGCATGGTTTAATATAAGCTATGACTCTTCCCTCTCCCTGATCATTTTGGGAAAAAGTGGAACAGAAATGTTGCTAGATACACAAGTTCTGCATGAAGCCTCTGCAAGTTTTGGTCACTTGCTAGTCTTTAAAAAAAAACAACCCTGTGATTTTGTTACTGAAGCAGCACTTGGTAACATGGTATTGTACCGCATATGTACTGCATATTAGTTGCAGCAGGGCTTTATTCCCTGTGGAAAGCCTAGTTCTATACGTGGATGATCAGCTGCTTTTTGGAAGTTTGCAAGAGTTAAGCTGATTATAGTTTTCTGAAGCCAACAATAAAAAATAGTTTTTGTTGTTAGTGTATGTTAGTTGAGCTCAATACATAGAGAGCTTTGCAGTTTTGCATGGGTCTGTATTTTAAGTTCTACCACAAGAATTCCTGCAGATGATTGGATACTGTATCTGACAAGTGACCTCGGGCCATTTGTGCTTGCTACCCAGTGAACAGAATCAAGGTAGTAGCATCTCCAGAGGACAAGGAGGAAGCTGTGTGTAAAATATGAAGTTCTGCTGTTAGTTGTCCCAACAGAGAAAGTACATCCCAAAGTACATTGCTCTTCATCCATAGAGTAAAATATGAAATGAGACATTTTACTAAAAATAACATTCCCAGGCAAACGTATCTTTACACTTTTCATAGATCCAATGTTTAGAAACATTTGTTCATTCACATTTTAGGATAAAACATTCTCTCGTAGTGGCTATGTATGTGAAATGGTTTGTTTGATAACCACATCTTCAAAAATAACCTCTGTTATTGAACTGAGCAAAAAGTATAGAACAGCATTGTAGTAGCAGAGTGTTGTCCATCCTTCTTTCCAGGACCCTATCAGAAGCCCCTGGGACACCTGAGCTGTGTTATCCTAGTTGTCCTCTGCAGCATCAACACCAGAATACTGCTCTGAGGCTGCTATTATGTTGACACATGTAGTTTTTTTATAGTAACAGCAGTATTCCAGATGGTAAATGGAGTCAATAGCCAGTTGATGCTTTTAATAAGTTTTTCCTATACAACAGGTTGTTGTACCTGTTGCTCACATTTGTTCCTAATTCGATTTGGTTTGTTACTCAAAACTTAATGTCAAGGCTGTTTGTTTGAGGAAGAACAGAGGGTGATATTTCCACCAGTAGACGAGCTGTCATTATTGTCAGCTTTACAATGAAGTCAAGTCTGTTTTTAGGTAATGCTTTCCCCAGGAAAACCTCTGTTAAAATACTTGGTAGCCTTTTACTTCATTTTGTAGGTGAAGGACATTAATCCTGTACTGTGTTCCCAAACTTGTTCTCCCTAGTGTCTGCCTGCTTTCTCCCTTCACCTTCATTTGAATCATCTCTTTTGTTTTCACTGTATGTGTCCAACTGTTTCCTTCCTTTAAGCTGACGCAGGCAGTGAAATGAGCTGTTTAAAAAGGTATTTAGTACTTTCCTATATACACACACAGTTCCACATACTGCACTGTGCACCTGACGGCTTGGTGTGAGGAGATTCGTCACCTGGCTGGGTGAGGAGGGGCAGGATGATGAAGAGGATGTGCTGGCCCTATTTTTATATTTATTTCTCATGAGAAGTGAGTGGGAAAAAAAAGGTTGATGTTACTTCCTGGTAAGTCTGTGCTGATGATTTAGAAAGAATATTTTGGCTGCTATTTCCTAGCTTGTTAACTCCTGAGAACTGTGTCCTGAAGTCATGAACCTGTGTCAGTGTCCTCTTGGACTAAATGATTTTTCCTTCTCTCTCCAAATACCAAGACTGGTAGTATGGGACGTGCTCATGGTATCTCTTGCTTCTCACTGTTGCTAGATTTATTTTACATAATGGTAGTTGCTTTTATAGGGTGCACTAGGCCCTTGGCTCCAAAATACAGTAGTAATGAGTAGTTCTCACATTAGTGCAGAGTAGCTATTAAATAATATGTTTATGGGTGTATGCATACATATATATATATGTAAGTGGAGGGTAAGCACGTGTTTGGTGACATACTTGTGTGCTCATCTGTTACATCTTGAGAAATGTCTTGCTGATATTTAACCTTTATAAAGTAATGTTTCTACTTCTACCTAGCTAGAGTACTTTTAAGTTAGAGGAATAATAACAGCAATAGTAAAAATCTAATTGATGTTGAAAGCCCTTTAAAATATGTCACATAAAAAGGCTTGTGGTTACACTGATTTGTATTTTGTGGTATATATTTTATGATGATGTTGACAGAAATTTGAAGTATTACTAAGGAAGATACATGAGTCTTCTTTTGCTAATCTCTGAAGGAATTATGTGCAGAGTAATGCACAGTTCTGTCATTTTATTGTGTTCTGATCTGAGTAAGAAGCTTGGAGAGAAAATCTACATTGAATGTATAATTTGGGTCTTATTCAGCTAGATATGCATTACACTTACAATAAATCATTAACAATAAAGCAGTGCAAAACCAAGCTTTCACATCTTAATTTAGGACATAATAAACATGTCTTGTATTGGTCCTACAGATAGAAGCTTTGAATTACATTATGCAGCAAATGTTCTTAGTTATCTTTGGTTGTTTGGTTTTTTTCCCTTAGGAGTTTGGGGTTTTTTTCGGCAACCTGTTGTGCCGACATCCAAACTGTTCACAGTGTTGCGTTTGCCTGTCATTATTATGGCAGAGGAATATGAGAGGCAGCAATCTGCAGTGGGGAGTTGGATTTATGAGCAGGGAAAAATATAGTTGCTGTTAAAGAAACCATGAGGGCTCAGTAGATGTCCCACCTACCAGTGCTGCCTGGCACGGCCATGGGTTCCTTCTGTGGGACAAGAATTGAGGTCTCGGCAGTTGCTGCCCCTCAGAGTCAGGGTTGCAACTAAGCCTCAGCAGCAGATGTTGTCCTCATTTCACCAGTGAAATCCCCCTGAGTTGAAGGGGACTGCTTGGGTACAACTGAGGAGACCCTGGCTCCTAGGCAGTTTTTATTGTATATGCCTGGTAGAATACAATCCTCATAAAGGAACTTCAGTTGATCACAGTACTTCATTGCCATCAGTGTCTTTTAAAGTGCTGCTGGCTTTGTTGGTATTTGCCTCTTGGTGGTCCTAGAAGTGTATGGCTTACTTGCTATCAAATATATCAGAAAGAGGAAATATGGAAGATAAAATCTTTAGTCACTTCAAAACTGAAAACAAGCTCTCCTTCTGTCCATCCCTGTATCAGAGAGCAAATAAGCCATTCTTTGTGTTTATGCCTTTCTTACCTACTTTTTAAAGTTAAAGCTTGTCTAAGCTAAATGTATCCCTTGATGTCATGAGACCTTACAAAGCATCTGCCTTAGAGTGCCCTCCTGCTTTGTAAAATCTGTTGACTCACTGTGCTCTACAACCTCCCACTTGTCGCTGCTTATTCTCTTCCTCACGCTTGTTCTTCCCAGGTTCCTTCTGTGGGTATACATCTTCTCTAGCCATCCCTTAAGAACACCAGCAACCCTCCAAACCTGCCTTCTTTTGAATACTTTATATTTTTCATAGTTGAATTTCTAAAACATTCCCTTCAGTTCCAGAGAGGAAAACATTTTTCTTCCTCTCCAAAGGATATACCCCAAATCTCCTCATGCTTATGTGATGTATTCTATAAACAGTGTATAGGATAAATGGTATTGTGCTGAATTAAGGAATTACATGGTTCTCATATTACGCATTGAGTGTATTTGTGTGCCTGGAAAATATCCAGGTAACCTTTGCCTACCCCACCAGATTGCAAAGGAAGGCTCCCAAGAGCTGTGCAAGCTCATGGAGGGAAGGAAGTAGCTGGGGAAAAAGCAAATCAGGCTAACTACATACGTGAACCTAGTCGTCATTCTTTCACTACTGTTTTTGTGAAATTATCAACATTTGTTATATAAGCTGATTATACCCAATTTTTGTTTGGGTAAAATAGCAAACGAGAGACTGAAGTTCAAAATTTGCTTTGGTTGTTGGGAGGTATATTCATGTATGTGAGCTAGCCAAACCTAACAGACTTTAATAAGTAAGGGCAGATGTATATACATGCTAGGATATGTTTCCACACAACATTAAATCACCAACAGGATAATTAAAATTTGCTGAGTAACACCCGTGGTGAGGCCACAAACAACATACACATTAGTTTCTTTATGTAAGCAGTGAGGGACAAATTGTTTCCAATGTCTGTAAACAGTACAACCTAAAGAAAACACTAGACTTTGAAGAAGCTTATCTTTCTAACTACAAACAAACAGAACAAAAAAAAAAAACCAAAACTAAAAAATGCCAAACAAAATACTCCAAACCAACCCCTACAAGCCAAGTGAAAGATAGACAACAAAAAGCCTGGAGAAGAATCATTATGAACAGATGGATGATTTCCTCTATTCCCAAACTGGTTTTGTCAGTATATAGTCTAATGAGTTATTTTTTGTTCATTCTATACTTAAGCCCAAAACGTGCATAGTTATCTCTAGACCATTACAGGAGCCCTCCATTCTGCTAGTTCTGCACAAACCTGAGTGGGTATCTGTTATGGAAATTACGTTTTACAGGGTTAACAGTACCTTCTTTCATCCCAGCACACAAAACCAGGCCTTTTTTTAGGCTCTCAGAAAACGTTGTTTGTTACTTAGTAGGGCAGCTACCTCTGGAGGACAAGGAGTGGAGTGAGCAATGCCAAGGTGTACATGCACAGGACTGTTCTTGCTGTCATGAAGCAAATTTGCTCTGCTTTCGTCCATCTTCTGTAGTTGATTTCGATGAAAACAAGGTCTGACTGTCATCTGCAGTACCCAACTTGCAGAGAAAGGTTGTGGGATTTATAAAAGATATTACAGAAATCTAGGTGGTGATTGGTAAAGATTTTCCTTGAAACATGTGTGTATATGTACATAGAGTAAATTCTTCATGTTAGAGTTCATCTTGATGGGAAAATCAGTGTGCTGTCATTATTACTGCAGAGCCTTGCCTTATTTATGGAGAGAATTGCTGTTGTTTTAATGGAAAATATTTGAACCGATTTCAACAACCTTAAACTCATACCATGTTCTGTTTAAAAAATATGCTGAGTACTATTCCAAACTCTTATCTTTTAGGATATGCATGACTGCATGTTTTATTTCTGGTGTACTGCCAGATTTCCTGTATCATCATCTATGCCAAGTAATTGCTCATTTATTATACTGGTAGTTTAAATACTGTTGCCTCAGAGACATGTTTAGAAGATACAATAGATAATGGCATAATATGATTTATAGCATTGGAATAGAAAAAACACAGGTGGAAGGTCCTCCATGGGTTATATAGGTCTTGCACAATCAGTTGTATTTCTCTTTTTGGTAACTGTTTGTCTAATCTGTTTTTAAAAGTCTTCGCCTATTGACAGATTGTCATTTAGGAGGGCAGTCAGTTCCAGGGTTTAAATATTTTTACTGCTAGATAAAATTAAAGTTTTTTGCTTTAGTTAAAACCTCCCTCATTGCTTTTTGCATGCATTGCATCTTCCCCATATCCCAGTGGGCATGGAGAACAATATAACTCCTTTCTTCTTTTCTTTCTATAACCCTTTCCTTCTTTTCTTCCCCACCATCATTTTACATAGTGGAAGGGACACCTTTTATCATAGTTAATATGCTATTTAATGCAGGTTGCATAAATAAAGTTGAAAATTAGCATTCCATAGGTGGATGTCCCATTTCATTGTGGCGTAGATGTTCAGGCTCTGGCCTTTTGCTGAGGGCAAGGGATTGAAGCACCCTCTGGGAAACTGAGGGGTCACATTTGAGATGGCGTGAGATGGGAAGGGGACTGATGCCAGTCAGTAGAGACACACAGTGGCAGAAACCCTTGACCGTGTTGCAAGCAGGAACCAAAGATGCATGTGGTTTCTGTGTTTGTCATGAGGAATTTGTTGATCATGCCTTTTAAGCATCTACATTTTCTGTGGCTTTATTATTATTTTTCCCCCTCTGCCTGTGTTCTACAGTTCTAACACAGAATGTAAAATAGTGGTGAAGAGGATTAGAGGAGCTTCACAGCTGGTTCGGTACCTGTGTGGGTTAGTGAGTATAACAGCCGGGTGAGGCTGATGGTGGTTTCATATGCTACAAGAGGTAACATGGTCTGAAAACTCAATCCAGCATTTGTTTTTCCATATTAATGCATTGTATGGGCTCAATCTGCTGTAGTTCATGCATGGTTGGGAGCCCAGAAATGGCACTTAAAGCAGATATCCACTGAAGATGGCCACTTTTATCCACTCTAAACTAGTTTAGAGAAGGCATATCTATTACTCACTTGTAAAAGTAATACCACTGCTAGGTCTGCAATTTAAACTGTCTCTTTTTTATGCTTAATATGCTTCACCTGCTCCTTCTGCCCACACCTCCTTCCCTGTGTGCTCCCCAAAATGTACACAAGCTCCTGACACCAGAGTGCTGCTGGAGGTGGGGAGGCTTGCTCTGAGGGTTCAGTGCTTTGAATGCAGTTTGTTTACAGCAGGTATAAAGAAGATGCAATTGTTTTACCCTCTAAAGGAAGAGGGAAGTTGGCAACCATCCATCTGAGCAGCTTTGAAACTTGATTACTGTTTGTTTGAATAGTGATGCACTAGATAGGTTTGACAAACTCTAGATTGCAAAACGGTGTTGATGAAGCATTTGTTTTACTTGTGTATATGTGTGGGTAGTATGGATAAAACATATATACGTATTTGTAAAACCTTGTGGACATGGTTTAGATGAGTCTTGCGGATCACTTCTGTCTTCCCTTCCCTCCCCTCCAAGGAGACTTCAATTGTCTTCTGTGGGAATTGGGTTGAAGTTAGACCTGGGAATGGTTGAACAGATATACTGTTAAAAGTGAAGGACCATTTCTGGGGTATTTTCAGGTGCGTCACTGAGTTTAAACTCATGGCATCCAAAAATGAATCACTCTGAGAATGGCTCTCTTGCCAACTACATATAGTACAAATTGGTTTCCCATGTATTTTCCTTGTCCATGCCTGCACATTGTTAAGCATCTAATTAGTGTGCTGTGTAATTTAGAAGGGATGATGTTTTCTGCTTTTTAACTGAACTTCAGGCATGCACAGAGTGATGACTGTGTTTGGGGAAAAAAATAATTACTCAGTGATACCTTCAAAACTTATCAAGCCTACTTCAGTGTGTGCAGGATAGCTACTGTGCTGACAATAAAAATAATAGTGCTTAGTACAGCATTTTTATGATTCAGTGCTGTACAGACAGTAATGTGTTTTACACTAACAGAGAACAGTAAGCAAAACCACTTTAAAGATTGAAATTTCAAGAAGAAATACAGCAGGAGGAAGTGGCTGCCCAGCAAGGCAGGGGCTGTACCAGGATTAGAAATGGAGACTTCCTGACTGCCAGCCCTGCCCCTCCTCCTTCTTCTGATTCCCAACAGGCTGCTTCTGTTTCTAACTTTTAAGCCCCATTTGTACTTCCCATCTAAGGTCACTTTTTTAAAATTTGCCTCAAAGTTGAGTTCAAAAATAGGGAAAAACCTCTAATCGAAACACCAAGGAAAATACCTTCTACTCCATATAAAATCTTATGCTCCTCTTACAAAAAAAATCTGTGCCATTCCTGTATCTGTGCCTAATGCCCTTGAAAAAAAAAAGTACATGGTTGTCCATAGTTTCTCTTAGATGTTAAAATGCTTTTTCTGTTCTCATATTTGGATTCAAATGATGGTCGAAAGCATGTATTCTGAAATTGTAATTTATTTGTTTCAAACCTTTTATCTTTGGGTGTTTAATTCAAGTCATGTAAAGTCTGGTTTTAAAGCTGCTGAGCACCCAGACTTGCGGTTGTCCGGGGCATGTTGTGGTGAGACTTGTGCATGAGTTTGTCAAGTTGAATCGTCTGCTTTCTGGAAATCATGGCATAAGTGAGTTGTCTAGATGGACACGAGGGAGCTGTTAACCTTGGTGGGAGATTCTGTCTGTCCTGCTACACATAGCAATTTTAGATTATTGTCAATCTCTGATCAGTCCATGTGAGGTGTTAACAGCAAATTTTAATAGAGGTCTGGTGATGAAGAAATGAGGGTTTTATGTTCTCATCTGGTTTAAAGCCCATTTTGTAGTCAAGTTGGTCTTCAACAGACGAGCGTGTTTCACAGTAGTTGAGGTTTTAAAGAAGAATAAAATCATCATTCGTTCTTACTGTAGCTTGCCTTATGAATAGCTTAGCATCTGTGATACTAACCCTTGCACCTCACCCCAAATATAAAAGTAAGTAGCAGAAGAAGGGTACATTTTTTGGGTAAGACAATACATTTTTCACGTTTGCTAGATGACTTTTCTGCCACTAGAAGATGGGGAGTTCAAAGCACCTGTACGGTTTTCAGCAGTTACATACTTATCAGCCTCATGTAAAACTACTAAAAATGGAAGAGTTAAAGTGAGCTGTGCAACACATGTGAGTATTCTGTAAGTGTATATATATATAAATAAATTAAACAGCACTACAGAAGAATACATGTCAGTCACAGTGGTACCAGTGGCTCTTTACAGCATCAGTGGTTTCTGCACTGTATGTTGCTGGTCTCTTGCAGCAAGACTCTCCAAACTAAGCACCCCATCACAAGGATCGACTAGCATGGAAATGCGTAAAAGACTTTAATCTCAGTTTGATAAACTCCTCTCTTTTGGTCCACATAATGGAAACCTCTGAGCCAAAGAAAAAATTGTATTTGAACTATGATGTTCTACCATTAGTCAAAAGAAGCAGAGATAAATCAGCCAAAGAAAACATCGGAGAAGGTGTAATTTTGTCTTCTCTGATGGTTTCTGAAATCTTGCTCTGGCCAGGGAGCCCTTCTGCTCTGCCCACTGGCATTTCAGCACTTCTGTTGGTGCCTCAACGTCTCTTTGAGCTTTGTCCTATTGATCACATGTTTTGTACCCTGGGATCTGTTCCCTCCCATTTTCACATCTGGATGTGTTTTCTGGTCCACTGGGACCTACATCAGGGTGAAAACTCTGTTCTCAGCCATGATTTTTCTTCTACCTCTCACCTGGCACATAGTCCTCTCTTTGCTGGTTATCCTTCTATGCTGTTCAACTCTGTTTACTTCTGACTGTCATGGCTTTTGAAGTCTTTCTGCTTATTTTATCTAAAAGTCCCTTTTTGATATGCTCTCTATATATTTCCTGTGTACCCAGCTGCATGTTTCCCATGGCTTGCGCAGCCAGATTTGTTCCACAGATCTTTACGTATTCCTTAAAGTGCCACTTCTGCCAGATGTTACACAACAGATTGACCACTTCTGTTTTCGGTCGTGCACCTTGTTTTGCAGCCGGTGATGGTGCCCTTGCCCATCTTGCATCTAATGAGAAACTGGCAGCAGTCCTTGGCTCCGAGCTTGTGTTATGCAGATCAAAGAAATGTAAATTAAAACGTATCATTATGAAAAAGCCACATAAGCAAAGCTTGCATGCAATTATGGTACTTCGTAAAGGGTTTTTAAACCCATCCTCAAAAGGTTTTAAATAAGTTACACTTGCTGTACTTCTCCCCAGAGAAGACGTTTTATATTCCATAGATTTTCAGAAAAACTTCTACAGAATTTGATTGGGTTTTTTTAAATTAACAATAAGTAACAAAAGTGTACCTATCGCTTTGACTATCCAAGTGGGTGCCATTCTGTACATCCTTTGAAAGCCATTGAAATTCTATATCAATAGAATTTTTACGTATTGTAACTCTTCGTTTATGTATTTTCTGCTTGGAGAGGCTTATCAAGCACTAAAGGCTAATATTTTTTTTCTATTAGTCACTACATTGCATTAAATATCTGCTTCGTGTAGGTGGAAACAAAATGTGAAAGAGCTTAGGTAAAATTTTTTTTTTCTAAATTACAAATCTAAAATTACTTTTTTAAAGCAGAGGCATTACTGGCACGTTTTGTTAGCATCTTCTGGGGCCAAGTAGTGGCATAGAGAGATTAAACAATCTGTTGTTTAATCTAAACTTTCTGGTTAGACTTTGTCCAGATTAACTCAAAGCATCCCATTTGGGGAAGTGAAGAGAAGCAGAAGGGAGAAGTTCAAGCTGTTTGACATTGTAAGAAGAGTAAATACTAAAGGATAAGTATATATCCTCCAGCTGTGATAGAATGAAGGTAAGGAATTTGGATCTGTGGGCTAATTGCCGAAGATTTTGATGCTAACATGGAAGACTTCCGAACAATTCTTCATAATACAAAGTCTGTTTACAAGATTCAAAATCTGCACTTGGATCAGAAGGGATGTTTTGGCTTGTTTTCCTCAGCTGAAATCTTATTTTCTGAAACCTTGAGCATATCAGTGTGCAACTGTTTACATAGGAGAGCTAGGCAGGATTCCTTGGAATAGAAGGAGATTCAAAGAAGAGCCAAAGTGTTAGTGCACACACTGTTTTATGGCGTCCTGTGTTTGCACATGTCCCGAAGTCCGACAGAAATTTCACCTCTGAGGGGGTCAGGCCTTACTGTGCTCTCCTGTGATATGAACCTCTGGTGTTTCACTTGCCACTCACCAGAAGGGCTTGGAAATGCTTTGCCTGATAGATAAGCCCCAGGGGGAGATCATAGAACCACAGAATGCCTCCTGTCTTTTGCTTGGACTTGTTTTGTAGTAGCATTTACCTGTGCAGTGCTATAGCGGAAGTGTGGTTTTGTTAATGCATTTATTATATTCTGGGCACATATATTTTAGGTTTCTTCATCTTATATCTGAAGTTGGATGTGAGACTTACATTAGTTTGAAATAACGAGGCTTCCTGCTTGTTAATGGAAAAATTACTTCAGTTTGTTGAGCAAAAACCTCTTCTGTTTTGTTTTCTGTTAGCATCTGAAAAAGGTCCTAGTCCAGGAATAACACCACTGTACTAGACACTAAAAATGCTATGCAAAGTCACAGTCCTAAAGTTTCTCTAAGCTAAAAAAGTCCTCTAACCTTAGAGTCAGAGTTTTCTCCTCTTCTGCTTCTGCACCAGGCAAGTCATGTCAGGCTGTAGTGGTCCATTGCCTCTCTACCACTCCTCTACTTGTGTTCTCTGACCAAGTCTTTTCTTCTTTTTTTTCAAGCACTCCTCTGACATTTCTAACACTTTGAAAACACCTCGGTTGTGTTCCTGGGAGAGCAGCTGTGCTTTCTGCATGGCTGGGAGCCCCTCTTGCTGTGGTACACCTTTTATCTTGGCTTAGGCTGTGTGGTACTGGCTTCTGGATGCATCCTGCTGCCCTGCATCCTTCATCAATGTCAGGTATGCTGCTTCTGCAGCCTGTGTTTGGTTTCTCTCATTTTCTCTTTTTCCTATGCATCTAAAAAGCTATAGTCTTTTCCTGCAGGGGCCTGCTTCAATTCTCCTGTATGTTGCTCTCTGCAAAGCTCAGACTTTACCAAGAATTCACTGTGTGCCTGTTTTTTTCTCCCAACTGTGGATTTTAGGTAGCCTAGTTCAACAGACAACTAGCAAACCTGTAAACCTCCTGCAGCCACATTCTATCATTCTCACTCGAAGCAGAAACTTGGTCCCTTGGTTTTGATCCAGACTACAAAACAAGAGATGCATATTAAAACTACATTACTTAGCTTTGGGTGAGTTAACTTCAGGTGTTTTGTTGTAAAGACTTCTACAAGGGAACAAAAAAAGGCATCTAAAATTTCAAAATTGCCAAAAGCATATTTTTTGTGTGTTTTCTGAGGAATACATGATTATAAGGTTTAAAACTTTCCTTATATTTCTTCCCTTAGTGTGAAGAAAGAAACCTGATCTTTGCGTGGGCTGTTTACCAGACCAGTAGATGCTCTGAGACTGAGAGGTGTTTCCAGTTTTGTTTCATTGAGTGGAATGCTGACTGCATTGGACAGCCAAGCTGTGCTTTCAACTGCAATCAGTAATTTTATAAACTTATTCAGTATAATAATAACTTTAATTATTGAAGAGTGTGAAATAGACCTAAATGAGCTTGTTAATATTAATGCTAACTGTACTTTCTGAAGTTAGTAAGCTTGCTACAGACCTGGGCTAGCATATTCATAAGAGTAAACAAATGCAGTTGCCCTTTCTGTTTGTGGACAAAACACCTTGGATTTCTGCAGGTTAGTATCAAAATTGTTCTCGGAGCAATTTTTTCCCATACATTATTTCTGTCTGTGGGCTTTTAATTAACTATTTAGTTTGTTTATTACCCATTATTAATAGGTTCTGACTGTTCATCTGTGTTGCATATTTTTGTATCTGCACCTTAAGTGTGATGACTGACTGAAACAGGGTTAGAGAAATGAGAGATTTCAGTTGCATGGCTGTATGAACATTTTCTTTAACAAACATATCTCTTCGAGGACCTGGTTTTGAGAGTGGTTTTGCGATCTAAAGGTCATCAAGTTGCATGCTCAATGAAAAAGGAGGTAAAAGCATTAAGTGGTCCTTTGAAAAGTACTTGTGGATCTTATTCTAAGGCATGTCTCTAATTTTTTTTTAAGTATTTTTTGAGTTGGACTGATAAATACAGTTTCATTCTGTTCCAGATAGATAGATCTATCTTTTGTGGCTGTGCTGGAGCTGTGAGATCTAAGAGGACAAACCCCATGATTTTAGTAGAGGTCCTCCAGCTTCTGTTCCTTCTACCTAGATGTATCTGTGTATAATGAGCTTTTTGGGGAAAAGAGCTGTGTGGAAAAGTCGCAGAAATCCTGTGTGGGGAGGAGGAGATAGGGAAGGAGTGTGAGTGCGCCCGCGGCTTTGCAAGTATGATGTCATTCTGATTTGCAGTGCTAGGGGATGAGCTCATCGGGGAGGGACCTTGCAGATTTACAGCTGTGCCAATTCATCTCTGGTTTGATTAACATTCTCCAGGCTCCCTCCTTGGACTAAACAACAGGCACTGTGTTATGAATTATTTAAAGACCTATGAGAGCTTCTACTAAATAAAAACAAGCATCAGTGCAAAACAAAAGAGTGAACTCTATTTTGCTTCCACAGTGTTGTTAGAGAATGGCATGTGTGCCATTCCCAAAAGGATAAGCGGGTATTTTTTTCCCCCATTCCTGTTCCTTAACGTTATTGCACTACTAGTTTTCAGCAGCAATCTGAATTGCCTTTTGTGGAAGGTGGTTATGTAGACCTAATATGTATATGTATATATATATATATATATCTATATATTTCTTGTTTAGATGCATTGTAGCATTGGCAAAGCTGTATTGTTCCACTCTATAACTGGGTTTTCATTTCTATTAGGAATTTCGATATAAAGCTTGGGCTGTTAAAAAAAAAACAGACACGTTCCTCTCTTTCTAGAGGCCACATTTAGACTAATAGTTTTTTTTTTTTTTTTTAATAAGCCATGAGTAAATATCTGAGAACTACATAGGTTTGCCCTTCACTGTTTAAGGAATTTGGCTGTGTTTAATAGAAGATAGTTACGCTTTTTGGTATGCAAATTAAAAAAAAAAAAAAAAANGATAGTTACGCTTTTTGGGTTCCAAATTAAAAAAAAAAAAAAAAATTTAAAATTTTGCTTCCACTGTGAAAGAAGTTGGCTTCCTAAAATGGCTCGAGATCCAATCTGGGTTTTTTGTAAGAAACTGTGCCATTTTGCAAACAGGTCAGAGCAGCTATTTGAAAATCAAATATAGTACCTGGGAACTGCTTCTGCTGTACTCTGCCTCCTGCACTGCTGCAGGCTAGAGGTGTTAGTGCTTTTGTATACTTAGACTCAGTGAAATTCTCTCAGGACTGCATTTAACAGATTTTTCCAAAGATTAAGATGCTAGGTTGAGATGGTGTGTTCAAAGGGTGAGAACAGAATTGTGCCTAGCATCTGGAAAATACTTTGGGATCTCTCTAAGAAGCAATATAAATGTTCAACATTATATTAGTTTCTCATTGATACCTTGTCCCTTCTCCTTCAGTGCCACACCTACCTTCTGAGATGAGGACAGGGTGAACTTCTGTATTTCTAAACCTAATTATTGCTGCTATCTGTAGCAGCCTTATAGTGTTATTCACTGCTGATGTAAGATCCTTTAGCCACTTCCTTTAGATCCGTCTTGGTAGCTGTAGGATAGCAAGCAATACAAATACAGGGAAATCTGAAATGAAGTAGAGGTTGGGTTTAAGTTATGACACTGAGTTTACTCTAATATCACTGTGTTCTGCTTTCAGATTTGGGTTTGGGGTCTGAATATCCCAAAAGTGAACAGACAGATGAATGTTTTGTTGGGGAGTAATACTCAAAAAGCTTGTTGCTGGGGGCAATAACTCAGTCCAAAGGCCAAGCTTTTATCACTAAGTTCACAAAAAAGTAGCCCAGTAGGATAATAGTAATTCTCTAAAAATTACTTCAGCCAGTTAGAGTATGGAATTCTGCACTAGCCATCCTCTTCTCTGAAGGGAAAAGAGTATTCTACGTATATATATATATACCTGGTACTACAGGTAGATTTTTAATAAAAATTTCCTGCTACTAAAGGTGTGGAAGGACTTAATATAATTCTTACAGTCTCCATAACTCAAACAGATAATGAAGCAAGATTTTTTTATCTTCATGAAAATATCCTAGAGGCATGGGCAGCAGGTAACAGCTCTTCAGTACCTATGAAATGCTTCATCTGGGAGACTGCTAGTGCTCCCTGTCCTCCCACGCCAGGAGCATTAGGAAAGTCTGGGACAAAGAAAATAGACTTGCACTTTTAAGTGTCAGCTTCCTTATAATCAGCTTTATCTGTGACAGACAAATTGCATACCATGCCAGTTTGTATACTTTCAAAATAGTAATCTTTTAATTTCTCACCGTGAATGGGAGCAGTGCCAAAAAACACTTATTCAGAGGTGAACTCAAAATAACTTCAGCATTAACAACCCAGCATGGCCCTCTGTAAAAAAAAATACAATGTTGAATAAATACTATTTCGTTTCCAGTATTTTACAGCACGTTATGTACAGTTGTGCTTGAGGATGAACTTAATCTTTGAGATGGCAAGCAGTTTGCATTCAGAGACAAAAGCAAAAATAAGCCTGCTACCCAGATTTAGAAATTTTGAGACAAACCTCACTTTCATTTTGTTGTAGTAAAGTTTAATTAATTGTTTTATGAAGTTACCTTGAGACGCTGTTGGGGATGCTGTTGGTTCCAGAAGTAATGATGGAGGGGGATCTTCTCTGGGTTTCATTGCTGAATTGGTAGCACCAGTTGTGGTGGTGTAGCTGATCCTGGGGACAAACTTCATCACTCTTTTGCCATTCCTTATGTAAAATTGGGGTTGTTTAGCTGTACTGAAAAACTAAGTAAGAATGAGATCTTCCTTTCAGAGAGCTGAATGTAGGTGTATTGTGTAAGCTGTTGTTGTGGTCAGGATGTCTCCTCAATACAGAGGCCAATTGACTTAGAGATCAGTTCATCTTACACTGAAGGAAACTCCACATAGAAGATGAAGTTGGCTAGATATAAACATCCAGTGCCGTGTTACATGCCGTCAGGCGTTTGAGATGCCTGTGCAGAGCTGTGGATGTGACCCATCAAGGTCCTGAGACCTTGCTCTGGGAGCAGCAGGTAATGACTTGGGGGCTGGATGTGCTAGGGCATCCTGAAGATGTTGGATACCTAAATTTAAGCAAGCCGAATTTTAACCCTGCTGATAATGTCTAGTCTTGTCTTCTTCTAATTATTGTGACCATGTGTCTCTTGACAGTAATGGGAGTGCAGGCACATAGCCCACTTGTATACTTAAATATAGATGTCGTAACCTGGAGCTGAATCCCACCCTGTGTCAGCCAGCTTTGCATGTATTTCTAACCGATACTTTAACTGAAGCTCACTGTCAAGTATCCTATGTATTTTGGTTTAAAAATCCTCAAAAGGAGTGTTTTGAAAACAAATTTGTTGCTTATGGCAGTGGTTTGTAAAACTCACTGATACATTAAAGACATTTTGTGTCAAAATGGGAAAAGGCTTCTGTGAGAGACGAGCTTCTTGACAGAAACCTACACTTCCCTTAGGAGCAGCCCTGGGTGCTCCACCAAGCACACAGTTGCAGGCAATGAGGTTAAAATGTGGGGGTTTGAGCAGAGGGGTGCAGAGGGAGATGTAGTGCTGCTTTCCTGCTAGCCTTGATAAAGATACAAAGTTGGTTTCAGAACTGCGACTAAAAAGCATCCCTCAATTATGGCAGTTAAGGAAGCATATAGAAACCACAAATCAAGTATGATTTCAAGTGGCTTGTGGGAGAGTGAGAGTAATCAGTGCTCTCAACTATACCCTTTTTGTTCCCAAGAAAGTGAATAATTGAGCTGAAGGCAATATTTTACTACATTTAAAAGCTTAAATACAGGCATGAGTATCCTAGATTTGTTACCAAAGCTTTTTTTCTGGTTTTTTGCTGTATTTTTTTAAGATACTGCTGACTATAGGTGTGATGGGAGAAGATGGGAAGGAGGGAAACCAACACTTGGTTTCATATAGTAACAAACCCAACAGAATGCAGTTTTTAAATTTGAGGCTATATTTTGATTTCCTGGGGTGCAGATGAGATTTGCAGGTTCCTGTGACTGTAAAAGCTTTGCCTGGAAGATGGGGAATGCAGGATGCGGGTTTGAACTTTGCTTGCTGGCATCACGTCTGATGGTCCCTTGGCTGGACCTAATCCTGAGCTGTCATGTTAATGGAGAGCAGCAGTGCTGTTGTGCTGCCTTCTCCCCAGCACCAAAGATCCAACCTGTGGGGACCTGGGCTTGCTAATTTGGAGCTGGCTTGTGTGTGTGTACATATAATGTATATGTATATTTATATATATAGTGCAGTACAGATTCGTTTTAACTTGTGCCCCTGTTCAGGTATTATTCATTCCAGGAGCTCGCATTTTGAAAACGATTGTTTCAGAGGGACCCAACGTTTAGATTTTCATGTGGCCATTTCTAGAACATGGTTTCCAGAACTGAGTTTTAAATTAATGGGATCATGTTTTCCTGTTTTGGAAATGTAAGGCAGTCTATCCACTAGGCTGGCACTTAGGTCTGCATTTCGTTTTCCTAAACAGATAAATAAATCAGAAAATAAATTAGAAGTAATTAATCAAAGTCCCTTTTATAGAGCTAAAGTCATAATACCAATGCATTTTAATCCTATAATATATGCCAAACAGGCATTTTCTCAGGGGACAGAGGTTCCGTTCTAGAGGGAAAAAAGATGATTTTTGGTAAGATTCCTGGTACAAACTAAATTTTACGGGATTAGACCCTTAATATTTATGGCAAGTATAATATAAAGTAAAATATTTGAAGAAAATATATACTTTTCATGAGCTGATCGTTTGATTTTTTCTAATTTGAGGACTTCTCAAAGCATTTCGTGGAGTGCACTGGTTGTACTCTATGGTTTTGGTTGTTTCCACAAGGCTTGGAATAGCCAGTCATGCACAAAAACATTGATTTTAGCACATTTGGCTTAAAAGCAGCACAAGGAAAAGGATCACTTGGCTAAAGGAGCCAAGTATTTGCAAAAACTTCTTGTTGAGTCTTTTGTGTTCCCTGCTGGGTGTCTCTCCAGTGGAAAATTAATGGAAATTAAATCAAGTAGCAACTCACCAGGGCTGTCAGCTGATTTCTGAGTGGAGCAGGTATTTATTTGCTCTTTTCACCAATAACTGTATGCTTGTCACTGCTATAAATGAATTTTAAGAAACGTTATGCAATGAATTGCTATTGCACATTAGCAAGCTCGGGTTCAGCTTGTTAAACTTCCCTTGTCAAATTATATCTTAACTAAGAGAAGAAAAAAGCAATATATAACTTCATGAAATATTTCTGGAATGCAAGTATAGGGGCAAAAAGGGGTACCTCTTTTATCATGTCTGTTTTATGTTTAGTAAAGAGGACTGTGGGCTACTGAAGCAAAATTTCAACTAATGATTTCTCCCAGCAGTCTGATGTGGGAAATGCAATCCAGAAATATGCTGAAATCCTCCAGACTGCACATACATCTTTGCAGCATCATCTTCTAAGGCACGGCTTGAAGATGTGTGATTTTCTTCTGATAAAGTAATAAAGGTCATAACTTCTATGGGGGGGAAAAAAAGTGGGAAAATGGATACTCCAGAGCTTGGTTTAAGAGTACAGTTAAAATTCTGGCTGCAAAA
This sequence comes from Cephalopterus ornatus, assembly GCA_013396775.1. Taxonomy (NCBI): domain Eukaryota; kingdom Metazoa; phylum Chordata; class Aves; order Passeriformes; family Cotingidae; genus Cephalopterus; species Cephalopterus ornatus. The sequence goes on from VZRE01009455.1 coordinate 99,584, forward strand.
AAGCTTCTCTAAATGTTTGTTTTTTACAGACTTCTGTTCATAGAAGTTGAAGCTGAAATGAGGCTCGAGTGAACAAAAATAAATGTTGACCCCACAGATTCTTCCCTGTGATTTAGCTTTGGGAACAGACATTATTCAGATCCATGCCAGAAATCATCTCTTTAATAGCAGTCTCTCCCAGCTTTTGAATCAAATATCCCTTTTCAGAACTGACATTGTAGTAACCCCCAACCCACTTGTAATGACTCAGAAATACTTGATAATACTTTTGCAGACATTTTTCAGTGTCAGAGAACATATTGCATGTACTAGAGAAGTACTGTTCCATGTTATATTTGGTGAGAATACAGCCCTTGTTTACTGGATTATACTCTGAAGTTACTTGTGGAAGTTTCTGTGAAGGAAACTTCTAAAGCTTTTAAAGCTGCACGTTTCTCTGACTCTGGTGAGTCTCCTATGATTCTTTCAATAGTGGTATTTTTAAGAAAAATCAACTGAGAAAGGAACTGCTTATTCTTGAGGAATAAAAAATTGAGCGATTAATCAAAAAACAAAGGCTGTGATTACTGTGATATATCCAAAATCTTGACTGTTCACCATGACAATAATACCACAGCAGAGTTGTGCTAGACATTGGACTTCCCTGAATAACTCAGATGTCCTCTAGTCTACAATGTGAAGTCAGTTTTACTTTGATTCAAGATTTTACTTTGATTCAAGAGTGATGCGTGAGGCTGTGCTGATCACATTGTCTGATTGCAACAACTGATTGCAACCTTTTTTTTTTTGTTAATTTTTTTTTAAAGTTTTTATCTTAACATTCTCTGAAAAACTGATCCTTACAAAGTTGTGCTGTGTTCTGAATTGCTGGTTGTGCTAGAAAAAGCACGACTGTGAACACACATGCAACAACATAGTTTTATTTTGCTTTAGATTTTCATGAAGTATTTTGAAAAGGCGATACCTTTGACAGACCTTCCATCATCAAGGGATTGAGGTGGTTCAGACATGCTCGTCTGAGTCTGGATACCAAAGTAACATCTGTCTGCTGAAGTTGACAGCACATGAGTAGGTTTAAACAGCCCAGCACATGTAACTTTATGGTACAATTGTCTCTTTCACATCAGTAGATACAAATGTTTGAATTTGTCTGAGATATGTTGCTTGGGAGTGAGTATGCTGAAGGAAGGTATGAATTACAGAAGTTGGTCAAAGCTTTTTTGTTTCTTTTTTGAAGTATATTTGACTGTTGTGTTTGCACTTATCACTATCCAGTCCATGTTTTCTAATTATTAATCTTTGGGTAAGGCATAAGCCAGAGGTGATACTCAGGTGGGTGTTTATCCAAACACCTCTAAATTGGGGACAAACCTTTGTAGTTACTAACAGTTCCGTTATCCAGGCAGAAACACAGAAACCAGACCAGTTCAAACCAGTCGGAGTCTTACACATCTCAATCCTGGGATGCTTGGGCTGCTGATGGACCAGTGGAAACAGGAGGGAGCAGCTTTCTTCTTCTGGGCTGGGTCTCTGCTGTGGAGCCTGACTAGATGCATGCTTGGTCATCATATGTCAGCCTGGATGAAGACTCAGACAAAATAAAATGCTCAAGGATGAAGCCTTTGCTTTTTCACTTCCTGTTGTGTTCAGTGTGGGGTTTTTTTGCTGGGTTTCTGCTTTGGAAAGGCAGGATTTTGCCAGTTCCCAGTACTGCAGTCCCAGAGGCAATGCAATTGCTGTTGTACTGCCAGGACTCCATGCATTGCTCTTCGTGAGCCAGGTATGACAGCGAGGAGACACACAAACGTCATCCTTAGAGTTATTTAAAGAACAAGGAGAGCCTTTAAATGCAGAGCAAGGATGCTGACATGCTTGGCTTTCCTGAGGCAAGCAGTCAATGCCAGCAGAGGAACCACAGATGGACGTATTGCATAAGAGCCTTGCTGGTCGGCTAGTTGATGTATCCCTTGTGACAGAGCATCCCTTCAGCGCAGCAGTGAGCCAGGAGGGCAGGGGGGAGAGCAGGCGTACGGGAACTGTCACAGGCTGAATCTGCCCTTGAGTTTATTTTCAAATCTTCAAAAAGTGTTCCTGGTTTTAGACTGAGACCAAGAAATTCAGTCCTAAAGCATGTGTTATTGTTTTAATAGTATTTTTTGTTGTGAAATGTTTTTGGAGGCTGTGTCATTACAGATGCTTGCTTCAAAGTGATTTATCATGCTTTGCACATTGCTGTTTATAGCCAAATATCTTTTGTTAGGAAATCCCATTTGTGGAGCATGTACAGACACAAATGGGTGACTATGATTTTTTTTTTCTGGCATTATAAGTTAACGATTATCTTTTTAAGATATTCCTTTATTGTGAATGACAAATATACATCTGGTGCATGGTTCTTTATCTTTCATGAAAACAGTTAAAAAAAAATCAATTATAAAGTCCTGTGCAGGACTCAGGGAGGACTTGGTGAACAGCAATGTTATGCAGGCACCAAACCCTGACTACCAGCTGCTCATGGCTGAAGCTTCTCCTTTTCATCTGTTTTATGAAGAGTTTTATTTATTTGTTAATGGTTTATTTGCTTTAACCTTTAAGTTTTCATTAAATTGTAGGGGGTTTATTTCTCCTAGAAATTCTTGGATGGTAGTTAGAAAAGACAGGCATGCTAGGGGAAGTCCAGTGTCAGGAGGAAAAGGGAGCGTAGGAAAATTGGAGCAGGGCATCACAGGGGGACTAAGATGAGAGGGCAGAAGTTAAAGAGGGAGGATGTTTGAATTTATTAAAATTGTGGACAGTCTGTCTGACAGTGTGCAAAGTGGGATGTGTTGCATTTGCAGTTCTCACTGCTCTCCAGGCCTACATTTCTAGTGGATATGATTTTAAGATTAAACTAATAACAGTGCTCCTCTGAGACTCCATTCTGAAGAAAGAGGTGCCATTCTCTGTGTTGTGTATGAAGAGAATTCTTTAAATAATTTTAGTCAAAAGTTTAAATGCCAGTGCCTCTGTGACTACAAATACTCTCATTCATTGTCATGGAACATTCCACATGCTCAGCCTCTTCTATGTTTATATGAAGACAAAGAATCAAGACCATTAGGTCATTGCAAATCCCATGAAAATAGAAAAAAAGATGGAAAATGTAGTATGTTGTTGACTAATAGTGGAAAAGAATCCACTTCTTTATATGAGAGTAGAAAGAGAATTGAGTTCTATAATGGAAATTGATGCGATCTGGTTACGAAAGCCTGTGTTATCTTTGGTAGATGAAAGTAGAAATAAAAGTTAATAGTATCAGCAGTAAAATGAACATTTTATAAACATTCGGTAAGACTCTGGTAGATTTTTACAACATGCATCCATAGTTTAACACAGAATACTGCTTCCATGGGATGCTATGGAAATGGGGAAGATGTTAATTTTTTGGTGTTGATTCCTTTTGGTGACAGTTCTTGTACCTCTCAGCAGCAGCAGTAACTTTCTAGAAGTCTGAAAATAGATAACAAGAGCATAATACCAGACCCACAATAAGTGACTGGCTATTTTATGTCATGGTAATTATCACTTGTAATATTTGCTACAGCAGTGTTTTCCTACACAAAACAAAATGAAAACAAACAAACAAAAAAGAGGCAAGCACATTCTGCTATGTAATTTGAATACTACAAAAACATATTCAGTAACTGAATCCATACAGCAGTGTTGTGTTGTGGCTTTATAAACAGTTACTAACACAAATACATATATTCCTAAGGAGAATGTTTCCATCTAATAGAAGAAACTGATGAACAAGCTGGTCCTGGTACTAACTAGTCAAAGGCTGGGCAGTATGTTCTCAATATCTCTTTGATACCTGCAGGCCACACTTCTGGTAGTTTCTTGTAATGAAAAAAAGGTTGAATGCAGAAGAACACTAAAGATGACAGTAGAGTTAAGCCAGATGCGTTCTTCTGATACCGCATTTTGTGTTAGTGGTTTCGTTCTTTTAAATACAAAGCATTCAAGTAATTAAAACCAAACAAAAACACGAGAAGCCCACCCCTGGATTCATAGAGCAGACATATTATATAGCACAATGAATGTTTAATGTTAAAAGCATCTTGGAAAAACACTTAGATGGGGAGTACTTACAAACATTCCTGATATTTTCCTTCAGTTTTGTTCCATCTAAATTGAGCATCTTGTATGCTTACAGTGCTTTATCAAAAACAGGTTTCATAGGACTTGTTAATCCATTTCTATTTCCGTATCCCCAGAGTTTTTGTTAAGTTTTGCCTTTATTTCATTCAAAATGTAAGTATGTCTTTTGGTTACCGTTTCCTGTAATGATGTTACAGATCAGAGTTAAGCTGCTTGGAAACAAATGACACGGCAATAATTTGCAGATCTGTTTTGCCCAAGTCTACATCCCAATAGAAATATAGTTGGCAATTGCTGCCCCCGCTCTTTTTCTGCATCCTCTACCACTTTGGAAGGTGTTTTGTATATTGCCACTTGTAGATTATTGAGTGTAAGGCTTCCCCTGCTTTAGTTTTTGATCATTTGACATTGCCATGTTGCAGTTACAGGGTCACATTCTAATTTCAGGTCCGATATGTTCCACCAGGATTGTTATATGTGTTTTAAAAACATAACCAGTGTAGCTCTGGGCAACCTGCTCTAGTAAAAGATGTCCCTGCCCATGGCAAGGGGGTTCGAACTACGTGATCTTTAAGGTCCCTTCCAACCTAAGCATTCTATGATTCTGCGATATTGTGTTGGTTTAAAGGTAAACCAGCAGGAGAAATGAACCCAACTCAAAGAGATTATAAGTCAGAATTACAATTTAATGAAAATACTACAATAAATACAGTTATGCAGACAATTGGTTTTAACCCACAACACTCAGTACCCTGGGGCATGAACAGAATGGTGTTCAGTGGTCCCCAGCCAAGCCCCACATGGTCCCCTTGAGTCCAAAGTAAAAAGAGGAAAAACCTCTTAGTGAGAGTGGGGGTCACAGTCTCGTGGGGAGCGGTGGTCGCAGTCCAGCCGAGGATGGTGGTTGCAGTCCAGTCGAGGTTCTAAACCTCCTCTGGATCCCGTGAGTGGAGTCAGAAGTCCCCAGACTCCCAGATTATACACACCCAGGCTCAGGCAGGAATGCCCAGTACCTTCCGCAGGGTGGGGAGTTCCACAATGGGTGATTGTGAGCCCTGGGTGTGAGGACAGGAACATCCTCCTATCTCACAGGCCTCTTAACACCCAGCTTATAGCCTGAGGGGTCAGGTGTGCTCTGGGCAGCTGCTGCAAATGGCCTGTCGTTAACAGTTTGTGGGGAATGGCATAGAGGGTATAGAATACACAGTTTGGGTTACACCCACACAGTGATGATGCTTTAACTAACTGGGACAAATATGAAAACAATGATTTTTTTTTTGTTATTCATTGACATTTCTCTATAAAAGGGCAAAGCTTTCACTTCCCTCATAGAACAATATCAAAGGTGAGAAAGCAGAGCTCAGAAATTTCGTGAAGGCTTGAATGACTTCCCAGTGGTTTTAACGAGAAACAGTTGTGTACCCATAGTTGTTACGAATCATCACTTGTGCTGGTGTTTTTTGTATGCTAGAACTGCTCATAAGCGAATAAATCTGCTTTAAGTAATGGTGAAGGAGCCCAAAGTAAAATGCCTGTTTATTTTAATGTAGATCTGAAGGTCTGATATGGATACATGTCGTATAAATGAACTATGACAGCTTGCTTGATGGCCTCCAATGCAGTGTAATGCAAAGAAGTGGTGCACAGTACTGGTTTTCCTACCACAACAAACCTTTTCAGTTCATGCTATTCCAGCAAGCAAAATCATTCCCAGCCAAAATGTCACCAGATTTGTGTGTGAAACATCCCTTTTCACACTGTGACACATAGCCATGGTATGCTTTGAAAGCACAACTCTAGGTCTAGTGTTGTGGTTCTTAACTCTCATTATTTGGGGTGCAGGACACTTGGCAAATGATCCTAACACAATTGAAGCAAAATGATGACTTATCTGCCACCACTGCTCTTTGAAAACATCTATCAGTAGGAAAATTGTACCCTAAGAGAACATCTTGAGCTGGGAAATACGGAAACAATTTTAATTGTTTGCAGACTAAAGAGGTGCCTTCTACAGGAGATTATTTTAAAGTGGGATTGTTAAGGAGGAGCATCTTCAGCTCAGTGAGGATGGTGAAGAAATATGTATAGTGATGGAGTCTCATGTCTATCATCAGTGAACACTGGCTGCTGTCTAGAACAGATGGTGTAGATGGTCCATACTTCCTCATTTTCTTGTTGAAACCATTCTGCTGTACATAGATACCTAAATTCCTGTGCAGTTATTCCTGCCTGGGGTTTCTCTGACAGTCACGTGCACACACTGTACGGTGTACATGCAGGGGACAGTGCTTTTAGGAAGCTCTGACTTTTCCAAATGCCAACTGTGTGGATGGCTTGCTTAGCCACAGAAAGCTGGCAGCCCTTGCTGGTGATGCTTTGGCATGGCTCTGTGGTGTCACTCACCTTTGTCTCATGCCCAGCAGGTTCTACTCTGCCCAGCGTCTACAGCAGCATTAACTTACTGCCCATTCATCTTCTCAAATGTTCTGGCAGATTTTAGTTGTTTTGTAGTGTCTGTTTTTATACCCATCATTTTTAAAATATTCATATCCATGTAGCAAATGTTTAAATTATGAGATGAGAAGATGGCTATTCATGAGGTTGTATTTGGTTCCTGTGGAAAAAATGAAGTTGTTTAGGATTCCTGAAAGGTTTGAACAATTGTTTAAAAGACAAGAAGGCAGATTGATGTTTGACTTAAATATATTTTATCTTTATAAGAGATCGTTCAGAGAAGAGATTGTTTTGTGCCCTATTTGTTTCAAGGCCATGTGCCCTTGTTAAGACACTTTGTGTGTTAGGCCTCTCCAGGCCTGGAAATCATCTGGTGGTGGTGGTGCTTCACAGTTCATAATGTCAAGTTCAAATTGCAGGTGCTAACCAAACAACAGAAACCTCTCATCTATAATTGTGAGATTTAAAAAAAAACACAACCTGCCTGAAAAGTTTGAAAGACCTAATGGTAAACTATGTGTCACGCAAAACAAGATTATATGGTGTAGAGTGTGTGCAATATGGTTTTACTTGCTGCAGAATGTATTTTTAATGTGGTGGTATCTATTTTAGTCTGTAATCTAGCACTCTCTTTCCTAAAACAGAAGGACCCAGGCCTTCAGTAGCTCTTCACACGTTGCCAGTATGTTGTCAGAACATCAGCTCGTCTCCTGAGTCATCATGGCACAGAATTGGTGAAGGCAGTTTCTTGACACTAGAATAGCCTCAGGGACTTTGCTTTGTATTTTTCATGTTTAATTTAGAGCAACTGTGGGTTGCTATGAAGTACATCAAACAGTGGCCGGGTCTCTAGCAGACTGAGACATTATCATTCCGAAACTCCTGTTACCTTTTTTTCCCTTGGCAATGACATATTCCTAACTGTGGCTTGATCAACATGGAAGGACCTTGATGTAAAGAAATGCTGAAGTTACAGGGTATGTTCACGTCAGAGAAGCAGTTGATAGGAAGCAATGTCATAGCAAATAAAGCAATGATGAGCTGCTCTCTATGCCTGATAGTGTGAAAACAACAGAACAATTGGAAGAGTAACTAAATCAAACCTGCTAAAAGATAGTATTGGTCTCTGAATAATGTAACTGGATTGCAGTGCTTCCTGGTGTAGAACATGATGGAAGCCCAGACATGATGACAATGTTCAGAGGATCGAGAAAACATGGAAAAGAAGAGTACCCAGAGGCACAGGTGATGGAAGATGTATTGCAAGATCTAGAGTGTTCTCTTTGTGTTGAATTTGCTAGTTTATTTTGAAGGAAACAGTTTAATCACCCTTTCAAAAGAAAAAAAAGTTAATTAGCACCAATTAATTCCAACTTCATTAGCTGTAAGCAAGAGATGAAGAGAACAGCAGTGATGTTCTACTGTTCATTACAGGTGACTGAGCTATCCTTCTGAGTCAAATCATAGTGATTTCAACAGGGACAGTGAAATAATACTGTCCTTGTAGAAGATGTGGACAGCACCATATTAATAACGCTTAGAGCAGCTCTGTTCTTGATGGATATACTCCCATCAACAAGAGATGAACACGGACTTGTAGATGATCAGGGAAATGTAAAAAGAACCCATCTGAAGAGGTGTACCTGGATGCTCTCCATGGAACGCGTGGACACAGGCAAAACAGCTGTGAATTAGCTATCACAGGTACTGTTGTCCGTGCAGCCCAACAGAACTGGTCCAAGGACATAGAGATGAATGGAATTTGGGAGTAGAGAGGACAAGATGAGCTAGCTCTGGGTGCTTTCCCTGTTCTGAACCAGGTGTGTGCTGGATTAAGAAGGGCAGAAACCCAACCAGTTGTAAAGTGAACCTTGGTGGGTGTCTCTTGAATTGCGGCAATAGCAAGGATAACCCTGGCAGATAGCTTACCTCTTGAATCCTGTATGCCATAGAAACAAGGGTTTAATGTTCCACTCTGGGATATGCTATCTCGCTTTGGCAGGCAGCAGAGGATCATCTCAGAGGTGTTTCTTGCCTGTAGTCTCCAGATGTCTTTCAGCAGTACTGGTGGCTGCGGACAGCCTTGTCCAGTCTGTGGCTTTTTCATTTGCAATTTTCTTTGCTTTTTGCTTAAAAAAAATAAGGAATTGGAAAGCTCAAAAAGAATGACATCTAAATATTAACAATAAACAGAAACTGACCCCTGGGCCATTTTTGAGACTGATTTGATTACAGCAAAGTGCTTGCCATCTTGTTCACAGTAGTAGATACACGTAGCAACGGGACTTCATGCCTGTGGCTCTTCTATTTGTGAGAGGAAAACCTGCAGGGTTTTTTGCAGTGTTTCATCAATGTGTATTTTATTAGAAAAAAAGGTATATTTTAATGTGTGGAGGCAAAAAAGTGTTAAATATTTTAAACTTTACTTACAGCACCTTTTAGAGATAAATTGTGCTAACCAGATTATCCATGTAGATGCATTAGGACTGTATGTAGGCATTAATATTATAAAACTTACTTTGAGAATGTTAGACTTACATTCATACAGTATGGGAACCATGCTGTTTGGAGTAAATAATGGGGAAAGAAGGAAGAGCAAAACATTCCTGACCTTGTATTTTCTCTTCTACTTTGGGAAAGACAAAGTTCATAGCATCTACTGTAAGTTTATCTTCAGCTAATCACTGGTAAGATAATTCTTCTCAGAAGTTAAGGAAGACTTATGGAAAAAGAGAGTTTTACAAAAGGCTCAGTGAGGGCATTGTGAAAGAGACTTCAGACATCCGAATGTTCGACTGGGGACCGGGTGAGGGTCGAAAACGTTGTTTCTCTTCAGCAGCAGTGGGAACCAGCTACCTGGATAGGCAAGGTGTCTTACCCTCTTCGTGCTCTCAGGTGGCATCAGCTCTCCCCTTAGCACCTCACAACGTTTCTTGGCACAGTTCTTGTTACATTTGGTAAGCTTGGACTCTCTGGGGCTTTTTCTTCTGTTTTGTTACTTTTCCATCTTTTTTAATGTTCAGCATGATAATTTGTATTGCATTGAGCAGCACCTCTCAGGCATTGTAGCAAATGGTCCAGCCCCTTTCCCCGAGGAAAGCATCAGAAGTGTGAAATTTTCTTTTCGTAAACAGTACCCCATCGAAGTGATCTCATTTATGAGTGAGGATGAACAAGCTAGAACAGTAGCATAAGGCAAAGGCAGGAAAGGGATGACCATGAATATTTTGGGTAAGTTTTGGAATAATTGGTCTGTTGCTTGAGGGCGCTGTTAAGACTTGGTTTGCAGAGACCAAGTTATTTCTTATATCAGCAAGTAGCTTTTAAAGTAGAGGAAATGGAACAGAAAATCTTCCCAAAAAATCTTCAAGGTTTATGGATGGCCATAAGGGATAACCATTCCCTGCAGAGTTCTGTTATTCCACTCTGAACTTAATTTTTGCTTTGCACTTATAATCTATCAAGTGATTACCATTTATTTGATGGCTGTGTTTTGAAGCAGACAATTTCTGTGTCATATTCCTACTTCAGCTTCTGTCATTACCCCAAGGGTTTTTTGCCAGATAAGTTTTCCTGATACATTGCAGGTGTTTGAAAAGTAAAAATTATTCATTGGATCAACTTTTTCAATATATGGAATAAATTGTTCCTGTAAACTGCAGCTTATCTCCCAGTGTGGAATTTAGCTTGCCTCACTGTTCCTGTTTATGCAGAGCATTTGAAACTGTAGATCTTATCAAAGGCCAGTAATGAGAGCAGTGTTTTACTACTCATCCTCTCCCTTCCCACTCCCAGCACACTGTATCCTGTATTTTGTAAAACAGATAGTGAGATGCAGAGTTCAGTCCTATTCCCATCTGGATAGGTTTGAAATTTCAATTGCCTTTTAGGAAGCCAGACAAATTGCTTGAAAAGCAGTGATAAAAAAGGTTTCTAGGAAAAAAGGCATATTCCATCTGTTTTACAAAACTTAGGCAAACTTTTCTGGGGAGTCTTAGAGGGTAAAGCAGCTATTCCTGCCACTGGACTGCAGCAGGGACAGCAGTAGCAGAGCATATCTGTGGGATGTATTTACAGCAGACAACAGAAATCACAGTAATTGGCATCCTTTTTGTTGCTGGTGCAGCTCTGCCAGCACTCCCCAAAGAGGCCTCGTGTGGTGGTAGCCTCCAGAGCAGACAGGGTAGCATCACTGGGCACTCTACTCCTGCAGTGAGGAGAGGGTGCTCCAGGTGCTCCTGGGGACACACCTGGCTTGGAAAGCTGTCTGGCTTGAGGAGGTGGCAGGAACAGCAGAGCGAGAGACAGGCAAGAGCCCTGTGTGTGAGGGAGTACATCAGCCAGCCTTTGGAACCCAATATCACAATTTCTTGGATATCTAAATCTACAAAATGGTTGTAAAAATGAATGGATTCTCTTCTGTCAAGTTTTAGTGTTTTTAGTGACAATGGCTAGAGAAATAAGTGTTTATAAAAACAGGCTCTCTTTTTGTGGAGCAGTGGAAAATGATATAAGGTCTGATGCAAGTTAAAGACTTAGAGAAACATGCCTGCATTGCATACCACTTTCTCTTCAGTTCTACTGTTAAAGGTATTTCCTACTCCGGGATGCTGAGAACCACTCAGTGAATGTCTCCCATCTGTTAGGAGTGATTTGCAGAGACTTGTTATTGTCTTTAAACAATTACAGTCCAAATGGAAAGTCAGTATCTCAGTTACTGATGACTCTGTCAAGTGTTCTCAGGCTCTAACACACCAGCCAGACTTCCAAAGGCCCTTTGAATAACTGAATCACTAAATCTGTTCATGTGGCCAGGAGGAGGTGAAGAGCTTCAAGGTTGCCTTTGATGCATTTTTCTTTTTTCCTTGAGAAGTTCAGGTATATATGGTTTTTTTAGAAGAAAAGATCCTGTATTTTTATAATAAAAGATTTTTGTCTTAATTTCTAGTAGCTGTCAACGTAAAAAAAAATCTGCTTGTGTATGACAAGGACAGCAGAAACAGACAACGAAAGGCCCTTTATTCTGCATATGAACTAGTCTGCAAATATAGTGTGGAAAACGTTAATTTTATGTTTGGCTACAATGAGCAAAGGCAGAAATCCCTAGCTTCTAATTAGTGCATTATTATTGTATCTCCTCTTCAGATATCAAACACCAGTTCTCTTTTTAAATATGCAAACAGTAATTACCATTACAGTACTCTACTGATTTAATATACTATTTGAAAATATTTCCCTTTGCTTTTTGCTTTATTGTGAAAAGTTACGGCTTTTACCAAAGAATGCTGAGGAACTTGGGCTGCTTATATGGATCATTCTTTCTGTAGTTTTTGCTTTTGTCTTTGGCAAATGGGTGATTTTTAATCTCCATAATCAGCAACCAAACATAAGAGCAACAAGTAAGATCATTTATTTATCTGTACTGTCAATATTTTGAGTTCTCCAGTGATAACCAAGTGTTATTGTAAATGTGAAGTATTTTATGGATCAAAAATATTTTGCAGCATGATGTAGATCTTTGCTCAGTACAGAAGAGTGGTTGTAGTTACTTTAGATACATGGAGTCACAGCCACAAACATGGCTTTTCTTGCTGGTTCTTTGTTAGGATGTTGGTTTTGCCAGTAATGATGAACTGAAGAAAAATAATTATTTTTTTTTACCTGTAGAATGTAATTTAGGATTTTTATTTCTTTCAGAAGTGTTTCTGTTATTACTAGTGCACTGCTTGCACTGATTACTTATATGATGAATCGTATTTTTGGTGTGCAAAAGCCTGTAGCAACATGTTTATCAATCAGTATTGATGCAGTGCTCAGTATGACAGCATCAGCGTGATGTGGCTGTAATCAAGTGATCAGAGTCAGACTTCAGAGGTCTCTATGAGAATTTAGCACATATAAGTATGGGAGGGACATATAAATAGATATCTGAATATCCTGTTATTTTGTCCTAGTTGTAGCGTATCAACGCACACGTATTTATAGGGTACTTCCTTAACAAAAGGTCCAGGTGTTTTGTGAACCACTGTCATAAGCTGTTTTTGAATGGAGGACAGTAGCCAGCTAACATAGCATAATAGGATTTTTGTGCTTGGCTGCCTCTGTCCTTATTAATCCTAGTTAATTTTTTATTATGTTTTTTTTACCATGTCCCTCTGGTGAAAATAGCAGTAAGAAAGAGGTAAGCACATGCCTCTGACAGGACAAAGGAAAATATAAGCCTGAATGTTTAGGAAAATAAATCTGAATGTTTAGGGCATATGAGCTTCAGGTGGTTATTGTTTAGAGAGTAGGTTAAGGAAAGGCAGGCTCAACAGTGCTGCAAAGCTGGGGTATGTGATTCTGGAGAAGAAGGTTGAATCTATGACCATCGACTTTTGTAGCCAACATCTACTTGAAGTAATTGGTAGCATCTTTCCCTTTCCCCTCCCCTTGGGCTCATGTCCTGGTGCTGCAGTTTCTATCCCCTTGCAGCCTGGTCCTGCCAGCTGCAGGATGCTGCTGTCCCTCTCCCTGTCTTGGTGGGAGCAGAGCCCTGGTGAAGAAACGCTGCCAGGTCTGCATTCCTGCCGTGTTGGGGCAGCTCCAGAGTGTAGGAGAGCACTTTCCATATAGTGAACCTGTGCCTGGTTGGTTTGAGCTTTGCTGCACCGGAGTCAGAGGTTTCTGGTCAGGGAATTAACTGAAAGCTTAGGAGTTGTGGACAGGGAAAATTAATTTGTGTTTTATTTTTTCTTTTTCCTCAAATGAACTTAGATGTCATTTTGAGTAAGGTCTGTTTTATCAAAAATACCTGCTACTCCTACCAGTTTCTGTGCTCTAAGAATATTCTCCAGGACTCTTAAAATATACTTGAGAAAAGTACTGACTTAAGATGCAGTTTTTTAAGAGGAAAAACTGCAGGCTGTTTGATCTAAGGCAGACAATTAATAAATTATAGACTAAAGACTTAAAAACTAGAATAAAATGTGTATTTCTAAAGATTTTTTTGAGAGCAAGTTTAAAAAGTTTCCCAACACAGATGATGATGTGGCTGATAGAGAAGAAAATATGGAAGTGTGATATAGGTGTGTCCAGATGGGAATAACACTTAGTAGGGAGTGTGAAGGTCACAGTGGCCAGGAGCAGGCAGAGGAAATGGGACAGTAGGAGATTGGATATTGTGTTGTCTTACGCCACTTGCATAGCTTTGGACTTGTCTTGGACCTTCTTTTACTCATTTTTTGGAGCTTAAGCCCAGCCTTTCCTTGTAGAAAGCTTTGACTGAGGAATATGTGATGGTTTCTTAACATTGATAAATTGTTGTCAAAAAAGTAGTAACTTCATCAGCAAAATCAAGGAAAGGATTGAGCAAGAGTAAGTGTAGTAACGAAGTTTAATTTGGGCTCGGCTATTAAAGAAAAGGATGCTTTGAAAGACCAGGCTGGATAGATTAGGGTATTGCACAGATCAAATGAAACCATTCTGCCTGCTGAGGAAGCAGGGAGACATGAAGCTGAGAGACGTGGGATGGTGGTAAAAGGTCTGTTCCCAGGGTCCTGGAACTTCTGCTCCTTATGTATCAGGTGATTGATTATAATTCAGCTATTGGCATGTGTTTGGATTTACAAAGAGTTGAAAATAAAGGATCCAAAACTGTTTGATCTCAAATGCAGACTGGGTTGACGCAAGTACCTCCATCAGTATGTTGGGAGATGGCTTTTTGGAGACTCGGATGTGGGATTGGAGGAAAGAAGAAATCTTCATAGCTGATGTAGTAGATGATCTTACAACTTATTTAAATTTCATTACACCTAATAACAGTATAAGCAATATCAGGGGTTATAACTTCAGTCCACAGGAAATTGCCTCGGCAATGGCAAGATAAATGGTTTGTGAACAATCCATGTGTAACAAATGAGTTATTCTCCCCAGTGACTGTAAATACTGTTTAACAGCTGTATGCAGGTTCAGCTTTCCAGCAGAGAAAGCTGGAAAATCCTAGGGCAGTCAAAAGGCATCAACTCACATGTGATGCTGACTAAATGCAGATGGCTTAAGTGGTTCCTGTCCTCAGTTTTATACTTTGCCTATTTCTTGAAGGCTGCTGCTGCTGCAGCAGTACTGGCTGAGTGAAATATGAAATATGTGTGTTTACATTTATGAGCCAAACTGTAAAAATGTGTTTAGGAGCAGAGTCGCATAAGCCAGCACTTGTAGCTGCTAAAATTCTTGTGGCTGAGAAGCATGAGAGGAGCATTTCTTGTTTGTTGAATGCAGCTGAGGAGCTATGAGTAGTAAAAATGACTGTGATTGAAAATGGGCAGAGAAAAAGTCCAAAGTTTGTTTTATTTGGGCTGTTAGCCTGTTAAATTGGATCAGGTAGAAAAAAGCATTCCAGTAATTGCAAGAGTGTGGTTTAGCAGGGCTAGAAATGGCAAGGATTCTCAAAGGACAATTCCTGTCCTTTGCCTGTGAAAACTTTCACCTTAGGCACAGATGCCAATACTGACAATTTTGAGACATAGCAAAATTATTTGGAGCAAGGGTTAGTTTTTCAGAGCAGCAGTGTTTGTCATTTTAGAGGGGAGAAAAAAAATCAGTACAAAAGAGCTAGAAGAATTAACTTTATAGACTGCTTGGGGAAACTTTGGGATTAGGTCTGGGTCTAAACTCTGACATCTTGACACCAACTAGGGAAACACTTGCATCAGCTGCTGTGATGTGATTTTGCAATTCTGCGGAGGCCTGGATGAGAGCAGGTTAGTCGTGTTGCCGCACACACAGAAGAGCCTAGTTGGAAGGCTGATTGCAGACACTAGGGATCAGCTTCTGCAGCATATCAGGAACTTGTGCTCATTTTGTCCTTCTGTGTTGCAGAAGTGCAGATATTCGTGGTTCATCCGCAGCTGGATAAAGGTGTAGGGACAGCTGGTGTAGTCTGGCAGGAATGGACTACAGAGACACTGAATCTTTCTCAGTGGATTTTCCTGCTGGCATATTAGGTAATTGGAAAATCATGTGGCGGGACTGGTTTTCAGAAAGTGTAGCATTCTCCGTGCCATCCCTGAGGAAGGGTCTTCTGAGCCTAGAGGAATTTGGCATTCTGAGTGAAATACTCCTCTGCAGGCGTGAGGACCTGATTGGTGACATATTCAGGTCTCAGTTGATTATAGGAGATATCCGAGACCTTTCCAGTACTTGATGATGACCATATGGCTACTGTGCTCTTTGCAAAAGCCTTGGCTGAGGGAAAAGAAGCTTTCTACGGATATAATCATAATGCAGCAAGAACCATCCATCAGCGTTTTGGTTCCAGGCACTGATATGTTGCAAAAGACAGTCAGGAGAGCCAAGCTGTTGTGCAGCGTGGGAAAGTGTTCATCAGCATCTAAGTGGATCCTTGCATCAGCCAGAAAGCAGCTGTGAACTGTTTCATGGGCAAGTTCGAGGTTTGCTCACTAAAATATCAAGAGGTTTTGACTGTAGCATAGTTTCCAGTTCATAAGCCTTCCACCTCTGGTGGGTGAAATAGGATTCTAGAAAAGGGAGTGCACCCAGCATGTCTTATTCCTCTTGGTGACTTACCAATCAGCAGTCAGTGGGAAACATCAGATAGCTGGCCACTTCTCATATTGGGCTTTAAATTGGGTCATCCTGACTGGTTAAACAGAGCTCCTGACAAGGCACAGATGCAATTCCAAAAACCCTACAGTGCAGCATAGAGGGGAGAAAGTGTCCTCTTGTAAGAACAAAATTAACTTGACCTGTATGAAAAGAAAATATGGTTTTGGACAATCAGTCGTGTTTGAAAGCAAATGATTACAGGAAGCTGTCCGTTTTGATTCCACCCACAAAGTAGAAATCCCACAAGGATGGAAAGCAAAAGTCTGCCAAACCTAGTGGGCTTAGTAGTTTTATTTTGGTATGTTCACTCTTCAGAAATGTTGCATTGTGAGGAAGAGAGTTACTCTTGTGGGAAAAAAATACATAATTTTTACAGACAAAATCCTGCATTGTCTTAAAAAAAACATGAGTCCTTGAGCAATGGAGCCCTGAAGCCTGGTTCCTGGTGGCATTGTCTGCTGTCCAAATCTTCTCCTCCCTCCCCTGGAAAGCTGGCTGCCCTCCTTATTACCCATTCCCCATGTCCTCTGCTCTGACTTACACAGGTTCCCAGCTGAGGGAGTGATGGGCCCCTCTCTTGCCGCTGTGCCATCCTGGTGGCTCAGGTGCCCATCACACCTGCAAAAAAAATCTTCCCTCTCTCTCTCCCCACCCTTGCCCTCCCTGCCTGGTTTTTATGCCAATTTCCTAATTATTTTAAATAATTGGTTTATAGTCTGTGAAAAATTTAGGATCAGTCTTTTGGAGAAAGTAGAGAAAGGTAAATAACATTAAGCAGAAGCAACAAACTCACATCCCTTAGTTCCAATTCATAGTTCTTCCTCACCCTACAGAGAGTAGTGTACGTTATTAATGTTGCTACTGATCTTATCCAGCTTTGTGTTTCTTTGTCTTCATCCAAGAAAAAGAAAATCAGCTTAAGTATACACTTAGCTCTAAGAATATGAATAGCTGAAATTCTGAAAAATAAAGAACAAAATTGAAGTTACAGAGGGTCACAATAATCCTGACAGTTTATACAAAAATGTATTCTCTTTTCACACTTCTTTTCCTATTTACACTGAGCTAGTTTGCTTATAGTAGCCACTTGATATGCTCAGGTTGCCAGAAGACTAAAGCTTTGAGAACTCTGCACAGCAGCTTGTTTTTGTTACTGTGCTGTGCTGGCTTAGGGTTTGGGCTGGTATTAAAAAAAAAAAAAACTAAAAAAAAGTTAAATATTTGCTGATGTGTTTCCTGCCTCCCACTCACTGTGTTTCAGAAAGTCTTCAGAAGAACTGGACATGGATAAAGTAACAGCAGCCATGGTACTCACGAGTTTATCTACCAGCCCTTTGGTCCGCAGCCCTCCTGTCCGACCCAATGGTAAGCCTTTGGAGCCAGGGGCTGCGGGAAGGGGTGCCAGGACTGTTTATTTGGGGATTTGCATCCAGGAGTTGTGGCCATGGTGGAGAACAAATGCTGTCTTCTAGTATGCTGAGGGTCATACTGAGCTTTGCTCAAACCTAGTCGAAGTCTTTGGTGCAGTGTTGTTGGAAATGAAAAGAAATCTCTTTTGTAACTATAGCGGCTCCAGTTTATGAAATGGGAGATACCCCATTCCATAAATGGGATATGAGCACTGTGTAAGGTATCCTGACCTCACTGAAACACTAATTTTCTGAAGATCTTGTTTGCCTTTGCACATATAGAATCCTAGAATTGTGGAATGGTTAAGGTTGGGAAAGACTCTAATCTCACCAAGTCCAACCATCAACCTGGGCACCACCACCATGTTCACCCCTGATCCATGTCCTCAAGTGCCATTAATGCCAGTAAGTGTGATAGCAGTTGTTCTTGTCCTCCACTCCAAGGAAATCAGATCATATTTTACCCAAAACCACAATGAGGCAAAGCACTTCCAGATCAGAGCCCTCGGCTGAAAGGCCACGCACTAGCAATCTGTACAGCAGCAGATCTGCAGATGCAGATGCAGGATTACACCCTCAATTCCTGTGCTCTTTGTAACTCTCTGATGTCTTCCATCAAATCCATAATCCCTTTAAAGACTACATCATTTATGGTATAGCAGAAGATACACAAATAAAAATAAATATAAAAAGTTTCTTGTAATAAAGAAATTGGTAATTAAATATAATTAATCTGTGCAAGCTTGACTGGAGTTAAAATAAATTTTTAAGTGTTCTATTTTAGGGAATAATTTAAATTAGGACACCCTTGTTAGGATACCTCAGCATTGTTTGTATGACACTGGCTCTTCTTTTCATTTACCCTGCTAAATAGACACTAGATGCCCTTCTCCTGTAAATAACTGGAAGAATGAGGAATACTTACAGAGCAAATTAAGAGGGTTGTAGTCTTTGTATTTCTTCCGGCATTCTTAAAAGAAATTAATACCAAATGTCACATCTTTAAACATTTTTGAACAAACAGTGTGGGTTCTCCATTTATTTCCAGCAAATATAAGTTTTATCCATTTTGCTGGAATTCTAGCTATGAACACCCGTGGCTCTTGTTTGTGTGCTTTTGGGTGTTGAAAACCAGAACTGTTTATGGAGTACCACTGCTCTGAGGAGCCCTGGGAAACCTCCATCAGTGACATCCCCGGTGACTGTCCTGCCTCAGGGCAGGAGGTTGCCAGCCCCTGGGAGCGGCCAACAGAAGGGTAAAAACACACCTGCTCTCCAGCTGCTCAGCTCACAGACAAAACCACAGCGGAAGATGGATCTGTGCTGATGTGCCAGGCAGGGATTTGGAGAGGCCGAGGCACACACATGTCCCCGCTGCATCCCTGGTCCCGGGGAGCTGCTCCGCTGTGGGTAAGGCAGTACTTGCCGCCTCAGACAGTCTGAGCAGCTGACACGTGTCAGGAGCGGCAGTGCACATTAGCTTCCCAACAAGCCTTTTGAATTGCTAATAGGTAAATGGTGGCTGTTAGCTACCTTTGATATTTCTTCGTGTGTTCTGCGTGCTCTTTGATATTTCTTCACACAGCTTGTCTGCTTGTTTCCCAAAATCTGGCAAGACTAGCCTGAAAAAGTAATTCACATGTTTTCAGTAGTCACAGACGAGATTTTGAATCTGTAGTTGCCACCTTTTCCCTGAATATCTTTGTTTTGCCTGACTAATTAAGACATACTAAGGACTCAAATAAAAGTGTGAACACTTTAAGCTCACTTGGTGTTGCAAGGCTAGGCTCTGATCCTACTAATACGAGCAACAAATGTACTAATGATTAGTTCTTTCTACATGCTTTTCCAAAAAAGTCCAATAAGGAGCAGTGTAATTAAAGAAACATTTGTTTAAAAAAATGGATTTTTTCCCATCAGTAAAAGAAAACAACATTAGCATTAATATTAAAGGCAGATCTGTGCTGGAATTATTGGGGATGATCACCCATGTAAACGGGATCAGAGTTTGGCCCTTGTTTCCCTGCAGCTGAGTAACATTTTGTCTGGTTCTCTTTCACACAACTCCAGCAATGTGAAAAGAGCCCCAAAGTAAGAGTAAGTTGCATTTATTTTTATTTTAAACTTCTTCACATAGACAGATTTGTTAGCATTAATGAGAACCAGTGTTTAGGTTTTTTTCTGTTGTCAACCTCATTCAACCTTTTCAACATTAAAAGTGTTCTTGGTTTGCAACTCTTTCTCGACAAGGTGAGGAGAAGCTGTAAACTCTGAGAATACAAAGTACCATCATAAATATATCAGAAAGTAGTAGTTGAAAGAGTGCTGTTTCCTTTGTTTATCTTCAGAAATGGAAATTTTAAGCTATGCTAAGGTCACAAGTTGATACCAGATGTATTTCTTGGCTTTGGCACAAGACTGAAGTACAAATACTTATAAGAAATAAAACTCACCTTCATTACAGTCACATGAAGTCTGTAATCACGAGCCAAAACATGGTATTTTCATATGTTAACTTACTAACTACCGGAAATCTATATGTCCTTTTCCAAAGAGTAATTGGAGAGGTAGAGGGGGAGCATTGATCCCGTTTATGCCGTGTGACCCTGCTCAGTAAATCAGTAACTCGGGGATTTGGCTGCTGCCTACTCAAGGGGGCACTGCATTCTCTTTTGTGAGCAGCTGACGTTAATGATTTAGGATTTCACCCAAAACCAACAAAATTGGGAGGAAAAAAAACAAAAATTCATTTGTTTTGGGGTAAGCTTTTGATAGCTCACTTTCTTGTTGATATCATTAGTTAACTTTCCTGTAAGACATTGAGAAGGAGTGAGGAGTGACTTCTGCAGAACTCTTAAAGGCAGGCACTGGCTTGAAAAGACTCGTCTCACACTTAACTGTTGTTCCATGAACAGATAAGAAGTTATTTGCTTGCCAGCTCCAAAGTCAGGTATTGCACAATGCTCAGGCACCTACAGTGTCATTGGGAACTGGTTCCAAAGCTTGAGTTAGGGAGAAGCTGCACCCAAACCGTCCCTGCACAAGTGCCCGAGCCCTGTGAGAACCTGGGACTTCTGGCGGAGCCGCCTGTGGCTGCACCACTGGATGTGCTCAGGCCATGCCTTTGCTGAGCTGGTGACCTACATACTCCTCTCCTGCCAAAAGCTCCTTAGGTGCTGGGAAGAGCAACATGCCAATGTCTAATGCCTGAGGACCTCAGCATGTGAAGCATGGCTCAAGCTGTGCCTCAGACTGCGCAAGCAATGCCGTTATTCCCACCCACAGTGCTGTAGAGTGTAACCTGTTTGTTAGAGTGTCTGCCTTCCCCCTCATGTCAGGGGAACAGCTGCCATGAGGAGGCAGTTCCTCCAGTGAGTAGGTGTGGAGGTGATCCAGTGTCTTTATGTTCCACTTCTGAAACCAGATGCCTATCAATACACCTGTATGAAGAAAATGGGGTATCCCAAGGGATACGTACCACCTCATGTAGGCGGAGGCATGTGTACTGAGAGATTATAGATGATAGAGTGTAATTATGGTTTTCTTTTGTGTTTTAATACTGGGATGATGATCATGTTTCTGCAGATCTGCTTAGTGTTCTGGGACTCAGAGTGTATACTCCCTTTCCTGTTGGCCATGTGGAGCTTGCTCTCACACCCACTACAGTCACATGTTCCTGTTAAAAGTTGAGGATGTATTTAGAATCATAGAATAGTTTAGGTTTGTAGGGACCTCTAAAGATCAATTTAAATATTTTCCTTTAATCATACATGCAATATCTGACTGTTTATTGCTGTTTATGCTCCAGAACAGGTTATTTTTCCAAACCCAGCATTTCTGTTTTAAAAAAGGAAAAATCAAATGTGGAATATGTAATTTATGTGCAGTGAGATAGATATGGTTGTCCTCTCTACATCCAATGCTTTCGCTTTCCTTTATTGAACATACAGTTAATTACCAACGTGGTATCTAAGCCTTGGAAAAAAGAGCTCCTTTAGCCCTAAAACAATGATACTCTTGTAATGATGGTTGTTGTTGTTTCTTGACAGAATCCCTGAATGGATCTTGGAAAGAAGGAGGATTTGTGCCTTCTAGTACCAGCAGCAGTGGGTACTGGAGCTGGAATGCTCCCAGTGACCAGTCCAACCCATCCACCCCATCTCCACCTCTGTCAGCTGATAGCTTCAAAACTTTTCGGACACCTTCCCAGCCAGATGATGGTATTGATGAAGGTGAAACAAGCAACCTTCTCTTCGATGAACCCATTCCTAGGAAGAGAAAGGTTAGCCTCATGTTAAATTCTATACCCATGGGCAGATAGGATGTTGATAGGCTTATTTTGTTGTGAGAAATCACACAGTAGCTCTGTATGTGTATTCTTCCTTGGCATCCAGTTAACATAGGTACTTAGCCTAGTCACTGTGTCTCATTCAACCTGGTCACCTCCTGCACACACATGCTGCCATCAGCACCACATATTTCCTGGCAGATGGTGAGGTTCTGCAGAGCCTCCTGCTCAGGAAACACTAGAGTAATTTCCAGAAGGTGTTGCCTCTGGCCATTCATGGGATTTCTGTCCTACTCTGACAGATTATCTGTGTGCAGGATGCAACAGGCAGCCTTTATATGTCATCACAAAAACTGGATGTGGCCTTAATACTCCTTGTTCCCTGAAAGTGCTGTTTGTCTGACAGCATGTCAGATACCTTAATACTGTGAAGCTTTCTCTGCACAAACATATGGAGTGAAAGAAGGAGAGAGAGAGTTCAACTTGGTGGCTTTTGATACAGTATTAGTATTGGCCAAATTTATCCTCAGTCAGAGTGCAAAAGCAGACTAAATAAAACACGATGTAAAATAAAAAAAAGGTCCAAAACTAACCCCAAAAAAGCACTCTTATGCTAGCAAGCAAGCTCCTCTGGAAGAAAAAGAAAACAAAGAGATGGCACTAGTCCAAGTTTCCATCCCTCCCAACACAACAGGACAGATTTTTACATACCAAGATGAAAAAGGGATTTTTTTGTAAGGAGAAAAACCAGAGAATTTATTCCCCTTAGTGAATTTGTTTCTGGCTAAGTCTGAGACAGTTAATTGCTTCATCACCAGCAGGAAGAAGTTTTAATGATTGTTTAAACCTGTTCAGATTTATCCTTTTGCTCTAGACGTTGTTTATTTGCTGACCCACGCTGTTCTTCCCTTGATCATGGGAGAGGATTTTAAAGTGTTTGTGTGTCTTGCTAAGAAGGAAAAGTATTTTTGGAGGACACTTCTGTTATGATAAATTAGAAGTTGTAGCTGACTGTTAAACTAAAGACAGAGATGATCTGGGGGTGTGTGGGACAGGAGAATAGGGGTGCAGAAGTGTGCTGGTTTGCCTTCTGCTTCTCAGTTAATGTTCATCTTAGCTGCATCGTTCTCACTGCTCAGCTGTGATGAGACAGATGGGTTTGCAGCTGCCATCTTTATTGTTTTCTGAGTTGCTTTCAAATATTTCTATTTATGTACCCACCGTAGGTCTATTATACTATCTGTTCTGGTTCACAGGGATTTTGCTTTGTATGGCAAATGTTTTATGTAGATAAACAATAACATTCCATGCCAAACTTGGTTTTATAAATTAACTTCCTTTCCTGCAGGTTTTTTTTATTCTGGCCCCAGCAGAATACTTGATCTAAGTACAACTTTGCACCTTTAGAAGCCGAAATAAAAACATTCATATTATTTCTTCTACAGAGCTGCAAAAGTCAGAAGGAATAAGCCTGTAAATAGAGTGATTGGTAACCTTACTTTTACTCATTAAAGTTTCTTCCATTTCATGTGTGGAAAATGTCATGTTAGGAGGCACTTCCCATTAAGAAAATTGTTTGCCTAAAAGTTTTCACTAATGTAGTTATTCCTCACCAAACCATTTATGTTCCATTATTTTCTTATTTAAAACATTAAACCTCAATAGGCAATTTTTGGACTAGTCAAAAATGGAAGCATGGTTTTTGTTCTTTATTTGTACTGAGTGATCTCTCACTTGATTATGTTAAAATGCACTGGTTTTTGCAAGCTCCTGGCACTGACAGTTAAGGATCTTAAGGCATCAAAACCACAGTGGAGCTAGGAAAATGATTTTACCTTCAAACTGGGGATGGATGTTAAACCATTCTGTGTTCATAAAGATGCACAGGGTGTTTGTGATGTCACATTGGAATTCCTAAAACCTAAATGATAAGCATGGCCTTCATCTTGTTGCTATAGTTGGTGGTTGGTTGCGTGGTTTTGAGCTGATAGTAGTATTTAATATTATGTTGTAAAAGTAGGAAAAGGTCAGTCAGAATTGCTAGATAGATTGTATTTAATTGGAGGGGGAGAAAAGAATTCTGCATCTATTTGAATGATAGTTGTATTATCAAATAAAAGAACACGGACGTAATTTATGTGCAATTTCTGCCGAAGTAGAAGTTTTTCATATAAACAGTGTGATCAGGTACCTCAAGTCCCAAATCCCTTAGCAACCATACTTTCAAACAGATGTTAGACTGACAAGTAACTATGAGAACATGTTACTGCAATCAACGTATATTTTAAAAAGCCCATCAGATGAGATTACTTTTTTGTAAGTTACATTCTAATCATCATCTTTCTAGCAAATGCTGAAACCATCTACTGGTATGCAGTTCCAAAGGGTCAAAACTGAAGAAAGCACCAAGTTAGCTTTTGTTCAAGACATTCACCTAATCTTATGTGTAACTAAAATTACAGAGTAATAATACTTTATTTTGAAGCTCTTCCTCATGTTAATAACGTGTTCCGTAACAATAAATTATTTTTGAGAAGTATAAATTATTTAGATTTTTTTTTAAATGTAAAATGTACAAAATTGGTTTCATTTTCAAGTAAAATTAGCTTTTTAATATCTTCAGAGTTCTGCAACATCTGTGTTGTTTGTTATCACATGCTGTGCTTTACATTAAGACTGGTTTTCTCCCAGTCTTCAAAACATCTAAGATTGGGATGCTTATAACCTTGTTGGCTGTGCTCTAAATCAGTGATAACTCAGTTTAGATCAGTGAAATTTTATTAAAGAATATAAAAAGAATATTAAAATGAGATTATGCACTTTTTTTTTCTTTTACATGTTGAACACAGCATGATGGCTTCTCATTCTCTTGTCCAAATAAGGGTAACAGCAGCTTCTGAATGCAATAAAAGCGTTTTTTTCCACCTTATGGGTGAATATTGACATAGCAGAAGCTGTGGTTTTCTGGCACAATACTTTTTATAATTTGCAAATTCCATGAGTGGAAACATTTATAAGAGCTTGCTTTAGAAAGACCTGAATTTAAGAAAGTGCTTTGCATTAAGTGAGAAGTCCTCATCAGTTTTCTTTTTTTGAAAGAAGTGTAGACAGGTATCATCTACCTCCTTTAGTGGGGAGACAAACTGGAACTTAAAATGAAAAAGCTTTGCCAGTGAACAAAGAGAGATAAAGTTTTGTCACAGGCTGTTCCTGCAGCTTTTCACAGGAATTCTGTTGAATTCAGTAGGGTGACAGACTTGACAGAAACTATTGGGTTATCACAAATTTGGAGGAACTTTCACAGTGTCTGGTAACTGTTTATCTGTTTTAGGTGGTTTAGTTTTCTTTTATCTTCATAGAATTGTAGAATCACAGAATTGTTTGTTGGAAAAGACCTTTAAGATCATTGAGTCCAGCTGTTAACCCAGTTACTGTTAACTGCCAAGTCCACCACTAAATCATGTCCCCAGGCGACACATCTGTGCGTCTTTTAAATACCTCCAGGGCTGGTGACTCAGCCATTCCCCTGGGCAGCCTGTTCTGATGCTGGCAACCCCTTTCAGTGAAGAAATATTTCCTAGTATCCATACAACTTCCATACATCTAATCATGCTTTACTCATAATTTTCAGAACTCCATGAAGGTGATGTTCAAATGCCTGTGGAAAAACTGTGGGAAGGTACTGAGCACAGCTGCAGGGATTCAGAAGCACATACGGACCATTCACCTTGGGTAAGAGAGCAGTCTCTTTGGAAGTCTGAAGGATTTGGTCTAGCAGGGGAGCAATTGCACTTGGCTGGGGAGATGAACTGGATTGTCCTTGGCTTTTCCGTCTTATATCCCTAGGTTTCTGAGGAATTGGTAGAGTAGTGGGTCAAAGCAAATGAGCACTTCTTCCAAAAGTGAGGCACATTCTTTCCTGAAGTTCTATGAACTTTGCTAGAAGGTCAAATACAGCTCTAGGTCACACTGCACTTCCCTATCAGCCTCACAGCTCAGTGGCATTTACGTGGTATGTGCTGTTTGCACATCACATCCAGGATGACGCTGTGCAGAAGGCATGTGTCAGGGTCTTGCATGAATACTTTCCGGCTTTGTTTCACATCAGGTCAGGTGCTTGCGCCAGTTCTGAGTTGAATAAATGCAAAAACAAAAAAAAATGAATGCTAAAAAAAAAACCCCAAAACCACAAAGCACCCAAGAAACCTGGGAAAAAAAAAAGAAACAGAGCCGCAATTCCATGTTGCCATGGTTTGCCCCCAGCTGGCTACTAAGTACCATGCAGCTGCTTACTCACTATCCTCTTCCTTCTCTGGTGGGAAGGAGAATTGAAGGAAGAAAAATAAACTTCATGGGTTGAGATAGGAACAGTTTAATGATTGGTTGGTGGGGGGTAATAATGACATTAATGATAATATTAACAATAATACTAATTATGATTATGATAATAATAATTGTAATGAAAAGGAGAGAGAAATTAATAAAACTGAAGAGAAACAAGTAATGCTCAACACAATTGCTCACCACCCACTGACCAATGCCCCAGACAGCAACTGGTGTCTCCCAGCCAACTCCTCCCAGTTTATAAACTGAACATGACATTCTATGGTATGCAATATTTCTTTGGTCAGTTCAGCTCAGCTGTCCTGGCTGTGCTCCCTCCTGGCTTCTTGTGCCCCTGCTCACTGTCAGAGTACAGGAAACTGAAAAATCCTTCACTTAAAAGTAAGCACTGCTCAGCATCAACATTATTCTCATCCAAAATCCAAAAGGCAGCACTGTACCAGCTAATCAGAAGAAAATTAACTATCCCAGATGAATCCAGGATGCATGGGAATGTTACTTGGACTAGAAGCAAAAGCAATGAATCTTTTAGGATACAAGTTTGTTTCAGAGCTTTAGTTTGCAACCTAAGTCTCCTGTGCAGTTCACTGAGCGACCTAGCTATCTCATATACAGTTACAGTGGGGACTCATGTTCTTCTCCTGTTAGGTATGTGAAAATCCATCTTTGCAGTGTAGGTCTGTGTTACCCACTGCTTAAAAATTAAAGTGACCACGTGGAGGTAATCTGATGTGGAGCTCAGGATAGTCTCGAGAAGGTCATAGCAGTTATTGTTGGGCTTAAGAGTAAGGGTATCAGAGACAGAGAAAATCTCTCTCAAAATGCAGTTAGGAACGCAGCTTTGCCCTTTATATTATGGGGACATCCTTTTTGTGGCATGGGAGAGGGAGAAGTCAACAGCAGAACTTTCCTGGAATTTGGAGTTAGTAACTTTGCTGGAGAGAGGAGTTTTGGTGAGTGACTAATTACAGTTTAATGGATGGTACTTCTGGTAGAGCCTTTCAAACCTGCTAGATCCATGCTCTCTATCAACTAGTCTATTCAGTAAGGTGATGAGGAGACCTCAGGTAGAGGTATACAGGCAAGCAGGCTGAAAAACTGGCTAGGGGATGGTTTGGGGGTGCATGCTCGGGAAAAGGGAGACCCAGTGTTCAGCCCTATATGGACGTGCAGGCAGGAGGACGCTTAGGGCTCTCAGATTTCCTATATGGAAGATTTGGGAGGAAATACACATGTGAGCTGTGAGTTACCTCAGTACAGCGTGTGGATTATGAATGTGCTAAAACAGGGGTTTGACGGGGCTGCTTCAGTGCTAGCGTTTGCTCTCAGACCTGCAGCAGATTAAACCTTAAGGCAATTAAACCTACGTCCCTTCCTTCAACAAGTCTGCTTCTGGACCAGAAAGCCCTAGCCCTTGCAAGCCAGCTTGTGTAAGTCCCTTCTCTACCTGTATCTGAGTGACTTGCATGGTGAGTATGTTTTCTAGCAAATTCCTGTGTTACGCTAAGGAAGGTTATGGTGAATGACAGCCATAACTATGTTTGGTCTATTTAAGATTTGTAAGATTACATATTATTTATAAGATTACATATTATTTGCTGTAACATTAATGAAGTATATCTTGCCTGTGTCTGTTATCTTTACCTGTCATTCTGTGGCTGCTCTGTCATTGCCAAAGTCAGAGTGTGTTGAGGTTCCTGTCTGTTAACTTCACAATAGGTAGGAATGAGAAGGTGATACTTAAGATGAAGGAGTTAAACATCTGTTTCAAGGTCAAAGAATTATTCAAGGGAAAGACAAAAAAAAGTAATTCCTACTCCTTTTCCCTTCAGACTAGATGATTTTCTTTTCCTCTGCCCCTTCCCTGCAGCCAGAATGCTGATAAAGTAGGTAGGGTTGAAACTTCGAATATTAATTTATTGACAATATGAATATATTTGCTCATGCATCTAGAATTTAAAATTTAACTTGGCATTTTTGGTTTCACTTAATCAGTTCTTCATTCTTTGTCTTGATACAGACGTATAGGAGAGTCTGACTACAGTGATGGAGAGGAGGATTTTTACTATACAGAAATCAGGCTCAACACGGACTCAGTAGCTGATGGCTTAAGCAGTCTTTCCCCAGTATCTCCATCTTTAGCATCTCCTCCTTCCTTTCCCACTCAAGATGCAATCCGTCCTGAAACTTCCTGTGCCAAAACTGAGACTAAATTGATGACACCTCTGAGCCGCTCAGCTCCTACCAACCTCTACCTCGTACACACAGACCATGCTTACCAGGTAACGCCAGTCAGAGTGAGTTCAGGGATTACAGCGATGTCATTAATGCATAAAGAAATTTCAGATCATACTGTTTGGGTTTTAAAGAGCCAAGTTTAAAAAGCCATTGTTTTTAATGGGTTAAAAAATTTTCATGGGCAGCCCAAGGGGGTTGTTTCATTTAAATGTAGATGTCTGCTTCTGAGCTAATTGTTTGTTTGTTTATGTGCCCACTGTAGATTTTGGGGTGCTGTTTATCCAGCCACACATAGGTGCATACTTCAGAAGAGAAGAATGCTCTGTGATCCCACTGCCTACATTAGTTAATTTTTCACTGATCATAAGGAGGGCCCAAGGTGACATGCTCAGATGTGGTCTGCATTGTAAAAATTCTTATTAAGTCAGCTGAATCTCTCCCAGAGTCTTTATTTCAGCTGTGCTTGTACTGGATGTTTTTGTAGACAAGTGCCTGAGGGATGCCAGGAACAATTAATTTCCTCAGTTTGTACAGTGTGAGATGTCAGTTTGCATATGTGAAGTAGAGCAAGAAGAAAGAAAAAGCATAGTTGGTATCCTTCTACTCTTAAAGGTAATGCTTTTCAAATGGCAAAAATTGCTGTATGAAAAACTTCCAACTAAGTTTGGACAAAAAGCATTAATTTTAAAAGTGCACTAAAATTTGACATGTTTTGGTGTGGATACCGTATGAGAAAAGAGGGATAGAGGCTTTGAAGTAGTGTGGTCCGTGACCTATGTATGCACCAGAGAACTGAACTCTGTTAAATTTATCAGATGTAATAACTTTGATATACAGCATTGTGCAGATAAAACCTTTGTGTGTTTGGAGCAGACCCACTAAAAGGCCAGAGGGAACCATGCAGAATTCACAGGCTTGTTTTAGACTTTTGTGAGCATTGAAGCTTGGTATCTCAGGTGGAAGCTGCATCAGGTAACACATCAACCTGGGGACTGATCAAGGCAGCTAGGAGAAAGACTTTTATCTCAGTGTAGCTGAAGGTCTGCCTCAGAGAATGAGGCACCAAGTCTAGGCTACTGAGAAGAGTCTTGCTTCATTTGGGATTTGCAGTAGTGACAGTCTACCCTGCTCTTGGGAGATTTACACCATCCTGTTTGATAAGCAGCCTCTTGACGCAGCTCGTTGGAGAGGAGGGTTGGTCCACTCTAGGGTAGAGCTAACGCAGTTCCGCGGCTAGCTGGCAAGCTGCGTCATGCACTGTAGACCCCAGGGGTTGCGGCGCAAGGTGAAAGAAATCACACAAGCACTCACACCACTGGGAGTCGAACAGGAGTGAACTTTATTTACGTGGAGGCATCCCCTTTTATAGGGACTGCCATGGAAGGGTCCAGAACAGAGGAGGAGTTTTCCAAATAGGGGATTGAGAGGAGGGGGACATAACCATATTGGGAGAATAGGAGAGGAGTGAGGGGAGGAGATCAGTAACCAGGGGCAATAGGGAGGGTTTCACATATAACCAGGGAGGAATAGGATAACATAGGGGAACATAACACCTGAGGATAACATTCAACAAATCCTTTAAAGAGAACTCTAAAGGTTATTTTTAAATTGGTTGTACAATTCGATCTCTTTGTCTTCATAGTGGTCCTCCACAGCCTCTGAGTAAAGCACTTGGCTAAGGAAATCCTAATTCAAGTGTTTAAGGCACTCAAATTGGATTTGAATTGATGTATTCCACAAGGTGAGACTACAGGTGCCTGAACCGTGTCTCCTTTTCAAGTCGCTCTGGTTTCAATGCTTTATTTCATCAGTGAGGAGTGACAGAGTCCACACTGTTCACGGCTTTCAAACTGGAAGCAGGAGGCAAGGTCGCTGCTCGAGCATTCAGGCTGTCCTTGCAAACGAGGCAGCTTCTGCAGAGCAGGTCAGTGGTATCCTGTGCCAGGATCGCTCCAGTCTGGCAGGAAGAGCCAGGAGGCAGGGTGGAGATTCAGCTCTCACCAGCCAGAGGAGAAAGTGGAAATTACTTCATTGGGAGTGAAGAGGCAAAATTCACAGCTCAAGGAACTTCGATAAGAGAGGCTGAATAATGTTTATCCCAGGATTCCTGTTAAAAAAGGGAAAAAAAAATATGGAACCCAAAGCTGGGTTGCAAGAATCCTAAAGACTAAGTATCTGTTAATTGCTGTTTCCTGTATGACTGGAAAGTGTCAAATAGACTACTTGCAGTAAGAAAGGTATAAACAGGAAGTGAGCAGGGAAATTCTGACACTCTTCTCTGACCCAGTCCTATGGGTGAGGAAAAATTTAGAAAAATAATTGAAGAAACTGTGGACAGTACTGCAGTTGAGGTTAACTGCAATGGAGGAACCCCAGAGAAAGATGATACTAGAACAATCTAGGAAGTAGTACAGAAGAACAAATCCTTCTGGATTCAAGGAGAGCATTTGATCTTAAAACATATAAGCAGTGTTTGTTAGGCTAGAAATTAAATTTAGGGTAGGAGAGAGAGCTGGAAAGTCACAGAGAACAGCAATGAGTTATTTTGACTGTTAGTGGAGTTGAATGAAAAGCTGTTCTTGGCCCTGACCTCATTTTCATTAAATCATTTTGGTAATACACAAATAGTATAAGAAAGTTTGCTGATAACAAACTCAGGAGACATCAGCAGTAAGGGAGTTATATATCATGCTTACATGACTGGGTGATCTTAAGAATAATAGGTTTTGGATGCAGTTTAATGTCAGAACATGCAAAGTCCTGCACCTAAAGAACTAATGAGATTTTTCTGCTATAAACTGGGATAGTTAGAAAATTATGTGAGAAGGAAACCTCTGTTCGTTAATCAAGCACAGAATGACCATGAGCCAACAACAATAGAGCTGCGAAGGGGGAAAAAAAAAAAAGTTGTCAGCTCTTTTGGATAAGAAATATCTAGGAGAGACAGGGAATTTTAATGCTGTTATACAAGACTCCCAGATAACTTCAGCTGAGATCCTGAGTAGAGTTCTGGTCAAGCAAATCCAATATGATGGGCTCCAATCAGAAGAGGTAGAAAGAAAGTCATCAGCACTGAAGAAGGAGGGCAGAGAGGACATGGACAGCCTCTCCAGCCCAGGGACTGGTACCTCAGGCAAAACAGGGGTGAGGAGAGGATGGGATGCTGCCTGGGAAGAAAGTGAGAGGACAACTATAAAAGGGGAAGAGAATGAGCAGGTGCTATTTCAAATATAAGGACAGTGTTGGCACAAACAACTATGTTTTCCATGAATATATCTTGATTGGAAATTAGTTGAAGGTCTCTAAGTAAAGTGAGGTCAGGGTATAGAAACTCTTCGGTTCGTTGTAATGTTATGGTTGTGTACCTTATGGAAGAGATTGTCTAAAATGTTAGCCTGAAAAAGGGGACAGTGCTTGATGAACAAAGATGCACGTCTGGGAAACAAGTGAACAAGGCAGTTGACTAAGTCTGATCATGTCTGATGTAGCTATTTAGGCACTGAGAAAAAACAATTGAGCACTGTGGTATTTCAGGCAACTGCATATTACGTTGATTTTAAATGTCACATACTTTGTGTTTCTGTATAAAACTTGTGCCTGTACCTGTTAAATTTAGCTACAGAGGAACTACGAGCGGGCTCTTTCAGAGTCTAGGATTTCCCTTTCAGGTCTTATTCAAATACCTGAGGAAGTTGCTGTGCTGACCCCAAGTTTGAGCTGATACCCATGTGGGATACTGAGCAGAGGCAGTGCCATCTCACTGCTCATCCAGCTGCCTCCATTCTCTCTGTTAGGAGTCCCATTTGAACAGAAGTTGCCAGATTTTCTTGATGCCTTTCAGCAAGATTTTATATTTTATGGAGCTCAGCGGATGTTTGTTCTACATGTCTGTGTGGATTCTCTTGGAGCTGTCAGCAGGCTCGGCAGCCCACAGAGCATCTCTGCCATACACGGAGGCATCTGGTGGTCTCACTTTCTTTTCCTTGGAGAGACTCCAGGGGATTGCTTCAGCACTTGTTTACTCTGAAGATTGTCTTTAGTGGGGACTATCAGGTTGTAGTTTGTCATCACTCCTCTCTGCCCAGCAGCTCAGGCAAGCACTCTCTCCCCTGAAGCAGTGAGACAATTTTAGCGGCCTCAGACACAAACACTACTTAAATGAGTGTATTGCAGCATTGTCAGGCACAGGCAACTGAAAGCCAGAAGTGAAATATCATTTTAGCAAGTTCTTAGTAAGTTTAAGGAGGGATTTTTTTTGCGGTGAAAAATTGAAATTCCAGGGTCAAAGTGAGCCTGTGTTCATGGTGGCTGCTCACACTCCTGCTATGCAGGGTAGCTTCACAGCTATGAATTTCCTGATTCTGAAAATTAAATGGGATTCAGAAAGGGGAAAGAAAGAATTCCTGAGGACTCATAGCCCATGAGAAAACCAAAGGCACAAGATGAAAGATGCACAACTGTCTGAGCTGAGATTATTGTGTTTTGCACCCCAGGGCAGCAGTGGGTATTACATCCCAGATGGAAAGAACATAAGAGTTCAAGGACCCCAGGAGTCCTTAAATATTTGCTTGAGCTTAGTATTGAAGAGCTTGTGTTTTTTGAATCCCCAGGATGATTATCAGCTCCTTGTTTTTAATAGGAAAGGCTGTTTTAATTGGGATGATTCTTAACATTTGCCTGATAAACCAGAAATGGCCAGCCCTTAACTGCTGATTGGTTTTGTCCAAAAAGCCTCACTATCCACGCTTCAGTTGTGTAAACCAGCTGCTATCAGTTTAAGTACGGCCTTGTTCATCACCGTGGAACAGGTGATCATTTGTAGTATTTTTTGCTTCTTGCTGTCATCTTTCTCTAAACAAGGTTTAGGAACAGTGATATATAAATATAACTGTGTTCCTTCCTTACTGGCTTATCCATGATTATCCTCTTCATAAAGGTAAAATGCTTGTCACCGTGCAGTTTGCTTCTGCCTTGGAAAGTCTCTCATAGATTTACCATTTCAAGGAGTGAAAGATCCTTAGAAATGCTTTGGAAGAAGAATGGCTCTTCTTGCTGGAATAATACTTTCTTTTCACACAGGCCACTCCTCCGGTGAACATTCCAGGGTCAGCAAAATTCACTCCCAATGGCAGTAGCTTTAGCATCTCTTGGCAGTCGCCTCCAGTTACCTTCACCGGCATTCCAGTAAGTGAACATCAAAAAAAGAAAGAAGGAAAAACGTTTCAGATCTTTTTGTTTTATTTCACAATGTATAGTGGTAGAAGTAAATGTGACATAACAGATACCAAAAAGAAACAAATTAAATACGTGACTCAGTTCACCAGCATAGTTGGTGTTAACACCTTTGTCAGTCTCTTTAATTCAGTACGTTTACTTTTTTTTTCTTGCATCCCTGTCTACAAAAAAAGAAGTGAACCTATAGTATATTTTAACCATATGCTTACAAAACATTCCAATACATGCAGAGCTTGGCACTATGTGCTCCTTTTCTTAAAAAACTGGATGGAAAATCAGTGAGGTGATGGTTATGCTAACAGTCCAGTTGGATTCAGGCAGTAGGGCTGTTAATCTAAATGGACTTTTAAAAGGCAACTGAAAGAAGAAGTAAGATGAAATGCAAAGTCCAGCTTTAGGAGGCTTCAAATAGGTAGCCCCTACTGATAGCAGAAAATTGTTTTATACAGAAAATGCGTTCAATATCTGTTGTGTTTCGATACTAATACATAACGCAGTTTGACAACTTTTTAATGAAGATGTATTAGATGTAAATGTAACAGTAACCCTTTCTTCAAAAAAGCTGGTGTGCAAGGCCTGATTCCATGAACAGGACTGCAGAAATGCAGTGTTTGCTTAAACAGACTTCCAGTGGCCCTAAACATACGTGATATAGGTGTGGGTATGGAGGAGGAGTGAAAAACCTTTATGAAGAGTTCGGAGGGATTCAGCTTCTAGTGCCTGGCATGGAGAATGCTGAAAAAACAACATAAGTCGCTGTTTATGAATAGTGGAAAATCTCTATAATAAATATAAATAGATATTAATGTAATGTATCCTCATTTTATTGGAAATAATTTTTTCATTATAAATTGATATTCTCTAATCATAAACCTTTTTGATATGATAACATTTCATTTAATATTACACTTTATGAATTTATGAATTTTTAAAGTGTGTTATATAAGGCGCATTGCTTATCCATAGTGCCATACAGCTTTTTTTCTCATGACGGCAAATATTAGACAAGGCGATAAGAGATACTGTTTCCCTCCCTTCTCTTCACCAAGTGAATCTCCAAAGCTTCTTACTGTCAACCTTTGGCAAATCTTGGAGATTTTCTGCAGAGGCTGTGGCATCCTGCAGAGCTGATAAAAAAATGAAAGTAGCTGAATCAATTACAATGCACTCTGCCAATGAATATTTATTAAATTCCATCAAGGAACAACTAACAGTGAAAGACATCATGCTGGCAGCAATTTCAACAAGAGCGCCTTGACAGAGCATGCTATCTGCAAAGTTCCCTGAGAATTTGATTTCCCAACAATGGGGTTGATACGGAGTAATTATGAAACTGGCTCCTTTTGTGGTGTAGCAAAAACTGGTGCCAGGAGTCTAAAAATGCAATTAGCCACATTGTAAATCAGACACTTAAGAGGACAGGATTAGACACGTATGTATCGAGTTTACTTGTTCAGGCAACAACGCTGATCAGTGGCTGTAGACTAGAGTTCTCAAAAGAATTTAAGAAATGCCAAATCACTTTCTGAGAATTGTATGGAGATGCCAATGATTTAACTACAATTTGAAAATACTCCCCATACAAAAGCCTGGAGAAGCAGTGATGCAGAATTGTAAACTGCTCGGGGAACCATATGAACTGCTATTGTATCTCTAACAACATTTATAAGGCTATTTAACAAAGAAAAAAGATAACAAGAAAAAAATCTTTTAGGTTTGCACACATTTGACTATTCTATCATCAGTGAGATCATTTATGAATTACGAAAGCTTGCCTGCAGTGAAAAATTATGTGCAGTAAGTGAGGGTACAGATGCCAAGTGATGTTAAATAAATACTAGTATATTAAATGAAAGTTTTATTTCTCCTGTTTCAAAGTAAATTAGATATTGCCGTATAAAAAGAGGGCTCTTTTAATTCCTACTCTTACACTGAGTGTAGCTACTTTAGAAAAGCTATATTATAGGGGACTTTCTCCTTCTCTGATGGTGCTTATTTAAGCCCAGACTATGTGACAGAGCCAGCATACTATAAACTCATGCCATTGTGTACATACATGATCCCTGGGATTAGATGCAAGTCTGTAGCACCCAAGGGAACTTTAGAGAGTAAGTCCAAACCATTACTTTTTGCCTGACCCTTAGTATTTATTCCAGAAGTTTTCTAAAATGGCTTTGGAATACTTTTTTGGTCTGGACAAACTACTGAGCAGGAAAAGAGTAGGTATAGATTTGCAAAAGTGCGTAGGTTACACATTTTTTCGTGTTACTAGTGGTGTTGGAATGAGGCCATTCTGTCCTTGAGCCATTAGAACGCTCTTGTATCCTGGTTTTGAGCAGTCTTCTTCTAGACGTGTGTGTCAGTAGTTAAGTCCATGAGAGAGACAAAATTTCAAAATAGCCTCCTTTTGTGTTTTGTGTTTTTTTTGACACATACTATAGTGTTTCCACGTTCATTCCTGTGGACATTGAATTTCAATGACACTGAGCACTCCCTGCTTGCTTTCCTGGGAACCAGGGTGTTCAGGTGTCATGACTTGCATTAAGCCCTCACTTTTGGACAATCTTTAGCAGAACAGCACTGACAGGCCTTTGTGAATGTGAATGTGCTTATCAGCAGGTTCCTTGACCGCCTCAAAACAAGCCAAACATACAGCTGGATCAGTCGGGGTTCAGTACGTGGCTGATTCAGGCTTGGAGGTATTCGCAGCATCTAAACACAGGCATATATTTAGAAGTCTTGTAGTCATAAGGGAGGAGAAGAGGCTGAGGTCGCTTGGTCTGTTCAGCCTGGAGAAGAGGAGACTGAGGGGAGACCTCACTGCAGTCTACAACTGCCTCATGACAGGAAGTAGAGGGGCAGACACTGATCTCTTCTCTGTGACCAGTGACAGGACCCAAGGGAACGGCATGAAGCTGAGTCAGGGGAGGTTTAGGTTAGATATCAGAAAAAGGTTTTTCACCCAGAGGGTGGTTGAGCACTGGAAAAGGCTCCCCAGGGAAGTGGTCACAGCACCAAGTCTGAGTTCAAGAAGCATTTGGACAATGCTCTCAGGCTCATGGTGTGATTCTTGGAGATGGTCCTGTGCAGGACCAGGAGCTTGACTTCCATGATACTTGTGGGACCCTTCCAACTCAGGAGATTCTGTAATTCTGTGATTCTGTAATTAGGGGGACCTCCAAACTCCTTATTGCTCTCAATCATGCATAAGTTAGATTCCCATGGCACATGGGAAATACACTTTTTCGTATCATTTTTCTAAGATAACTTTGCAGGTGCAAGGTTGAGCATTGGCACAGTTATGAGTCACTGCTAGGTGCTGTTCTCTGCATGAAGCAGAATAAACAGAATGATGCTTGCACTACCATGTGAGACTGAACTAGGAGAAAAAATCAGGCACAGCCTGAGGATGTATAAGGAGGGTGAATTAAATTATGCCAGTGGAATGAGCCATAGTGGAGTGTGTATCTGTTGGTAGTGGAGGGCTTAACATAATGACCATATAGTTCCACTTCAATGTAATGTAGGATAAAAGTCTTCCTGAATGCCAGTGTTATCTCCACTGTGTGACACTGGCTTTTACCTGCCTGCTCATAACCCAAAAAGGTTGAACAGGTGAGATCTTTGTGTGACAATCTCATATTTACAGATCACAAATCTTCTCTGTAACCACAGTTTCCCACCAGGAGTTGTAACTGGAAACTCGAGGTCCTTGCTTCAAACACACACTGTTGTTTCACTCTGTGTTAAAACAGCACTTCAGAGGTGAAAAGCCTTCAAGGGCAAGGACTGTGTTCCCAGGGCTTCCTCTTAATCTGCTCCTAGTGACCCCTGCAGAGGAGAACAGCTGACTGGTATTGTTTAGACCTGCTGCAAAGCCTATCAAGATACACAAAATCCATCTTCAGTGCAATCCGGCTGCCTTGGTGTGCCAGCCCATGGAAACCATCATGCAGACACCCTCTCTGTAGAGAGTGAGGGGAGAGGCAGTCTGCATGCTGCAATTACTGCTCAAGCCTGTCCTGTGTTTGGAAGTAATGCGGATAATTGCTTATAACATAGGAGGCCATCCAAGTACTCTTCTGTTCAATGACAACCAGCTAATATGTTGACTGTCAGTTAGTAGTGGTAGACACAAAATAGTTTCAGGTTTTTAAAATGTTTCAGAACCCCAGCAGAATGACTGGAGATCTCTGGTTGGTAATGACTGGAGAACTGTGCAGTGTGTGGTAAATGCCAAATAGTAGAAAAATGCTGTTGTTTTGAATTTTACCTTAGTGTTTCAATCCTTCTTAGGTTAAACAAGGGTACAGGTTGATAAAAGGTTGGAAAAAGAAGTAACAGACAACAAGCTGTCCTTAGTATTCTGGAGTAATAGAAGGAGCTAGTGTGGTCTCTGGATGTATAAAACATGACTTATGGTAAGCAGGCAGAGAGAGAGGAAATTTCTTTCAAGCTTTGCAGGTGTATTTCATATATCAGTAATGGTCTAAACTTGTTTAGAGTGTGAGCCGCACATGCAGTTAAATCAGAAATTTCTGTAGTTACCAGCCGAGAGTAAAAGTTGAAAGAGTGACTGTACTCCATTACAAGCATTAGTTAGTTTTTTGCTACTATGTAGTATATATAAAATAGACTTTGTATCAAAAATCAAAACACATAGAGTAATTCTCTTCAAGTCAGATCAGTCAGTTCCCATTCTTCCAAATATTGTAAGACTTCAAAAAGGCAGGAGTGAAAACTTGTAGCAATGCAGAGAGCTATGACCGGATCTGGAGTTCCTGGCTGCAGGAGGCTGACTCCGTGCACCAGATACCCAAATGAAGCTTGCTATGTTCAATATACAATGAAAAATGAGTGTGCATAATTTTATTGTAGTGTTTTAGATGTAAAGTTGTTGTGGTCTTTACCCAGGAGCAAAATAAAACTGTAGTGGTAAATAATTTAGGAATTATTTAAGGCCAAGCATTATGCCATGTGATTACTCAAATAATGTTGCCAACCCCCAAGCTCACATAGGAAACTTCTTTGGAAAGTCTCAGAAGACCAAACTATACCCCCCTCCCAGGATCCCATTCACAAAGAGGATGCCTGCTGAAAAGGTTACTCTGCAGAACAAGGAGGTGATAATCCAGTACCTCTTGTCAGCAGCCTTAATCAGAAGGGCTCCCTTGCACTCCCATTAAACCTCAAGGGGACACATTGTAACTGCCCTGCAGCAAACCCCCTTCTGCGAGGGTATCTCTCCACAAAGAATGCCTAGTCACAGATGGAAGCAACAAGTGGAATCCCTTTATTTCATAGCAGGTTATTGGTATTGATCTCAACACAGGACAGAGTTTATTTTTCCAGTTATTTTCTCTGCTTAAATTGGAGAAAGTTTTCCTAAGAGCTATTCAGAGTTGTTAAGAAGGAATGCATATTTATTTCCCAAATACAAACAGTGATGCTGATCTGTATTCTGGTTTGCTCAGTGAGGAGGACTGAAAGTACAGGAAAACAAAGTGGAGTTGATGCAATGTACCTAATGCTAAATAGACATCTTTCTAAATAAACCTATAGCTGACTTATGTTTGTATGTTATATAATCACCTTTCCTGGGTATCCTTTCCACAATGAATCATAATGTGCATTTTCTGGGGAAAAGTGTTTAAACTGCATTCATATGTGTATGTTCTTCATAAGCAGCCTTTTTATCTGTATTGGCAGGTTTCACCAACCCATAATCGTCCTGCAGGGAGTGGAGAGCAGAAACAGTCCCACACAGTTCTTTCGTCACCGCCTAGAGTAGCATTTGGCTTGAGGTATGGGACCATTAGCTCCTGCTGACACATCAGCAGCCTCAGAACCTGGAGGGCATTCAGTAAATTAAGATGTCAGTGGCCAAAAAAGCAGGAAAAGTACACTGCCAACCCCAATTGCAATTGTCAGGCAGTTTCTTACTAGGATGCTTCAGAGTAAGCGTTCAGAACCTATTTTGCTTTTCATTACCATCAAAGGTAAAGTTCAGGGGAAGAGTGAGTTACTGCAAAATTAAAAAGGTGGACTGTGAAGCAAAACTGCGTGCCTTACACCAGACATGTCTGGAGTTCAGATGCAGTCCTAAATTTACCCTGTAAAGCGGTGCTGCCCAGATTCATTGCCCCAGATGAAGCATCTTGAACTGCATTCTGTGGCTTTGCTTTTTTCCCTGAATGGCTGGGCCATCTTACGTGATCACCGCCATTCAGCCAGAATGGTATTTGACTTAATTGAATTATAAAAAAACATATCTCACCATATATTAGATCAAGGCAAAGCTTTTTATGCCTTATCTTCGTAGACATAAGCTACATTCACTTCCATTAAAGTTAACTGAAGTTTGAGCAGAATCTACTCTAAAAGTGTTCAAAAATTATGTTAAAAGATCAAACTGCGATGCTGAATTTCTTCTGGTAAAGAAACTCTTTATTTCTCCCAGTCCTAAGGGTGACTGTACCCTAAAATTAGACAAAAAAAGATTTCATGCTTTTAATTTTCTTAAGAACTCTCAGATTGTTGCATATGCTACAAACCAAACTCAGAATCTTCCCCAATTCATGGATTGTGCCCATTAATTAATGTTCGGTAATCAGAAAATGTGTAGGCATGCAAGAGAGGAACCACCAGGCAATTCCCACATGTGCCATGCAACATGTAATACCGGTATTAAACAATTCTGTTGGTACAGTTATTTCATTTAAAGCTGCCATGACAGCTGGCACCGCTGTAGTGAATGTTGGATTGCTTGGTGAATCATTGCTCCTCAGGTTTGCTGGCTTGCTGTGTATTGAATAAAAAAAGTTCCATTTTAACAGTTACTTGGATCATTTTCTGAACTTGCAAACTTTTGAGTGTGGTTGTAAGATGGAAAGCAGGACAGCTTGTTACAGCTGTAAAAGCAGGTGCTGCCCACCTTGCTGACTTTGAGGATGACAGAGAAGGAGCACATGTGAGTGTGCTGCAGGTGAGTGTAAGGGTTAAAACTTTTCAGTCACTTTGTTGTTTTTCAGTCAGTGAGCTCAGAGCAAACTGTGCAGGAAAGACTAGCAAGCTTAGGAGCTGGTAGCTTTTCTCCCTTTTGGCATAGCTGCTACCTGCTGGTGGTCAAGGTCTGATGCTACGAGCTGTGCCAAGTATTTTTACCACAGCTCTGCAGCACTTCTGCCTGACATGACCTGGCCTGTACTGTGGAACAGCTATGACTGTCCATCAATGCATTTCATGTGGCTAAACTACAATTTATTAGTCCAGTTGCTGGCTAAAGTCAGGGATCATCCCAGGAGCAGAGGAGCAGGCTCAGCAGCTGCTGCAGAGACTGTGGAAGCCAGGTGAGGAGTAGAGCTGGTCCCTCAGAGCTATGGAGTCACAGCCATGTCTGTCTCCTGCTTCGTTAGCTCCCCGCTGACTTGAAAACAGCCCCTGGAACACCCAGGGCTCTCTGCCTGCTGCACTCCATTGAGATTGTTGTCCTGATTTTAGGGTGAAAAGCAAAGCTACTAAAGCATCTCTTTAACGAGCTTCCCTTTCTCTCTGACAGGAAGCCTAGAGGGGAGGGGAAAAAGTGTCGGAAGGTCTATGGGATGGAGAACAGAGATATGTGGTGTACTGCCTGCCGATGGAAGAAGGCCTGCCAAAGGTTCATCGACTAACGATTGAAATTATGCAGAGGATTTGGGGATGGGGGAGGACAACAGCAGAACCAGATCGCTGCAGCTGCACTGTATCACTTCCCATTTTCCCCTCCAGTGAAGTGGTGTTAGGGGGTTTGTTTTTTGGGGGCGGTTTTGGGGGTTTTTTTTTAAAAGAGCTTTGTATTTCAAAGTGAAGCACTTGTAGCCAAGGAGAAGCACTAATTAAAACCTGTGTGGAGCAATAGAGAAAAAAAAAAAAGCAAAACCAAGAACACACAACAAAATTCTATCTTAGTAAGCATGGAAACCAGAGCAGCTATTAGTGTTCTTCTGTAAAAGAAAGGAAAAAGTTAATTATTTTGCTAACTCTGTGAGCTACTTGCTCCTTAGGATCATTTTTAACCATTTCAGTCTCTGTGCTGTGAACATCTGTATCTGCTAAACTGAGCAAGTTTTCTTTTCCTGAAACGAAGATATCTTTTTGAAAGCTTTCTAATAAACACTTCAGAGTCGTATAAGCTACAGTTTTCTCAACAAAAGCTGTACTAAGACTGGTTACTGCTAAATAATTCTCCTGATATGAATGATCATTATATTTTTGAAAAGGGGATGTGGGGAGGAGTTGGGATTTTTGTTCGTTTGGTTTGTTTGTTTGTTTGTTTATAGGGCAAAAGCAAAGTCTGAATTGCAAGAAGGACAAGCAGTGCTCCTGGAAGATTTTTAAGCCAGTCACAGACCAGTGGAGTGGAACAAAGTAATTTAAGTACCAAATTGGATTTTGACCCTCTAGAGGAAGAAAAGCAGCAGTGTAAAGTCACCAGCAGATATTGTCACGAGAAGTTGAGGGAAGAAAGCCAGTGATGCTTGATTGAAACCCATAAGAGTATATTGGCAGTCCAGTAGCTTTTCTTACCACTCTCCCCTTTCTGAGAGAGGATAAACAGTAGGACCAGCACGGCTGTTGCTGCAGGAGGCCTATGAAGAACTGGTACTTGCAGCCACTAGGATTACATGTAATATCTATTCAGGGACATGACCCAGCCCAGCAGTTCTGCTTTTGCTTCCTTTTCTCTTATTTAAGAGATTGATAAGATAATGGTTTGCTCAGCTCTTTTTTTTTCCTGTTAAAGCTACTAAGATTCATTGGATGCAAAAAATTGGTAAAGAAAGTACCCCCTTTCCACAACATCATCTCAGAAAATGAAGTACAACAGCAAAGGAGCAACGTTATTCATGGTAAAAATCAATTTCTTTAATCATTTTGTTATATGAATGAAAAAGTTCCTCTGGTTGCAGTACTTTAATAGAGGTGGGTCATTTAGTTTCTCTGTCCATTAGGAAGTATACACTGGAGTGTGGCAAGCTGGTGTTCTGTCTCAACTTGTATCAAATTACTGTTAATTAATGATTATTTCAATGCAAAAATAAAGCAAGGATTTACTAGGAAATGAATGTATATGGTTAAATAATACTTGCCTGTAAAAGAAAACAAGACTCCTTAAAAAAATCAAAGACACAAAAGCAAAACTTTGCCTATTAATTGCAGCACGAAGGGCTGCAAATGCCTGGATTATTTTTTTGTTTCATAATATTTGAACCAATTAAAATTAGACCAAATCTTTTTCTTCCCTTTTTTTTTTTTTTTCCTTTCCCAAATTGTCCAAGCTGGCTTGTT
Organism: Cephalopterus ornatus; assembly: GCA_013396775.1. Lineage (NCBI taxonomy): Eukaryota > Metazoa > Chordata > Aves > Passeriformes > Cotingidae > Cephalopterus > Cephalopterus ornatus. The sequence goes on from VZRE01009455.1 coordinate 142,625, forward strand.
CTCAGTGAAATAAGGCAACTTTTAAATATCTAAACAACTATCTAAAATCTGGTCCAAAGTTCAATTGATAGCTTTATTAAGTGTGCAGTGCTGCTTGTGCCTATGTAAAAGCACAGAATAACAATGCAGTTGTTTGGAATGTATACTATGGATTCAGTAAAGGTAGCATGGAAAAGAAAAATCTGTTATAGATGAGACTGTTATCATCTGATTTTCTGTGAACAAGTTAATTGGGCCGTCAGGTGCCTAATTTGAGCGTGCTATTTTGGCAGTTATTTACAAATTGTGTGATTTACATGCACAAGTGGCAAGATATGCTTGCATGCATGCAATTACTTGATTTTTTGCCCATGTTCTCCAAGTCATTAAAAAAAAAAAAGAAAAATAGACTCTGAAATCTAGTAAGAACCTGAAATATATACACATATATGTGTGTATGAGTATTTTTGTATGTGTGTATATACATATATGTAAAACTATATATATTATATAGTTTTATATGTGTATATAAAATCTGGAATCAACAGGGAGGAGAAAGATTGTTTTCTTTACAAATAGAAAACAAGACACTAAGGGTCAGTGGATATACATAACCACTGTATTATCTTCTTTTCTCTTAGTAAAATGTGGGTCATGAGTTTTCTTTAAATGTTGTATTTTTTCAATTTCCATAGTAAAATACCTCATAGTAATTCATAGACATTTCATATTCAAACACTGGGCTTGCTGGTGGTGTACTTACTTTGATAGAACTTAAAAAATTTGGGACTCCAAATACTCCTGCCAAGATACTCCTGCCAATTTGCCCTCCCCGCTCCCATTTTTACAAGCACTCCAAGACTATAAAGCATTCCATGATTAATTTCACTGGTTTCAGACTAACAGTATTTGCCTATATATTTGCTGTTCCCCTCCTTTTTGCTTTGGAGGATTTTTTTGAAAATAATATATCTGATTGTATATTGTTTCTGTAATGTCACGGCATTGTGAGCACCTTTCCCGAGGGCACTTTATGAATTGTTGTAATAAGATTATTCTTTATGAATTTCTGCACAGAAGAATGGTTTTGTCGCCAGACCAGATTGCCCTCTGGTACAAATTGGATACGGATTATGTAAGGGACAAAAGCCACAGACCATCAAAACAGGAAAGCTGGTGTCAACAAGGCAGAGGACAGAAAGGTACCTGCCTTTCTGCCAGGACAAAACTAAGTTACCAGCATTTTTACATAACCTTTAATCAGCAGTTTATATTAAATCAGTTTTGGATCTTATGGCTGTGGCATTTTGATTCATAAGTAGGCACTTCTGGAGTTACCATATCTCACCCATGGCCACGATAGCAGGACAGCACGGCTGTCTGGGCCTGCACCAGTGGCTTTGGGTTTTGAGCTCCAATCACTTCATGTCACGTGAGCACTTCAGTGCCCACCGAAATCCCTCTGTGGTCCTGACACACCCAGCAAGGACAGAAATGTCAGCAAAGCCTTTCCTCTGCTGGCAGTACTGAGTATAATCTAGAGTAACCTCTTCCATTTTTCAGTCTCTTGCTTCTGTGTTGCGTTGAGCTGCATCGTTGTCCTCCTGACACCTGATTTATCTCACACGTCTGCACTGGCCTCTCCAAAACAGTCTGATTTCTTTGTTTTCCCAAGGAGGAGCTAGCCTGGATGCTGTGGTCATTTATTGTCATCAGTACATGCCAATTCCCCTATTTTCTGTTTCTCTGTGGGAAGTAGGTCATTGTCTCTGACCTCCCAGGGAAGTCAAGAAGGAATGGCCTGAGCACATCGCACAAGTCTCTGTGTGCTGCAGGGATTTGGATGTGGGTTCATATATGTTGAGAGCCAGAACTTGATATAAAAATGTAAGGATCTGTTTTATTGTTACTATTATTATCTATTTAAGCGCTTCTTGATACTGGTAACAGAAATTGCCAACATCAGTATCAGGGTGGAGATCAACTGTATTAATCCCAAATATTTTTCTTTAGGAATTTCCTTGTTAGAACAAAAGTATTTCCCACTTCCCCATTCCCCCATCCCCCAAAAGATCTGGAAAATGAGATCATTTTAGAAGTGAAAAATTTTAATAGCAATTTTAATATGGGCCTGTGCTCAACTGCTCCTGTATGAAGCTGTTGGACGTTAAAACTCAGATCATCTTAGTCATAAAACGATTTCCACCCAGAACAATGTGCCTGATTCTCTAGTGCCTTGCACAAATGTAACAGGATATACAAGATGCAAAAGTGAGTAAAAACTCTTCTGTTCCAATCTGCAAGTTTACACTTACTTTTATCCAATACCAGTCATCACCTAGCTTGTACCTGTTGGCATGTCAGCTGTGCTTGTGCTAATAAGCTGAGCAGAATGCCTGTCTGTCCAATTACTTTTTCCAAATCCTTGGGCTTGTATGAGTGTTAGCTACCTAATTATCTACAAGGTCCTTGCAGCCTTTGACTTTTGCTGACATCACTGTCTTCATTCCTTCTCCCTTTTTTTTTTTTATGATAATGACTAGATAGGCAACGCAACAGGAGGTAAAGCTTTAGCCAAAAGCTGTTGCAGAACCTGCATGTTGGAACAGATTCCAGCTCCATACAATGTCCCAGATGTTCTTGTCCCTGACTTTATCGTTCTGACCCAGTGAGTCAGGATGTTTTTCTATTGCTTGCTGTGGCCTGGGACCAGCTAAAGGGGCCCTGCCGAGAATCCAGGACAATTGCTGTGAATGTGGCAATACAAAGTGATTTATTTCTTCCCCTACCTGTAAATATGTTAGAACACCATCTCAGAAACAGGACATGAAATCAGAAGCTTGCTAGCCATGTGCAGAGACATAGGTGATTGCCAGTGAGGCTTCTTTCTGTCGGGTAAAACTATAGGCACCTGCTGGAGAAAGTTGTGCTGCACCTTTTCTAAGAAATACTTCGATATGGAAACATTTGTCAAGCCTCATCTTGGTCTTGTATTTTATTCAATCTTCCTGTCAGATGGTACCACTGGAACTGAGACCAGTATGGAGCATGGGATCTAACCTGCATTTGTCGGGATTCTTCTGGTAGATAACTGGGCAGTTGTAAAGCATCATAGCGTAGATTATGTTCTAGTATAAGTTTGGCAGAGTTTTATGGCACCTTTAGAAAATAACTAGAAAGTAAGTAATAGGTAAAAATTAACCAGGCTGAGGGTTTAAATACGTTCTGTATCTGCTAGACGTGAGCAGCCCTTGTCTGCATCCCTGTTGAGCTTGAAAAGCTTCAAGCTTGCAAAACAGCCAGTGCACACCTGGTTGTTGGTAGTGCCACTTGAGCTGCTTTTCCATCTTGGACTACAGTGGTTTTGCATCGACCATGCTCTCACTTCTGTCAAATGTGGGATTTAAGGAGTGTGCGTCTTCCACTTGCAACTTTTTGAGTTTATTCCTCAATACAAAAAACAGTCATCATGTTCTTTGTGCTTCACACAGGCCATTTGTAAAAGCAATCCAGAAAGACCCTGAGAACAGAAATCAGCCTGTTTCTGATGGCACCAGGCAGAAGAAGGTACAGGTTGCTCAGATGCTTTCTCATACTCACAGCTACAGTTCGTTCAGCTGATGAAATGGAAGGGAATAGATAAATTTAGTGAAAATCCAGTGTTCTGCTGGGTTTTTTAACACATCTTAACACCAGGAGTGATTCTCCTTACATGTTTGAATCTGAATGTGAGGTCTCTAATATGCCCTTGAGGGAAATAAATTTAGCAATAGAAATACTGTTTCAGCTGTCCTGCTGCTTGGACACATACACAACACTGTACTAATAAGGTGGTGTTTCAAAATTAAATCCAAATTCTTTATGTAATTCAATGCTAAAGATGGACTTGAAAGTTAAAAAATGTTTGAATATTAGTATTTACTGTTTGCCAATTCTCTTAAAAAATTCAGGTTTGATTTTGGAGTCCTTATCTTAGTGTTTGATACCCTGCAGCAATTAGTATATGATGTTTAATGTCCAGATAAACAGAAATTACTAAAATGTCTGTAGAAAAAAAAAAAACTGCCATGGGAAGACAGGGAAATAAAAGATAGTTAATACAAATTTCCTCAGGGAACATAAGAGGGCTGTAAAGGCAGGATGTGGGTTTATTTGAATGTAAGATTGCTAGGAAATGGAATTTTTTTCTATTTTAGGCAAAATTAAAAGAGCAATATATCAGTACTTGAATTATTCAAATTAGAATGAAGCACTAATTGATGAACATGATCCTACTTAATGTTGTAGCTTATAAAAATATAGAAAATGAGCTTAAACCATAACCTAATAAAAATGTAAATCTATACATTTGTGTAAATCTTTTCAGGATCTTCTGTAAATATAAAAGCATCTTGTTTATATAGTTGCTTGGTCAAAGCATGCTTTATCTGTAGTTGGATTACTTCTTACCAAATGACTTCAGCAAGCAAAAAAGCATTATGTCAGCACAATACCCTGGAGAGTTGAGTAGTGCACTTTGAAAAGGGCTAATTAAAATTTAAAATTTAAAATAATTTAAATAATGATTTAATAATTTTAAATTAAAAAGAAAACATGCCACCACATTTTTTTTTCGTATCAAAGGTATCAGCTTTTGTTAACCCAGGGTTTTATCAAACCATGTTAACTAGACTTTTGCAATTCTGCAAATTTTTAAAGTTCTCAATTTTGCTCTATTTTTACACAGAAAAATAATTTTTGATCCATAGTAATTTTTTCCTATCAACTTTTTCCTGTGTCCAGAGATCTGTTCTGCAAATTCCAAATATGTATACTGAAGAGAGTAAAAATCAGGATCTTCAGTATTAGAACCTAAAAATGTAAATAGCATTTAGATGGTATCCAAATTCTTACTATCAGTATTTAACTGTAGTAAGAAATTCTTACAGTAATGCCAACAAATCTTTTGGGGAAGGGGAGCACGTAATGTGTAAATTAGGAGATGTGGCTGTACAGAGGCAGAACTACTGGTATTCCAAGAATAAAGTGTAGGCTCAGGTTCATCAGAGCACTCACATATGTGTTTACCTCAACTTGCGGAGTTTACTGATGAGACTCTCTGTGTTTCTGAAGTTTGGCACACATTTTTATGCTCCTGTGAAATCAGGCCTTGGCAAGAGCAGATACTCTTACAGTTTGAAATATGTACTTCGTGGGACAATCTGTCTTTTCCTGGTTTTGTGCAATTTACCTTGTATTTAGAAGACCAGACAAATTTAGAGAATTCTTTCTTTTGTTATTATTTTTCGCACTGCAAAAGGGAAAGCGAGAAAGAAGACAAGTTCAGCTGCACATTTCAGCACATGAAAGCATTGCTTAGGTTTGTAAAAGCCGTGTATTTGCCATCGAGCTCAAAGGAACTCATTTGAGCACTAGCAGGTCACATTATATAAATTCATATAGTTCCATCTATACTCTCTGTACACTCAACACTCCTCCAGGCAACTGGAGGCATAGGAGCTCTGAGTATGCAAAGAAATAAATTAATTTACCTAAAAACTTTAGGAATACTGTGCTTTTAAACCACAAATTATGTTGTCTATATGTATTTTTTAGTATTAAGAGAAAATAGATGGTAGCCTTATTAACCAGGTGCAATACTTACAAAGGGCTAAATTATGGAAACAAGTGGTGTGTGTTTGTACATCACTGAAAAATGTGCACTCTCTGAAAACTGACTTTTATAGCACTGGGATCTTATTACCTCTCTGAAATTATCATGTTGGTATAGTTTTATAACCATACATTATGAAACAGGATTTGGGATTTCCTAAGAACCGAAAGGAGGAGAGGGGAAATTGTAAATCACATAGACTAGTGGTATGTTGTTTTACATGGTAGAAGTAACCTAAAACATCTTTACAAAGCCATACAAGTTCTGGGTTATGGAAAGAAAAAATCTTTTGCCCTTGGTTACAGACATAGTTTAGTCTGAAATTTCCCATGGTGACATGAAAATGCTTGCTTCAATGCTCAGTGTTTGCTTTGTCTCTTGCATTTTCTTACTGGATTTTATTTGTATTCTGATCATGAAATCATTCCTAAACTAGCAGTATTTGGCTTGAAATTGTATTCTTTTGAAAATAACTTTTAAAATGGAGAGAGTTCTTCATTCACTTCATTCACTGTACAGTCTGAATGAGATCATACAACATGATCTGCTCTGACTTATGTGGAGAGTTCATACAAGCAAAAGGTTATAGGAAAAGATTATGTTGAGGATTTGTTGTTCACTCATGAAAAAAATTTGAGCATTCAAACTGAAAGTTCCACTAACATATTTCTTCCCTCCATCTGCACTGTGGGGGTTCAATGGAGTAAGGCTGCCAGGTATGGTGTATCTGGCTATCCTACACCTGGAGGGGGGTTGTTGGTGTTTTTGGTTTTTTTTCTGTTAGATAATGACATACACATCATCTTCCCATCTCTCTCTCTTTTTTTGTGTTGTGTTCAGAGTCCAGAATTAACTGAAATCCAGAAATAATCAGATTTGTTGAACAGAAGGCTGTTTGGTTGTTTCTCTGTTTGACTGACTTCTAGCAAAGGTGCCAAGGGACAAACTCAAACTTTGAGAAAACTTAGTTAAAAAGGGCTTGAGCCAGTCAGGCAAGACCTGAAACAGAATTGCTCAGAATCGAATCCCAGTAGGAGGAAACTCGTCTTAAGTCATTTACAGAAGTTCTGTGGTTTGATTTTTGTGGTGTTGGTTGGTTGTTTTTTTTTTTAAATAACAAGCCTGATAAAAAGCCTTGTTACACAATTAAGAGCAGAACGCAGATCACATTGTAAGTAGTTGAGCCCTCGAAGCAGTACAGATTTTGTCAGGAGAGTTGCAGTTATTCCTGTGAATTGACAAGGACTGCTCACATGGGTAATGGTTGTAGAACAAAAGCACGTGGATTTTCCTCTCTGTGACTTTCCACTGGAATTGGAAGTGTGAAATTGTGACTCTCCCTTTGTGAGTGCTTGAGGATTTTGCTGTTAGGCTTTGTGAGAGGGGTGCATATGTACCTTGGCACCGTTGCACAGCTGTTGGAAGAGTTTCTGGTAATACCAAAGTGGCAGTACTTTGGATGTGTCACTTAGTGACAGATTTAAGAGCTGTTAAGCAGGTGGTATTCAGTCTGTAATCCATCCTACTGCCCAGGGAGAAGGAGGTCTCTCAGGATGGGACCCAGGATAACCAGCTTCTGTGAAGGGAGTCACCACCATAGTCCATGTGCTGTTGTCTGGAGCAAGTGCTGTCTGTTGTGTCCAGCTGGAGGGAGGTTGGTTATCCTCATGCATTCATGGCATGTTCATAGGACAGAATGCTCTTTGGAAGAATATTCTCTTTTTCAAAGATTAAAATAAAACTGTGGGTGAACTTTTTTATTAAAGAAAGTCACTGAATAAACTACAGTATTGTCAATGTTGAAATCAGGAGTTGTTTCCCTCCTTCCAGAGCCATGCTGCAGCTCTCATGGGGGCTCTCACAGAGCCCTGTAATCTTAACCAAATCTTTTTCCCAGAGATTTGCTGGAACCCAGCACTGAGCCCTAAACTGAGGCCAGTGTGAGTTTGACCCCCACGTAAAGGAGGCTCTTTCCAACTCTTTCCCAACTCTTATCCTTTCTAAGTTGTTGATTTATTAGTAGACCTTTATAAAGGGGGCGTCGCCTCATCACTGTTGCAGGGGCATTTCTAACATGGCACCAGCCACCCGTGCATTTGCAAGGAGCCGGATGTTATCTTTGTCAGTCGAGGTGTTTGGGGAATATTATTTTGGATTTAGACCTCTGCATTTCACCTGACGTTGCAGTTCACAGCAGATTAAGTTGGCATAAGCTTGTGCTGCTGTTGAAGAAGCTGTTCGTACCCACCAGAGAAGTATCCCAGGTTATGCTGGCTTGAACCACTTCTATGAGTCGAGATCTATATAAAATGCCTAAAGGCTAGACCAGCATAGTGCCTGCTGGGTTTGTACCTCTGCTCTTTTGTGTGGCAGGCATGATAATACTGCCTTTATCCCACCCTCTCTTGGCTGGGGTCTCGTTAAGATCTCATAAGAGCTGCCTGCATACGTTGTTCTTACTTTTTTTCCTACCAGTCTTGTGTCAGAGAATATAAAGTAAATTTTAAGTTCTTTTAAAAAACATTTTTTCTGAATTATTATTTTTAGAACCAGAGCATTTCCTATTTAACTTCATTGTAAAATTACTGAGCTTTAATTTGCTCTGCATTGCACTTTATATATATTTTCACTTGTTTGGCCATGTATTTTTGATATATTAAACAATAAAGGTTTGTTAATCTAGGTTTAACTAGAAATTAACCATGAAAGTAAAATGTTTTTATAAAATTGCAAGTTCCATAAAATGCAGCAAATAATCTGTTTAGATCAGAGACACATTTTTAATGATACATTGAGAAATATTATACTTCTGAAATTATTTACCATTTGGTAAATTCAGTACATTAATGGATATCATGGTTTAAAATGGAATATGAATAAGCAGGAGACAAAGTTCTAGACATTGAGTTTGCTTGTACGCAAAACCTGAATTAGTTTAATTGATAGGAGTTTTTAAAAAAGTCAGCGTAATCTAGTTTAAAGAGGTGTGAAACTATTTAATAGGCAGATTTGAAATGAAAAAAGCTCACAGAAAAATTGAAATTAGCTGTGTTTTCAACTATGCTAAGGCAGTGCTGTCTAGTGGGTGCCTTCGAGGCCCCTTAGCTCTGCAGGGGCTGAACTTGTGCAAGTACAAGGCACCAGCAGAAGCCATGTGTGAGTATGGATTTTCCTGCTGTAAATAGCAGCACTCCAAGCTGTTGCACTTAAGAGGCCCACTGCCAGGTTGGCAGTGGTACTCCCATTTGGTTTTTCCTGCCTTCATCTGCACTAATTTTGGGAACTAGCATCCTAAAGTCAGTCCTTTTGTTCCTAAATGAGCTAATGAAGAACTCATCTTCCCTCTGGTTTTGGTGTTAAACTTACAGCCCTAATACTATTGCATGTAGTTTATCTTCAGAATTTGTAGATGCCAGTTTCAGTGCTTTAAACAAAGAGCAGCTGCTTTGCCTCAGCACAGAATCCCTTCAAATCTTGTGGAGTACATTGAAAAATAAAGACCTTTTTGACTCTTACTTCATACCAAACTCTTTTATTCCAAATCATACCGAGAAAAGTGGGGAAAACAAAGCACATGGCAGTGAAGGGAGGAGAGAGAGGCATCGATGAGATACTTTTTTCTCAGCATGAGCCCTTCCTGGGCTCCCCTCTCCCAGGTTGATGAGTATGTGTGCACAGACCATGCACAGCTTGGAAGTCCTGTGAAAGCCCTGCAAAAGCTTTTAGTTGGCCACCTCCCAGAGTCCTCAGTTCATTTTAAGAGGCTTTCAGATTTTCTGCTTTCTCACATCTACATCCATACATAATAGTCAAAGCTGACTGCTGCTCCAGTAGCCTGGCTACAGTCTCACCTTGAGCTGCAAATACATCTTGCCATTTTTAATCAACCTGCAGTTCTGCCTGCAAAGGATGGGCATGATCCAGGTATATCTGCATGCTGTAAAGCTGTTGTGTCCTTTCATGGACCACTGGGAGTCCCTGGAGGGAGGCAAAGTGCAGTGCCAGATGTGCGTGACATCGGCGAGCACCTGGTACCTGTGCTGAAGAGAAAGCAGATACCACCTGTGCATCCTACCACAGAGATGAGGCCTGCACAGCACTGCTCAGGTCTTGGAATTATGGGGACAATTAAGCTTAAAACCTTTGTATCAGCACAGAGTGTCTCTGAAAACTCAGTCTTGTGTTCAGCTGAGGAGCAAGAGCAGTAACAGGCAGCACAAATAACAGCTCTGTTGCCTGGACTGGCTGTTGTATTTCCATCTATGTTTGAGGGAAGGCTTAGAAGAGAAGATGCTACTCCTTTGCAGTCTGATTTGATTCTGCCCTCTGGGGGCAGCCTGTGGGCCAGCACAGCACATTTAGATAAGGCGCTTCCATGGACTTGCACATAGGGAAAAAAAAATGTTTTTTATATGAAGCAGGTGCTTTTTCTTTTCTGTTTCTTAAAATAAAAAAAACCCACAGAACAAAATGCCACAGTTTAGACCTTTGCCAGACTCCCACTGTCTGCCTTTAGCACTGGCAGCTGGGGAGAACTCCAGAATTCAGAGGGCCTTGGCCATAACTCATCAAAAAGCCCCTGCCATCTATTGCTACTGAAAATGTTTTAGTGCTAGATCAAAACCACACAGATATGGGCTCTCCAAAATTCCTCTTAAGCATTTTGCTGTTACTTCATATGAAAAACAGTGTTAAAATCTTTGTGCCTGCACCTGAGTCAATTCGGCCTGCTGATCCAGGAGCACTCCAGAAAACTTCAAATATCTAGAGAGTCATTCTCAGTACAAGTCAGGACACTCCAAACGTTTCAGATGTGTCTATTAATGCCTAAAAGTTAATGAAAATAATTGAGTTAAAATAAAGAGATGTATCTGCTTGCACTCAAAACTTTAAAGACAGACTACTGAATTCTTGATTTGCTAAGCATGAGCTCCTGAGTTTTAATAATGCATTAAACCAGCTTTGGACAGAGTAACATTTTACAAAAATCAAGAAAGATTTTTTTTTTCTAAAGTTATTCAAGTAATGAATAATTTGTTTCTGGTCACTGGGTTTTAGAACGAGCAAATCTCATCCTCTTGCACTTCTAATATTCATTGTCTATATGGAAAAAAGTCTTTACCACTTTTTCATTTCCCAGTGAATGATCAGTTTGCTAGCTACAGGCAATGTTTCTTGCCTTTAGATTGCAGAATATGCTTTGATAATTTTACTCTCCTCCATGTGAATCCTGGTTCTCTGATTTTTAGTTTTTTCTAGCTTCAAGAATGCTTTTGTGCAATTTCCATTGATATAGCTGAATAAAAATTGCAAGAAAGAATCTATGTCAAAGCCCAAGTAAAAATCAAGTACATGAAACAACCATAAAGTATCATGAGAAAAAAAAAACCTAATTCATTACTGAATTAAATATTTATAGAACATGTTGATTAGCAAAGATCAATGATCTTTGTTAAAGTTACATTTAGCAGCAAACCACTGTGTTTTATTAAGTGTCACAAGTGACAAAACAATTTTTCTCCAGAAAAAGTGCAAATGGAAAACAACATTTAAATAGATCATTTAAACCAAGATTTTCTCCTTCTATTTAAGCCCCTCCTGCCTGGTACATTACTGTTATGTTCAGGGATGCTCAGGACAACAGACATTCCTCATGGGAAGCAGCTAGGTTCCAAAGTGTCAACTGAATAAATGCAAAGTGAGCAAACTCAAAGGATTTTCTAAATACTAGCTCAGGTATTGCCAAAAAAAAAAAAAAAAAAAAAAAAAAGGCAAGGAAATACTGTTCACTACTGAACTAGAATTTCAGCAGTTCAGAAGAATTGTGTTTTAATCTAGCTCACATGCCATAGTTAAAACCAGGTTTCTGTTGGTTTGCTTGTTTGTCTTAGAGGGCATTTACTCCTTAACCCTCAAAGCAGGGTATGTCAGTACTGAGATGACCATGTTGAATAGGAATCTCTTGAAATCCTAAAATACATTATTACAGAAACAACAGTCTTTGAATGAAAAACTACTTTAAAGTATCTCCAAAAAGCAAAAAGTAGCTAATTCTCTGTTTGGGAAATGCCATTCAGCTAGCATTGACTCCCAGGCGGCGTGTTTAACGGGTCTCCTATAGCTTTGTCAGCTTGCATTTTTGTTAAAAGCAGATGGTGATTAAACTACATAGCAAAGAACCTTCCTTTGATCTTTGTAAATGAATGTATACATACAAACTATGCATTTTCACACAGCTGCATACTGTATCTCGAATCGGTTCAACTCCAACCTTTCCACTAGGTTAGCAACCCCTGAACTTAAGAAGCTGAAGGAGCTCCCATCTCCTTTATCATTTATTTGTCTCCTGTCTTGTTTCTGCTCTCCAAAAACCTGAGATGCAGGATGGAGGAATGCTGGGGGAGCAGCAGGGCCCCAGGAGCAGAGTCGATGGGGACCTGTGGCCAAGGCAGGGACCTGGCATGCTCTGGGAGACCACTTTGGGCTCCCAGGCCCAGCGTGGCCAAACACAGGGATGTGGTGTCTGTACTGGCTCTGCCGGAGCTGCTCCAGCCCCTCTTGCTCAGCTGGGGCAGCCAAGTGGGACCAGCAGCTGCTCTCATACAGGGTCAGTAGGAGTTTGCAGCAACATTCGGTCAAGCTGTGCCAGAGAGGATCCACTGCACCTAGGCTGGCAGGGACAGCGTTTTTAGCCACCCTACCAGCCTGGTTTCGTTCTGCCCGTCATTTCCCCATGGTGCTGTGTGGCACTTGGGAGGCATGGATGGCTCCTCAGGGGTTGTGGTCTCACTGCTGAGACCTGCTGCCCCAGGCAATACAGTGCTCAAAATGCTCAACCCTTCATCCTGATCATTGCTCGGACTTCAGGGCTGGGATGTGGAAGGGACAAAGGATCAGAGCTTGGTTTAAGCATACCTTCTGTTGGAAGGGAGTAGGAAAGATGGAAAATGGATGTCTTGTTCTTGTAGCTGGTGTAATTAAAGGAAAAAGATATTGCATGCAACATTTCTTACTTACATTTTGGGTTGTTGCTGTAATATACATCAGCGCAGTCTACAAAATGAATGAAATGTGATTCTTACACTTAATCCTACAGGAAGAAAGACCTAAAAAGCAGAAGTATTGAGAATGGCCTTGCTTTAAAGTAAAGCAAGCCTGGACTCAACAACAAAGAAAGATTTTGTTTATATGCAATTTAAATATTTGATACCAGTATGAAGGCAGTAGTATTTTTATCTATCCAGAGATGTGCACTCATCTAGGTTATGTTTAATTGAAAAATATTTTTGCAATACATATTTGTATTTGGTGGGCTAAGGCCTTTAATTTTATATTCTTTACAAGAATTAGTGTGGCAATTATGTTTTTCCATTTATTGAGCTACCTGCCCATGCTAGTTGTCCACTTACATAAAGAATATTTCCACTACTTCAGAGGTTTTTGAGTTGTTGTTTTCAAAGGGGACCTGCCCCAGAGGGTTCCCCAGGGGTGCCCAGCATGGGTGGGAGACTCCCTGGAGCGGGGCAGGTCACCCTTACCAGGATGTTGCCTGTCACTGCAACAGACAGACACGGATTCGTTTCCCTGCAATCTGCAACTGCCCAGTGGGCCTGGGGTAGCTCCAGCTGCAGTTCCTCAAATCACAGCTCTGACTGACACAGTCAGTCCTTTGCTGTCACTTACTATCACAAAGTTAACTTTTTACAATGAGAAAGAGCTTCCAACTCTGGCACTGATGGAAATACTGAATACTTTTAATATATATATATATATTTGGAAAGTATTTGAACAAAGTGTTTTGTCTTTTTTTATACAACTTTTAGCCAAATAGAAGTATTCTGATTATTACTTCTGTGGATATCTGTCCACCTGTAAATAAACTCATATATTCAGGTACATGAACCTGAAGAAAAAAATAATAAAGACTGTTCAGTGGCTATGCGCTTTGCTAGCTCTTGGTTCCTTTGTACATAAGAGGTAACTGTTTAAATGTTGGGTGGGGTTTTTAATTTAATTGTTCCTCTAAAAAAAGAAGAAGAAAAAAAACTTTTGACTTTGTTTTCTCTTTTCTGAGTTAATACAAAGATTTTCTAACTTTTTACTGCAGAAATGGATAAATACCTGGTGCTAAGTGAATGTGAGTCAAACTGGCCATAGCAGTCACACCAGTTAGAATGCACTTTTCCTGTGGCACACAATGTATTTTCTCAGAAGGGACTTTCAAAGGACTGTCAGATGTTTACATTTCTTCTTGTTGCCCCAAATAGTTTTGGATATTGAAATAACTCCCAAAAATCAAGTCATGATCCATTACTGATGAGACGAATCCTTACATTTAGGTATCTATGACAGCTTTGTACAAATACCATTTTAGAGATAGTTGAAATATTGGGCTTTCATACTTTGTAATGCTTTGATGTGACAATAAATATGCTGTTGCTATCTAGTCTAACCTCATTGTAGACCTGTAACTTCCTGTTTATGGTTATGTCATGTTTGCACTGGCTTGAATTCAGCCAAATACTGACTGTTCAGCTGAAATACTCCGACTGTTATGATGTCCACAAAACGTTTATTAAATGCACTTGTATCTGACTGCCGCGGAGTATGTCAAATTATTCATGTAATAAACCCCTTCTATATAACTTTTGTGACTTGTATATGTGAACTTTAGTTCTTTACAGGCATGAATGTCAGCGCATCAACCAAAGACCGGCTGGAGTCAGCGAGAGCCTTTGCATCGACTTCATTACAAACAGGACTGATTTCCTTACCTTTGATCAGAGGGACGATGTTTAGACACTATGAGTAAGACACACAGGACAGGGATGTTGAATTTTAAGTTTTGGCCCTGTGAATTTGAAGTCCAGCCTTTAGCTAGTGACTGTGGTTTGCCACTTCAAGGCTCATGGTGCTCTTCCTGATCATTATGCTAGCAACACTTTCCCTATCCTGCTCTTCCCTGGTAGCCAAGGAGCAGCCTCTATGTGCACAACAAGGAACACTCCTGATAGGCAAAGGATCATTTGACCAGGGTATACCTTTCTTGTGGTAAAGCTAATGAATCTACTGCTTGAAACTCGAGTTGCAAGCTGGAGAGACATTCCTGAAACAGGGAGTAGTTTCTTTAAAAAAAAAAAAAAAAAGTATAAACTAGTATAATTTCTGTTCAAGTTCTCAACTCCTCTTCTAGCTTTGTTAGGTCATATTTAGATTTTCCTTTGGCTAACTCATTCCTACCCACTGCTGCAATGCCAGCTCCAATGTAAATAGCAAGACCCACAAGTTTAATGAGTGGTTTTGTCACTCTTCTTCTGTTCACACTTTCCTCCCTTCAAGCAACACCTCCTTGCCACACACGTGCACACTCAGTCATCAGTCTCCAGCAAAGATGTGTAAGCTAACCTGTTCTCTAAGCCAGAGGCAAAACAGCTCAGGCCAAGAGGCCCTGCCCTGCTGCCCAACCACGTGCATGGGCACTACAGTCGGACCTGTCGAAACCGTCCCCTCCTGAACGTGCATTTGATCCAGCAGGTTCCCAGGCGCTGCTGGAGTGAGTGGCGCGCCCTGCAGCTTCTACTGGAGAAGCTGGTTGTCTTCACAGCCCCACTCCTGCCAGGCAGGTACCCAAAGCTCTCTGGCTTGTTATCATTAGAGCAGGGAATCCTATGGTGGATTCCTGTAGATATAAAAAAGGAAGGGATTTGAAGTCAGCAAGAAAGTGTTTTTAGTGATACTTCCAGAAGTTCACAGAATATTCTGAGTTGGAAGGGACCCACAAGGATCATCAAGTCCAGCTCTTCAGTGAATGGCCCATACGGGGATCAAACCCACAACCTTGGCTTTATTAGCACCATGCTCTAACCAGCTGAGATAATCTCCTATTTCAGATTAAATTCCACTAATTAAATGCCACTTTAGGAGATAATAATCTCTGCTGTAATTGATGTTTCTGAAGACAGACAGGCTGTTACAGTTCTCTTTATTCAAACAACATTTTCTACATTAAAGGGATTTTGTTGGGATTTCAACCCAAAATTCAATACCTGTGCTCCCCTCTGTCCACTGCTGCACAAGTTTTGTCTCTTTCTGAGGCCATTCTGAACACTTTTAAGTAGTGACTACCTTGATTTAGAATATTTCATATCCTTATTTACTCCTATAGAAAATTTTGAGACAGACTTATTCCTACTCTGCCTGCATCAGTAACTTCCTCTAAACTCATTCCTTTTAGCTAAAATAATTCACATTCAAATTTAGACTTCAAATACTCTTAGCTGAAAGAAGACAATTTATGTTGAAATGCCCTATGCATTTTGTACTTCACATGCTGCCATTGTCTTGTTTTATGCCACTGCCTTTGAGACCTGTTCTCCAAATGTGGTCTTTAACAATGAAAATGTCACTTAGAGAACAATAATATTATTTTGTTGCCCTTAACACATTTTTTTCTAGTTTATTTGCTTAAACTGCCAGCTTTTTTCCTCCCTCTCCCACACACTCATTTTTATGATGCCAAGAAAAATATTTCAGTTATAAAAATTGTCATATTGGTTTGAAGACTAAGCTACATTTCTCTTTTTGGCTAACAAAATAAAAAGCAAACATTATGCTAAGATTTTATTTTAAGTTCTAAATTTAGCTTTGAAGAGGAAAAAGAAATAATTTGCACCTTCCTGAATTATACTTTCCTGGTTTATCCCCAGATGATACCACTGTGAACAGATGCAGCTTTTTTTTCTTTTTTTCTTTTTTCTTTTTTTTTTTTTTTGGTTACAATTTCTGGGGAAGGAGAAGAGTTTTCAAACACATTTATTTCGGTGCAAGGCAAACGACAAGCAAATTTCTCATGACTCTGTCTCAGCTTTGCCTTGTGGTCACTGCAGTACAAACGTCTTGCTCTGAGACAAGACTTCATTGTTTGCCAGGTTGTAAAAACAAAATGAAATTTATGAATGATGAGAAAGGGAGGAACCACTACCAAGGACTGGATTAAACCACCAGCATTGTTTTTAACCAAGCATCTGCCATAGCTCCAAATGTCTCAGTCTGACTCTGACCACTGCCAGTCCTCCAGACATTCATTTCAGGATTTTCATTAATATGTGAACATTCCCCTTTGGCTATTGGCTAAAAGCAAACTGACTCTTCCTTCCCTGACTTATACTTTTATATTGTCGGCTTTGCAGGTTTTTGTCTTTCCTTCTTAATACTATAAGCAGCATTTATATATATACACGTGTATATATATATGTGTGTGCATGTATATATATATATGCATGTGTGTGTGTGTATGTGTATATATATATAGTGTGTGTGTGTGAATATATGGTTCACAGACCCTTTTCACAGCATTATTTTGCAGAACGAGAACATGCAGAAAAAGGGAAAATAACTACAAAGGAAACAGTCCTTTTTTGGGGGAGACGAGGTTAAAAAGATGTGCAGCGTAAAATTGTACAACATCCAACTGTTAACAAAAGCAACTCAGTGCTCACCAGGTGGGAAGTGAGCATTCTCAAGATCAGAAACATTTTTTTCACCGGAGGTACAAACTTATCTAGTGCTGACCTCCTGTGGTACGCAAGGAATCTGCAGTCGCCAAAAATAGCCAAGAGTCAACAGCAGGCGAGGTTGGAGAAATACCGGTGGGCTGGTAACTCGTGGAACACATAGAGCACGTCCCAGAGGAATACAGAGACCCCACACCCCTTTAAAAGTTTTCATCTTTAACTCTTGAGTGCACAAAATCCCACACCTTACAAAACACTTAAACATGGTGAATAGGTCGGGTAAAAACAGCTCTTAAATTTGAGGATTTATCTAAATTCTTTGCAAAGATTTATGAACAGCTTTAGCTGCAGATTAGAGCTGTGTTTGTACCATCACCAATGCTGAGTTATCTGAGTGTGTACAAGGCATGGAGCATCCCTCTCTCATTACTTGTGGTTGAGTGCATTTGACCAAGTAATCTGTGGAAGTCCAAGTCTCTTGTCTCCAATACCTTCATTGTTGCTCCATTTCCCACCAGCACACCAACACCACAACTTTCACAGTGAGGTATATATGCTGTACATCTCCTTTATTCACTCCTCTAAGAACTTGTCCATATCACTCAAATCATTCCATTTAGGCTCCAGAGGATCGGAAGATGAGTCAGTAAGTGGGAATCCAAATATTTTTGATAACATCCCTCAAGGTGACCCATTGAAGGTCACAGGAAGCTACTGAAGCATTGAAGGTCACACTAGTAGCTCAGCCAGAGGGCTGTGACAAGGAGGACAGGATTAATCACATTCTTAGCCCACTCTGAAGTCCAGTTGCACTAGGTACCCTTTCATTTTGGTACACCTATACCTGTCCCACTAGACCTGCTTCCCAGTTCCCAGGATACACGTCACCCACTCTCCAGCCAATGCAGGCCATCCCCCACCCTCAAAGCCACAAGGCTCTCACTAACAGTGCCACACAAGCATTCAACAAAGAGAGTGCTCTGAGTCCTACCTCAGAAGATGGACCAAATTTGTTCCTGCAGCCTTGCTCTTTTAGCATCGGCAGAAAAAACACTATGTATAAAGCAGGCCTTCCCAGTGTACCCTCCAAAATGGAAGCACACCAAGGATGCCTTCATCTTCCCACACAGCTGGAACTGCTACTCAAACACAACATGAGAACCTTTCTAGCTGCAGATCTTGTGCTTTAAAGTCTCACCCCCTCACAGTGAGCAGAGAGCAAGCCACCCCCAGAAATCACTGCCAGATACGCTTTTAAGTCTTTTTTTAGGCCATCAACACACCTTCTATCCATCTTACAGCAAAAACTGTCTCTTTATTTTGGTTCTCCTTATTTCTCCCCTCTTTTCTGTAGTTTGCAGGTTCCCTGGTCTGGTGTATATTAGTATCACCATTGTTATTTCCCGTCATGGCTGAGGCATGAAGTTAGTAAAGTGGTGACTCACGTAACCAAGTTTAGCCTGAGTCTTTAGCCAGGGCTGACCAGGCTGTAGTGCAGAGGTTTCTGTTTGGAGACTCAAATAATGTCCTCTTTAGGAGGGCATATAAAGGGCTGGTTCCTTCCTTCTGGTCAAAGACCTCTTGACCTATGAAACCAAACAGGATAAAGAATAAGGGAAGGAAGGAAGAAGGAAAATGTTTTTTACTTCCACAGCTGTGTAAAAATCAGAAATTTCCAAAAATATCTGCAAAATCCCACTCCCAGGCTGCTTCTTTCTTGGGTTCTCTTTTCTTTAAATGTTTGTGTTTTTTCCCAGAATATTGGTGAGGAATTTTGGCATTTCAAACTGGATTTAGACCATGTGGCTCACTACATGAGGTGATTTTCTGAACTCCTCCCCCTACCAGCTCTGCTGCTTCCCAAAGTCAGCAGTAAAACAAAAAGTACAATCCCTCACTGAAGATATTTCATATTTAAAACGGACACTTGATAAAGACGTATCCTGCACTGCACTGCTACAAGACATGTGGAGGGAGCCAGGCTGGGTGTAGTGTCAGGGCAGGGGAACTAGAAAGCTATCAGAGGAAAGCAAGATGAAAGTGGAAGGGAAATGAAGTAAGTGGGTGATAAAATAATTCTGTTATATAGGGAGAAAGCCAGAGGGATCAAAGGATCTCTTATTTGCATTTTATCCTCATTTCTGTTCCTTGCAGTTTCCTTCCTCTGCTGTATATTATTATCACCTCTATTATAAAACTTTCTGGTTGCTTGCAATTATCCCCCTTTAATCTCTCTTCCTCTTTGATCCACTGCAGTACATGCTTTCTTGCCATATGACTGATTGTGTGACTGCTGCATATATATGTAAAAACATAGATTTATTTCAACTTCATTTCATTCATTGTGTCTCCAGTTTAAGTCTCTCAAGTCCAGGAAGAGTTGTGTGTCCTTCACAAAACCCTTTCTGCCTACCTCAGTTAGGGTTGATTCATCTTCCAATAAAAATTTTACAAATGGAAAGTTCCTTCTGTCATCTTCATTTTATTTTTGTACAACTTAACAGTTATAATTGTATACAATAAAAGAACACAATCTACAAAGAGGGACCACTATCACACTCTTCATGGCAAGGCTAAGCTGAGTTCAATAACGAAGAGACCAACCTGTCATTGGAGATCTTTGATTCTTTAACTTCTGAAACAAAACTCACCTTCTTCTGCTGCACCTTCTCCCTCCCCTCCCTCCTACCACCTTCTCCTGGGACCACAGCTGCTTCTGTCCCTGCAAACCAGACTTGACATCAGGGCTGATAGGGCTGAAGCATTATTGAAGAAGACTGAGACCTGAGGGCAAGGAGAAGAGCCCTGAGATGACAGGGAACATAGCAGAGTGAGTCGGAAAGTCAGTAGGAAATATGCTCCTTCTCCAGAAAACAAGCCGGTGCTTCCTTCTCTGCTGAGAAGCAGGAGGCAAAGCAGAGCCGCCCAGCCCAGCCTGGCCCCATCCCTCTGCAGAGGGAGGGCAGCTCCCCACTCAGGGGCAGCCACTCTCTCACAGGGCTGACACTAGGCAAGACCAGGAGAAGCTCTATGTGCCTTTTTTTCTCCTTCTCACTGGTTTTGGGTCATATTTTCTTAGCTGTGCTCAGTCCTTCAGAGCGTATGAAATACACTGACCCTGGATGGCAAGAAAGTCTCATATTCATTCTTTTTCAAAGGAAACGCTGAAAGAACAGTCTGGATGGTCTGAAGTAGTCAACTGCATGTATGTATTCCATACTTATGAATGCTGTAAGGAATGTCAAAAAATACCGAAGTCCGCAAAATGTTTAAGCAGCTTGTAGTGTGAATATTGTTAATTAAACTTTTTGATTTTAGAAGGAACATAGAATATGATGGAAAGTTTCTTCTCTGCCTTGTTCACACAGGCTGAATTCCTGTCAAACAGCTACAGTAAGCACCCAAAGAGCTCAGGAAAAAGGAGCCCCTGAAAGGAGTTAGGAGATCATCTAAACTGTATCTCTTATCCTGGCCTACCCAAATCTTCCATGAAGCAACACATCATCCAGAAAAATCAAGCTTTTGTTTTCCTTGGCTATAAAGAGCATCTGCTCTTCATATCCTTCAGAATATCTGTTCTCCTTCTAGATTTATTCTGTGTCATTCCTTGACTTCCACATCCACAATTACAAACTCCCATCCATCACCACCCTATGCTGTCCTCACTATCTCCTTCCTTGTGAAGAGGAGAGCCATTTGAAATTTTAACAGAGCAACAAGTGATTTCATTTTGTTTTCCTTTTGCATAAGGTTTGTGCTAATAAGATGGAACAAAGCATCTGCAGAGACGAGAGTGACAAAATGCATTTAGATTTTTTGCTGTAAGCTCTTGCACATGCAGCACTGTCTCTCCGGAATTAAACAGGGTCACAGTTGTTTCTTATGCTGCTCTGCATTCAAATAAATCCAGTAGTAAGATGCAGCACCTCGTTTTCTTGTATTCTTAGATCACAACGTGACCTTGAACATCTTTACACTGCCACACTCACAGACTACACTGCAAACTCGCAAAGGATTTGCATATGTTATTGAGTTAGAAAAGAGATCTCAGGATGTTGCTACCTCACATCCTTCACATGCACTACTCTCCTCAACATACTGTCACGTCTCAGATGATGCATCTTAGCCTTCTTTCTCTCTTTTTAAAACCTCAAACAACAGTGAGTTAATCGATGCCCCTCTGTGGTCCCTGGTGATCTATTAAAATTAGTCACATGCACCCCTTCCCCCACCCCCCAGTGATTAATTACATTTCCCTCTCAGAAATAGACCTCACTTGATATATTGTTCGAGGTTCTACCATTGACAGCAAGAACTGGATCTTGCTCTGCAGAACTGAAAAGCCTGTGCTAAAACACCTTTTGCAGCTGTGAGTATCAACACCCACTCACCACGTTGCCTTTTTCAACCTTCTCTTTAGTAAGATGCATTAGTCAGACTCCTGAAATAAGCACCTTCGGGGCTTATTTTCCGTTCTTGTGGTTCTCCTTTGAACTCAAGCCAGCCTGTGCCTTCCCAAAACATTAACAACTGTGGTAATAAATACATCTGATAAGAGTTCACAGAGCATTAGCATCAGCAAGTCAACAAATGGCTACCAAGTGTTGGAGAGCGTTACGTGCAGAGGATGTATCGCAGACCGTGGAGGCTCTTGAAGACCTGCAAAGGGCAGCTGCCGCCTGGGGAGTTTGGATGGGCACAGCTGACATGCATTGACTCACAGGGCTGGATGCCCCAGCTTAGAGACTTCAAAGACTTCAAGTTTGGTAGGGGAGTAGGTTGTCTGCCTTAGTGATTCAAGTTTCTTACAATTGACTGATGAAAGAAGGGAAGAAAGAAGGAAAGAGATTCTGTTGGTTTATTTTTGCTGGGTAGTGGTGTTATGATTTCTTGGCCTTTAAGAGAAAAATAATGTTTTGCAGGCATTGCTACTGAAATAATAGTGGTAGCAGTTATCTCAGTAGGCTGGTAAGAGGTATGATGTGTGGTCAGTCTGCTAGTTCACAGCATAAACAAGAAGTTGTGGATGGGTTGTGGGGCTGGAGCCAGAATATGTAGAACATTGATGAAATATGTGTGCAAATGTATTCTGTCTGATGTGGTGATGTGCCTGACACTCACAGAGAGGAGACAGATATTCTAACTGTTGCTTCCATGAGATGTGCACTGCGGGGCTCTCTGCTCAGCCTCTCCTGTGTTAGCAGTACAAAGCAGAAGGGCTCTCACTGGCTGTTCTGGCAGCTTGGGTTTCCTGAGGCTGTCAGAAATTCCTAGGCAGCTTCCTGCTGCCAGGAGCCCAGAGTTGCAGAGTGCGGGGAAATCCCTTAGTGGCTTGCTCTCCTAGGGTAAGTGGACTACAATTCCCTGAGTGTGGTGTCCCCCGTCATAAGGGGAAGAAGTGAACCATTAGCTGCTGAGGTCTGTCTCGGGTTTTGATGTTCTCTCTTCTGATCTTAAGGTGTGATCTCGAGTCTGTGTGGTGCATGTTTTATCAGGAATCAGGTTTCAGAAGCAGATGTGAGAACTTTTCTTTTTTCATAGCCTAAAGACTCAAGGCTGTGCTCAGTCTGTTCAGACACTGTTTTCTCTCAGATGCCCACAGCCTGTAATTTCAGCAGATACACAAAGGCTATCTACCATCTTCTTGCTGAACTGTATATTAACCACCCAACACACTGCATGGCAGGCTCTAGTGGGAAGTACACTGTGCACTGTGCCTAGTTAAATCTGCAAAGGGGATACAGAGAAGCAGAGTGTAATTATCCAAATTGGAAGCTGGACAGAGTATGAGTGTGTATTGTTCACCTGCTGACTTCAAACACAGTGTCAGAGCACAGATAAAAAGGCTGTAGGGGAGAAGGATGTACATGGATGAAACAAGGATGTACAAGGATGTACAAGATGAAACGCTTGGTTACCACAGCTCTTCAGCCAGCCAGCCAGGAACAATTATTGAATTCTCATTGTAGGCATCTTAACCACAGGTGTCACTGGGAAATTCAGTGCAGCGGTCTTGAGGTGCAGGCAAAGACAAGTTAAAATAGAAAAGCCATGCCTCCAACTGAGGTACAGTCAGCAGTGAGGTTCTCTGAACAGAAACTGACATCTCTAATGACTTGTGACAGAAGATGAAAATACAGAGTTTATTTTGTGAAAGCTGCATTACTGAAGATTTCTTCTTCAATTTCATGGTAAGACTTCCTTGCCATTTGGTCTATTTCAAACTAATCTGGCTTCTTGCAACTTCTGAATGGTGTTCTTCAACCTCAGCCCTTCTTCTGAGACTTTAGTTTTATTCTGAGCCGACAATTTGTGGCTGTGCTGATTTCCTTCTTTCACAACAGAGCTCTTCTGCTTGTGCTGCAGACTACTCAGTTACTGGAGGGGAAGATCAACATCAGGGGAAAGTCAAGCAGGAAGTAACATTTCTGTCTAGGAAAACTATTGTAAAGATTCATCCAGTTTATAATAATACTGTTCAGTAAACATTTGAATACTTCTTTCCTAACCAAAACTTTGAAGAGCTGAGTCTGTCCTTAGTCTGTACTAAGGTCCATAAATATAAAGATGATTGTCAAATATGCCATGTTTTACAGCTGCTTTAAAACTTGCACCAAAAAAAATGTATAGGGAAATGCAACTATGAAGAAGTTAACTTTTTTTTCCTAGAAGAATGAACTATTTGATTAACAACTCAATCATTTTAATTCAAACATGGCTTGCTGGAACACATGGAAAACAAATTTGGGATGGTGGTTCTTACCAAGGTATTTTTTCCCTCACCACACTATTCTCTGGCTGGAATGGTGCACTGGGAAAATCATGACAGTGCTGAGTGGGATATAGATCCCAAGGCCTGTAAAGCAGTAAAACTACATGTGAGTATACACCTCCATGTGAAACAAAGCCAAAAGGAAGTGGTTTGAACTGGAAGATGTCAAAATGACACTTTCCACATGAGAACATTTCTACTTATTTTACTGGAGGATGCTGGTGGTCATATTCTTCAGTCTTTATCCTGAACACGAGACAAAAACATTGTGTAGGAATATTAGAACTGAAATTGTTCTGATTATTTGTTCAGCAAAACACATGCACCTTTTACTGAGGTGAGTTCAAGTCCAAGTTTCTGACAAGACTGAGAACTACAACAGCAACAAAGCTCTACCCAATGCTGGACTGCACCCAAGCAGTACAGTGGAAATTATCCTCTCCCCTATAACATGCCCTGCTAGGAAGCATGCTTCCCTCTTACAGAGCTAGGATTGTGCATATGCTTTCTTTGAATACTGACAGAGTAAGCAAAGGGGCAACCTACTGCAGCGTGTTCATGCTGGCCTTGACTTGAAGTGCTGTCAGAGGTAAACAATCCAGGTGCAGTCCCAACTTACACAACCTACTGCGCGGACTGAGGGCTTGTTGCCTGGGAATTGGAACACTTGGGGTTAAAGCGTGTTCACCGCTGAGAAAACAGGGTGCTGTGGCTAACTCAAAGGCCTGGCAGCTTGTGTTCGTCACTGCAGAGCCCTTCAAACCAGCACTGCTCAGACTGCAACAAGTGGAGATCAAAACTCTTCCAATAATAAGAAACTTCCAAGGTGTGTGAAGGCTGTGTCTTGAACCAGACAGGAAATGTGGCTTGCTTAAACCAGCTTGATTCCTGCACAGTGAAGGCCAGATGCAAGCAAACCATTTCTGAGGATATCAGAATCTTGGCCTGGCAGGTTACAGCAGACAGAGAATTTTGTGTTGTAAACTAAGCAAACTACTGTCTCTGAGAATAGACCACCAAACATTTTAAGTCACCTAGTTTCTGATTTCAAAGCAGACTTTTTAAAATCTGTAAAAGATGTCTGTTAGCAACTTCTTTGATCTATCCCTGTTAAAACACAATTTACTGTGATAAATTAAATCTAGATGGGAGGCAAAGTATGCTTAAGGGCAAGTGATGGTCCAGGTAAACAAGACTTGGATTAGATGTCCAAGGTGCCCACCTTGTTTGTTGAGGTAATCACAATGAACACTCTGAGAACACTTCTATTCCATTATTTTGTGCCATCCATGTGAGTATAATTCACATCTTTGTGCAATTCTCAATTTGCTCTAGGAAGGTAAAACATGAGACACCCTGGTTTTGGTCCTGCTTTTTGGAAGGCCTGTGCCTGTTGGCCCTGATGTGAAGATAAACTTCTGAGTCCTTCTAATGCACTTCATTATACCTTAATACCTGGATACTACTTTTGGCACAAGCTGAGGTAGAAAATTGAAGAATGGGCTTGTAGGGACAGCAGCCATAGGGAAGGAACAAACAAATGATAAGACAGTGTGTGCTCACCACAGAGCTGTGCTTAAATGCAGTGGAGATGTTTTATCTTAGCAAGGCAATGATTTCTACTTCTTTCATCTGCCAGTGTACAGCTGAAGGAAAAATAATAAGAGAGACTTCAAAACTGAAGGCATTCTAATGTAGTATTTTCAAAAATGTCTTAAAATTATCTGAGAGCCATGATCAGACACAGAAGGGCAAAGGGCTAGAAAGTAGTGGACAGCTAATGAGCAGCTTGTGTGGAGTAAAAGGAACGGAGAGGAGGAACTTTGCAAGGCAGGGCTGGGGAAGAAGGGAAAGCCATTGAAATCTTTGGCTTAGATGGCAACATAAATGAGTGGGGTGGAGGCCAAAACTTTTTAAAGTCTGGCTGATAAACTCTATAAAGCGCTGCCACAAAACCCAGCACAATAAA
This sequence comes from Cephalopterus ornatus, assembly GCA_013396775.1. Taxonomy (NCBI): domain Eukaryota; kingdom Metazoa; phylum Chordata; class Aves; order Passeriformes; family Cotingidae; genus Cephalopterus; species Cephalopterus ornatus. Next base: position 168,511 of record VZRE01009455.1, read on the forward strand.
ATAGACACGTGTGCTTTGCTAAAAGTGTCTTAAATTTTTCTTCTGATTTTTCTTTTCTTCAGCCTTTCTGTACTCCTTTAAGCCATCTTCTATACCTGTTGGCTACACTACTGTGCACTGTAGTTCATCCTGTTACTGTGTTCAGGTCTTCTCTCCTTGCCATTCCCCTTTACATGTCGAAAGAGTCCACAGAAAGAGTTTGATGAGTTCAGCCCACTGGCCTTTTTAAAAGGGGGATGGGAGAGGTTGCTGGTGTCTAAAATGTGGGCTGTTCCAACGGGCTGTTGGCTTGGGCCTAGGATATAAAGGAGTGCTACTTCTGTAAAGGACAGAAGGTACCAACTCAGGACTGTAAGGCAAGAAGAGAGCAAATCAACAAGATAAACAAATGACAAATATCATTTAGTTTCTTTCAATTCAGTGCCTATTACACTAATTTCACCACACAAAATACAAGCTGTTGCAAGTACCCCTGGAAGTAAGAAAAAGGAGAAACAGGGATGTTTTCTTTTAGAAGTGGTTTTCATTCGAAATTCCAAAGATGAAGTGCATTTTTAAGCTACTGATTAGCTTTAAAACTATGCTATTCAAAAATCCACTTGAATTTTTTGTAAGATTTCCTTGAATTTCACAGAAATATTTTTCTACTGTTCTCATATTTGATTACTAAAATTGCTTGGGGGATTTTAACCATATTTCTGTACTCTGAGGTTCTGAGAAAAGACTGAAATAAAAAGTGAAATACACTTATGGGGCTGTAGACCTTAGGTTGGAGGCTCTTGACAGTTACAAGGCCAAGCACAGAAAGCCTTCCACTTAAGAGCAATGCAAAACCAGCGACAGCTCATTTCAGAAGCAATGTAGGTTTCTTTGGGTCAAGCCAGGATGCCCCTTCTGTAAGATAAAGAGTAGGATCAACACGTGTTTTAGAAGAGGCTTGTCCTCCTCCACAATGACATGGAAAACTTAGAACCTTTGAAAGCCAGTTTACAAAAGCACAATGGCTGGAGTTCTTTAAACACTGTTCTCACGAAAGGTACACAGCTATGGCCACTTTATGGGAGCTGGAAGCACACACGGGCATTGCTTTGGGTGTTAAAAGTATTACTCAGAGCCACTTAGTTCTTCTCTTTGAGCCTTCACAGTAAGCCTGCACTTGTAATTACTGTATTGAAGCACTCTGGCACCACTGAAAATCCAATACATAAATCCCAGAGGTGCTTTTGGAAAACTGAAACTCCTAAAACAAAGGTATGTATTAATTCAGTGTGTTATCTGTGCAAATCTGGATTAGTACCTCCTTATTCCACACACATCCAACATCCTGAATTGGAAGGTGCTCACAAGGATCACCGAGTTCAGCTCCTGGTCCTGCACAGGACCATCTCCAAGAATCACACCATGTGTCTGTCCAAGTGCGTCTTGAACTCTGTCAGGCGTAGTACTGTGACCACTTCCCTGGGGAACCTGTTCAATGCCCAACCACCCTTTGGGTGAAAAACCTTTTCCTAATATCTGACCCAAACCTCCCCCGACACAACTTCAGGCCATTCCCTCAGGTCCTGTCACTGGTCACCACAGGGAAGAGGCCGGTACCTGCCCCTCCACTTGCCCTCATGAGGAAGTTGTAGACTGCAATGAGGTCTCTCCTCAGTCTCCTCTTCTCCAAGCTGAACAAATCAAGTGACCTCCTTAGCTATTCCTCGTATGGCTTCCCCTCCAGGTCCTTCACCATCTTCATGGCCCTCTTTTGGATGCTCTCTAGTAGCTTTATATGTTTCTTATACTGTGACACCAAAAATTGCATACAATATTGCAGAGATATTACCTTTTCCTTAACATCTGTGTCTTTCCTACCTTAAAAAAGAACTGTCTAAGTATGTACCAGGTGAGCTTGTTACTTGATTTTAAAGGCCGCACAGCCCACCTGTTCTTCTACAGACAGCTGTTCCAGGGTATAAGGCTACTTACGAAACTTCAAGTCAGCAAGACACTTATGCAGTGAAACTCTCAGCGTCTTAAACTCTCCAGGTATTCACACAGCCTAACAGGAGGAGAAAGGAACAAAATCTCAGGGATTTTAAAGTACAGCTGTTTTAGAAGTGAGGGCTTGCATTCACTGTCTTGGTTTTAAGGAAGGCAATTTTAAGGTGCACATGGATCCTCATGTTTCGTTTTCAAATTCAACTGGACTTCACTGTTTTCAGATGTGACAACCTGTGAATCAGACTAACTAAAGTGCTTGGAGTTAACTGCATAGACATACTTCTTGCCTGAACAAACACCATCCAATTGTAAATTTGATCTTAACCCTGCAAAACTGTCAGTAATTGCTTTCAGTCTTAACTGGCACGATAGCTCAGAATGAAATACTGCCTGGCTCTTCCCTGATTCTCAGCTCAGGCTACTTATTAAAAGGGCAGTTCTAGGCAAGCCTCTACTCTCCTCTGGTCTTTGTTTCCATTCCCTATTTTTGCTCTTATTATCACACAGCACTGAAGGAATACACTCATTCCTATGAAATTACTGTGGTAAGTGGAAACTTTGCAAATAACCCAAATGGGTGACCACAGACATTATGGGAGAACCAAGGGGGTTTGGGGAGGGAGAGGAAGGGAAGCTGGAATTTATTTTGTTTTTTTACAGCTGCTGTATCCCTAAGTTTAATGGCTGAATAGCTGAAGCAGCATGCTGAAGGAGACAGGTTCCTGATATCTCCCTTCTCCTTCAAATTGATGTTGGTCTCTCAGAGACAAACGCTGGCAGGCTTAGCAGTAATGTCTGAGGCATGAAAGTGCCCAGCTGACGTGACACTCCCTGCCAGAGGTTACAGTAGTAGTAGTAGAAGAAGAAAATACAAATTTTATCCATCTTCTTTCTCCCTTTACCTTGTAGCTCATATTTCACATCCTACAGGAAACACACATTTTTCTGACCAAAAGAAGACTACTCAGACATATCTGGTGCAGCTGAAATCTGTATTTTGTTTCTTAAATCACCATACACCCTATAAAGAATCCAGGCAAGCAGCTTCATGCACCCTACATGTTCCACCAGCTTGAGACTGTCCTAACAGATACTGCAGAGGACTAGGACCATTCTGTGGACTCTCACTACACAGGAGAGGTGTAGGACAGCTAAGCACTTAATGAAGCTGAAATTTGTGGTAGCACTTCCTACTAGTTACCTGATTACAGTTACATCTGTATTAAACTGAACAGGTTCAGTGCCTGTCCTCTGTAAGGGCCAGTGACACTGCCCAGCTTGTGTCCATGTGTCAGCATTCTCCTTCTCTCCTAAAACAAGTGTCCATGATGTCTCCTGGGAACAGTTTCTGGATTGTGTCTGGACACTGCCTGAGGAGTATGGGCTGCATGCACCAAAGCCATCCCAAGAAGCATGCTGTCAGCATGAACTCATCAGTCACCACTTGTGCCCTATTTAGCTCATTATTTTTTTATTGTAGTTATTCAAAACAGGAAAAGAAAAAAAAAAGGAAGTGCTCTTCAGAAGTGAACAAAGTTATGAAAATTATTTATTTGAATACAGACTTACAGGCAACTGTGCAACAGTGAAGCAGAGTACGGAGCGCTGTGGGGACACAGTGAACAAGTCCTTTCAAAATCATGCAACAGCTCAGTCTGCATTATAGGAGTTTTTAGACCATGATTTTAGGAGCAATTGAAAAAGAAAGAAAAAAAAATCAAACCAAAGTAACCACGCCTGGCAGCCTAGCTCTTATTTACTGGGAACTGTAAAATAAACTCTGGAGGCAATGTTATTTTCTTAAAGAGTTACTGTCAAATAAAACACAATAGAAAACACACTTGCATTTCAAATCCATGTGTCTCCTGGTGTTGTATGTCACACAGACTGCAAAACTAGCAGATGCTACTAGCAAAACTTTTTTTCTTTTGCCTGGTGTGTTGGCAATCTTGAGGGCTATTTTGGTGGATCTTCCACACAGCAACAGGAAGGAGAAAACATTTTTGAAAGTGTGATTGTAAAACCACAAAATACTGACTTGGGAACTTGAAGCTGCCCTTATTTCAAACCAAAAGTAACCCAACAAATATGTACTAAATTCTCTAGATTCCCCACCCTTACCAGTCACCATTTCCTCAGCTATAGACAACCTTAAAACAGTCCTTTTTAAAACTGTCACTGCTGGCTGGGTTGTGCTACTCTGTAAATAAAGAGGTTGTTTCCTCCTCTATATCCAGAATCCTTAAACCTATTTTCTTGCCTCTTTTTTTCCATAAGACAAACAGAACAAAGGAAACTTCTACCCTTCTAACTTCTGGCTTTGCCAGTGCCTGCTCCCTGCTATACTGAAATATATTGATCTCTGGCCCAGCAAGCCATCCTTGTGCAGGGCCCAGCTGTCCCAGTCTCTCACTGCCCTCTGGCCAGAGACTCCTCCAGCAAATCAATAATGTATTCCAGAGCCTGCTTTTCCCTGGGGAATGCAGCCTGCCTCCCTCCATGGGATAAGTTCAGGGGAGAAAATGAAGGGAGCAGCCATGGTCTGGGTGAAGGGATGAGCTGAGCTGGGCTGGGCTGGGCTGGGCTGCCCCTGCAGCAGGCAGGACTTGGGATGCCAAATCAGCTCACTGTCACTCCTTGGGCACCGAGATGCTGCTCACAATCTGCAGCACCTTGCCAGGTGCCTCAGGCAGGCAGGTTGAAATGGAAAAACAGTTGTCCTGACCAGATCTAAATGGGAAGAGAGGTATTTTTGGATAAACAGAATAACTCAAAGGAAATTAGTATTTTTGTCAAATGGAGGGTTAAGAGCTGTGCCTCTTGCACAACTGTGTGAGGATGCAGTCTGTAATTACATGTGATGTTCTAAGGTGGGTTTTTTTCCTGTGGGATTCTAGCATCACGGGTGAGCAGAAAAGCCAGTGACCAGCTGGTGAGCCCCTGGTCAATAATTCGATTTTTTTTCTGTTCTGCCTCTGCTTGTGTGTCTTCATATGCCAAGTGTTGCCCCAGCTCTGCTCTGCCCAGAAAATTATTCACTGGTGTTGCTCAGGGGCTCAGAGATGGCCGAGTTACTCATGGACACTAATGTAGATGTTTTTACAGGCCTTCTGGAGGAGGGGGGCAAGTTTTCACACCATCATTACTACTCAAGGGATGAGAGACTCAGCGTGCTGTTATAGAAGAATTTTCTGCCATGGCAAAGGAAGCTGAAGACATTCCCTCTCTCTTGGCTCCCACCTCCAGTTGCCCAGTCCCATTCTGGCAGCACAGTTTGCTGCCTCCATAGTAGAGCTGATACAATAATTTATGAGGTTGGCCTGTAAATCATCTGCACTGCAGGCCTGCAGACAGTTTCATTAGTGCTTTTGGGGAACTAGTAGCTGCCACACAGAGTCAGGGAACAGTGTAAGGGCAGATCTGACATGAAGGAACAGAATCTATCTTTGATACTGCAGAACATTTGCATTTAACTAAACCTTAAGGCCGGTAAAACACATGAACACTTGGATTCTTGGTTTGGGTCACCTCCAACTTCTGTTTTGCTTACTTTTTCAGAGTGTTTAGAAATTTTTGGACCCACTTTATTGGCACAAGAAGTCTGGTGATCTCAGCTCTAGCTGTAACAGCACAGGTTGAACATTTGAGAATGGGCCACATACCTTCAGTCACAAGCTGCAGTTTAAAGTGATGCCCACAGTTGTGTAAGCAGCTCTGTCATGCTGGGAAAAAGAGATTTCAGTTCTGCTAAGTGATGTTTAACTACCTTGCTCTGAGGCCATTCTGTCTCCATCGTACCTCCCTCACATCGCTCACTATACGTGTTCCAATGTCTGCAAAATGAGAACAGGAGCCATCTGGATAACATCCTTCTTCAGTGCCCAGCTACAATTCATCCCCAGAGCACCATCCACCTCATGCCCTGAGGAAGAAAGGCATTCTGTGGAAAACAACACACAATCCTGCCATTGAAACCGGCAACATGCCGAATATATGCAGGAGGATAAATTAAGAACAAGTCCTGCAGCATAATTTTGCAGCTATATTAAAAGCAAAGAGATGACGCTCATAATCTGAATTTATGTATGTTACCACAAGATCATTAGCAGGCTTGATGAATGCTGTAACTCCACAGCATGGCCTTCTGCCATTTGAGCTGGAGGATTAACCTCTGTCAGTGGCAAATTGCCATCTTTTGCAGAGATGAGCAGTGCAAGGACTTGATGCTTTCTTGCTGTTATTTGTTAACAGCAGAGGAATAGCAAATTGTGGGTGCAGCTCCACATTTCCAGCCCAGCTGGTCCATCAGCAGGGGACATCCCACTCGCCTCAACTCTGTAGTGACAATGAGCCCCTCCACTGTTCTGCTTCCTTGCCCTGGTTTTGGTCAGGATTAGCAGGGGTCAGCGCAAGGGATGAGGAAAGATAGTGCAAGGAGGAGGCAGAGGGCTGCACAGCAGTGCTCCAGCAGCAGCTGACCCTCGGACCACCTGGGCTGTGGTCAGCCAGCTCCTGAGGGGGACCCTGCTCCATGTTTGGGAGGCAGCTGATGAAGAGTAGTCTTGCTGCCTTTGTTCTTCCCAAGCGGACTTCAGATTCCTCCCCTTCAACCCAGTGTGTTTCTTTCTCTTTGCCTGTCTTTAACATTCCAGCTTCCCTGTCTGCCTCCCCATGCACACTAAGTCCCTCCACGCAGCTGCAGCCCTCATACTCGGATCCTTCCAGACACTGTAGGAGGAGACTTGCAGCACCATCTGCCTATACCAGATCCCACCCGACCTCTCCATCCTGCCCGCCACAGCCGACCCTTCCAGCCGCCGCTTATCCCGC
>VZRE01009455.1:175368-233838 GCA_013396775.1 Cephalopterus ornatus
CGCCCCCCCCGCCCGCCGCCCCGAGCGCTGCCTCCCCCTCGGCTCCCCGCTCAAGTACAGTTCCTCCCCTTTCAGCCAGGAAAAAGCTCCCCACCAGCCCACTGCCGCTTTCCTGGGTTATTAAAAGTAAATAAATATAACAAGTGGTGCTCTGGCGAAATTTGCAGGATTCCCCCTACATCAAAAAAAAAAAAAAAAAAATCCAAACCAAAACCACAAAACCAAACCGCCCCAGCACTGCGTGGCGCTGATTTCTTTCAGTTTTGGGCTGATTTCTCTTGGGTTCTCTACCCCCGCCCCCACCCTCAGCAGGAGCGGAATCCTCTGCCCTCGGCCCCCGGGAAGCCGCCGAGCGGGGCGGCGTCTCCATGGCGGCAGCGGCGCTGAGGCGGCTCGGCGCCTCCTTCCCGCTGCTGGGCGGGAGAGGCGGGAGCGGCCGCAGCCCGGCCCGCCTCTGTCATCCCCCGGGGGCCTCTCCGAGGAGCCGGGAGGGAAAACTTGGGGGAAACGGAATGCTGATACGGACAAATCTTTATTTCTCACCCCAGGGGATCCTCCGTCACCTTGCACTCAAGCTGCGTGAGAGGAGCGCAGCCCCGAGGGCTCCGTCGGTGCAGCCATTTCCAAGGCAGAAGTTTTCCCCATCCCTGGGTAGGCTAGCAATGGCAGCTTGGTTTTTTCCAAGGGAAGGCTGTTTTTCCCCAGGATATTTCCATGCCCCTGTGGAAAATGCAACGGTGGCTTCCCAGGACCAGAAGTGGAAAGTAGCAGCCGGTGCACACCATGCCAGGGAAAAGGATCCATGGCTTGTGTCTGAGCCACTTTGGGAATGTGGGTTTCCAGGACAGCTCTTTTCCAAGTGCAGTTCAATACTCCACTCTCAACCATTCAAGTTTATACTAAAATAAATGTATTTCATGAAAAACTCAGTGTTAAGTATCTCTTCAAAGGTCCCACTGCTGATCAGTTGGGGGACTGATGTTGAAATCGAACTTGTCTGAAGCAAAAATCACTATTCATTCAAGGATATCTCTATTTTTCACACACAAACAACATTTCAGTTGCAAGAAAGACCAGAAAACACAGTAGCACTGCTGACTCTTTTCATTTTGCTCACAATTTTGGTTCTGAAATCCTTCATGAAAATAGAGAACAAAATGTTCTTACAAACACCACAGTTGTTGAAGTTATATATACATCATTTAATTTTTAAAAATCAAGATCATTAAATATAGGCATCAACAGTGTACTGCTAGCGTGTGCTATGTAACTGCATACGTTATGTCATGTCTTATTCCAGAAAACGCAAAGAAACCCATTGCTTCCAAAATGATTCACTCCTCCAACCTGGCACAGTTTCAAGTGAGTAGCGCAGAACAGTAATGCATCCTACACATTCCCTGCAAACTTTGTTTTAAAATCAACTTAAGGAATCCAGGGATGGGCAATGCTGTGCCACAGCCAAACTATATACACATATCGTCTTGTGTTGAAGCCCACTTGGCTATGTAATTGTACAAACTTGTTTGATATTTTGATTATTATGTTGCCGCTAAGAACTCTCACCCAAATTAAATAGTTTCGGAAAGTTGCTTTCCAAGCACGTGTGAAGATTAGAAGCCCCTTAAGGTTCCATTTATGGGCTATTAATTATATTATTATTATTATTATTTATGTAATTCTCTTCTGTGGTAAGTACTTGTGATTCCATGTGCTTAAGGAGCTTACTGGAGGGATTCCAAAGCAAGGATGTTGCAAAGCTGGAGAGGGAAGAAAAAGCCTGCTGCTTCTTAAAGGAAGGAGACATGTTATGTAGGGCTCATGGAAGAAGTTGTTGTACTGAAGCATATAAAAGGTGGAAAGCATAAGAATAAAGGACAGTAGGTGGGTATTAGGTGTGTGCAAAGTCAAGACAGTGGGAACAAGAAGCTAAATTCACGATAGTGATCTAAAAGGTGCCAGCAGTTCCTTTGAAACACCTTAGCTTTTAACTGCTCTGATACATAATAGCATCCACAGATTTGAAATAAGAGACCTGTTCCCTTCTGAAATGCCTAGCATCAGCAAACTGAACAGGGATCTCTCTGAAATAGCTGTAGGGAATGCTAAGGAGAGAGCCACAAGTTAACCCCAAGGGGCTTAGGCTCAGATTCTTAAAGGTAATTAGGTACCTTTAAATACAAGTTAGACATCTAAATCTTTGAGGCTCAGGGTCTTACTTAACTGACTCTGGACTGGAGGAAGTCTCCTTAATTGATTCACAGCCATGAACCCTTTCCTGGATTTGGATCCTGTTTTATCTTTCAGAAACTGAACAGGGCATAGTTTTATTATGACAATTAGGCTGTCATGGTGGGGAGAAATGGTCCAGGAAAAGAGAGATAGAAATGTGGGATGGATAGGAAATGTATAAAAATGTATAATCATTGGTCCCTTGTGGGGAAAAAGACCCCTTGCTTTTGGTCAGCAATGAGGTTTTCCTGATGTAAGAAAGCTAGTAAAAGTGAGGGGAGAAAGGTGTAATTTATCATGCCACAGAGCAGCTATTCCTATATTCTGGGAATATAGCAGGCTTGCTTTTATTCATCTCAGGCATAAAGATCTTGAAATTGCAGCCACAATAATTTAGACTACATGCAGGAATCTTATAGTATTTTAAATTAATTCCTTGAAGTATTTGTATGTGTGCTTTAGTTTGGGCCTCCGGCACATACTGCATTCCATACACAAGTCTTGAGGGGTTCAAAAGGATTCATAGCATACATTTCCTGAGAATAGTCATATATTTGCTTCTGTATAATGTTCAGCTTTTAATAAATTGCTTTCTCTTTTTGTCTCTTTCTTCTGTCCCTGCCACCTACTGTCATAAAACTACAATTTTTCTCTTTAGGAATCTTGACATTCATTGTTTTGACATTATTTGTGGTGTAATACTCGATAGTTATGAAAGCTTTCCTGCTGTAATGTTATGGGGTAAATAAAGAAGAGCTAATTTTAAACACATCAAGGCTCATTTCTGTACCATGTCAGAAATTCGTAGTAATAGAAATATTTCTGTGATATAAAATCCAGTGGAAATAGTTTTCTTTCAAGTTCCCTGAAGCATTGGCAGCCCAAACATTACAGTTTTGCAACATTAAATGACATACCTGCTAGAAATAGGATGTAAAAATATTTGTTTCCTTTCAGTCACTGATGGCGTGAGAGTCTGGAAAATTGATTTAATTTTTTGTATTTCCATTTTTAATAACTTGGAATAGAGCAAATGGAACAAGTCACCTCCTGAATAATGACTCGTTGAACTAATTTACTCCCTTTTCCACAAAAAAGATGTCAAGAGGGAGTCTAAAGTACACCCCTCTTTCTTGCTGAGCTTCCTGTGGAACATCTCCTCCCAAAAGACTGCGACCGTTTGCAGCTCCGTTCCTAATCTCCACGCAGCTACACAGCTCTCATCTTCTTGCCCCTTCTCCCTGCTGCTTTCTGTCTGACAAGCCTTTGCACCCTTCCACACCTGGCTAGACTAGAGCTGCATATTTCTCCTCGTGCTGTGCACCAGGGATAAGGGACCTAGCAATGACTAAGGATCACATCAAGGCCAGGCTATAGCAGCTGAAGAATCATGAAGGATCACAACTGAAGTAGGAGCACTGTCACATCTTGAGAGCTGTAGAGTACAGTCATAAATACTCCCACACAGTAGATGCTGTGCAGTGTTCACTGTGGTGACTCTTACACACTATAGGGGCTGCTGGAATGAATTAAAGGAATTCAAGGGCTTCTAAAACAGATTCAGTTCTCAATGTGTGTTGATCCCCTAGAACCCAAGCAGAAAAAGAACTGCCAAGGTATATTAAGTCACTTTTGCATCCCTTTCCCCATCTGTGCCTTTGAGAAGTGATGCAGCTCAGCATTTGGTGTCTCGTTATCCAAGTTAGCAGATCTGGTATAAATCTAAAGGGTTTTCATGGCAGGAAGTGGTAGGTGGAGATATCCTAAGGGCTGGAGCAAGGCTAAGACACAGCTGCCAGAGAAACTCGGGTGGGTGAGTGAGTGGGAGGAGGCAAGAACATGCCTGGCAAGAGAGCGCCTTCCCAGGGATGAACACAGCTGAGGGAGAGAGTGATAGAGAGTGTAACTCTCAGCAGTGATTGGGGTGGGCTTTGTCCAGTGCTCAATTTTAAGACCAGATGTGGAACACAACTCCCTCCATTCTGTCATAGAGAAGTGAAACTGGAGAAGCATCAGCCTCCTCCCCACCTCTCCCCTCTCTCCAAGTAGAAGACACTTTATGGACAGAAGGCATTATTTCCTAAAAGCCAAAACAACCTTTTCAATCCTCCCAGGTATTCCTTTCACATTGCTTATTGATTGTGCTGCTGTTACCAGTTAAAAAAAAGTCTGAGGAGAAAAATGTTGTACTGAACTGAGACATAGACCTCAAGTGTAGAGATGGAAAGTAAGTGTCAGAGGATATGCATGGAAATTCCAGCTGTGTTGCCTTTATAGGGTCTAACTGTATTTCTTCATGAAGCCAGCTCTGGGGGAGCATCAGTAGGAGGCCTGCTGGCACCTGCCAAGGACTGAGTGGGCTGGAGCAGTTAGCAGCCACTGCTGCCCTTGAGTGTATCAGGAGGATATTTAGGGTGTATTCTGGTCAGAAGCCATGCTCCCCCTAAATCTGATTGCTTACCAACTTCTCAGAGGGAAAAAAAATCACTAATAATTAGATCCTGATTTTATTGGGAGATCTTGAAACAGTAATTGAAAGGTCTGCCCGTGGGCTAAAACAGCTCTTAGAAAGTTGCAAGTAAGAACTTGATACAAAGCATAGGAGGAAAATCCTAATTCCAGGCAGGAGCTGTAGATTTGCACATAGCTGACATTTTCAGCTCTGACCAGGAGCTCACAAGCTGGCATTGCAAGTAACATAGTGGTAGAGGTGTCTTTGCTGGAACTGGAAGGCAAGGGCATGTCAGCTTTGGGCTCAAAGGCAGTTTTTTAAATCAATGAGAGTGTAGCAATCTTTGACCTTGGTTGTAAGAGGTTCCTAAAGCCTGTTACTCAGCAAAAGGCTAATAGAGAAAAAGCAGACTAGACAGTGGTTAAGGCTTTTTTCCCCCCCTTTCTTAAATTAGTTATACACATCTGAGTTTCGCCCCTTTCTTCCGGAAGCAGTAACAAATATTTTTCATGTGAACATAATCTCTACAAACTTCAGAAAGATAGTTTGTATTTTAAAAAAAGTGCTTTTCATCTTATCTCTGCAGACAGATGGGTTCTCCCAAATCAGTTGGAGAATATTTGAGAATACAAAGCAGCTAGAGAAATAAGTCTGCCTACTGGAACTTGAGACACTGTTTCTATATAATTTTTCAAAAACAAAACTGAAAACGTAGGTCTTACAAAATGCTGAATGAATGTGTTCAGCTAGTTAAGTTCATAGTTAAGTCTCTTGTAGGGGAAAAATGATTCATTTGACTTACAGTAGGAAAAGGATGATTTCCTTTGTTTGAGACTCCATGGAGAGTTCCTTTTTTGGAAACTGTGCAGTTCCTTGTATTTGGGAGAATCTGTTTGCTGTTTCCTAAGTGTGTGTTTCTAACTGTGAGAACAGCCTGCATTTTAAAGGCAGAGGACTTTCTTCTCACTAGGAATGCAGTTTACCAAGCTCCTTCAGCTGCTTCTCTGTCCAACTGAACATTTGTCTTTCATTTCAATATTGAATTTAGTTATCTGTTTGGAGAATACAGATTGAAACACCATTTTGTTATTACGTCCTCTTTGGACTGTAAACTTTAAACAGGCAGATAGTAGTTTTAGCCATTTATCTGAAACAACAGGTGGTTTGATTAGGAAAGTACAGGACATAGCAAGAGGGGAGAAATTATGCAGCTGGAATACATTAAGTGTCTCCATGTAAAAGTCTGTATTTACCATGGCTCCAAGAGTGTTTTGCATGCATTCACTAAAGCAACAGCATGGGATTTTGTAGAACGGTGGTTTTATTCATGGCAGCAAACTAGAAAATGTCACAGTGACTGGGAAAATTCCTTAGGATTTATGTTTTTAGTTAATGCTTAATCAGACTTTGCAAAAGCCAACCAATCTGATAGAGTGGTGAGATAGGAGTCAGGTCAGACACAAAATCCCTATTATAACATCGGTAATAACATTATAGCACCGTAAGTAGTAGCTTTGTTTTCAAAGTAGGCTGTAAAATGTGTTCTGAGTTGAAATATAGTGTATGTAATTAGATTTTCCTGCAAACTTATTTCTGGAGGGCTAATATTCCCAGCCGCTCTGGGTCAAAAAAAAAAAAAAGATAGAAGCTGTAGAAAGTACACCAGAGCTCCATGCAGAAAGGAAAAAACTAAAAAACTAAGTTTGTAATTTTCATGGTCTCATTAACCTGTAGGTACCTCTGACTTCTGCATTTCTGCAGTGTCAGAGTATGGCTACATCTCATTGCTCACCAAAAAAGTTGTTGGGAGCAAATATGAAATAACTGTTTGACTTCATTAGAATTGCATAGAATATTTGCATGTTATGTTTTGAGCATTATATTTTCTCCTTCTGTGGCTGTGGCATTCCTTGAAGGGGATCTACATGCTCAAGAGGCAGACAGAACCTGGGCAGATACAATGGTTTGCAAGAGCAGAGGAAACTTGTGCAGGTAAGTAGACTAGTGCAGGATTTCTCTTGCTTATACAACAGTCATGATCAGACATCCTCTCCAGACCTAAACAGCTCATGGGACAGAAGAAGAGAAGTTAAAGGTCTCCATCCTGCTCTGGTACCATTTTACCTCCAAAAAGGAAGCTGTAGGCCTTATTTTCACTTTCTATATGTGGTCAGTAGCTGCACTGAAGAAAGACAAAGTATGGAGTCCGCACATGGGCTGCACATTCTGCCTCTGTGCAAGTTTCTCCTGGCAAAATGAAGCGCCATTCCTGAAACAGCTGGGGGTCGTGCTGTACTGTCAGTCCCCCATGAGGACTGAAGGGGATATTAGTCATCTACAGTGGAGCAGTAGGAAGGAAAAGATGATAAGCAAAAGAAAACAGTCACATTATTTTGGTTTTGTTTTTATTTCTAAACCTGTACTTTCTCCTGATGAGAAAGTAATCAGCAGCCAAGGATATGGAAGGGAGGCAAGACATAAAATCATCCTGTTTAATACCTTTGTTGGTGATCTGGATGAGGGGTTTGAGTAAGTTTACAGATGACACCAAGTTGTGTGGGAGTGTTGATCTGCTGGAGGGTAGGAATGCTCTGCAAAGGGATCTGGACAGGCTGGATCCATGGGCCAAGGCCAACAGTATGAGGTTCAACAAGCCAAGTGCCACATCTTCATGTGGGTCACGAGAACCCCATGCAGTGCTAGAGGCTTGGGAAACAGTGGCTGGAAAGTGGCCCAGCAGAAAAGGACCTGGAGATGCTGGTCGAGAGTTGGCTGAACATGAGCCAGCAGTGTGCCCAGGTGGGCAAGAAGGCCAATGGCATCCTGGCCTGTATCAGGAACAGTGTGGCCAGCAGGGCCGTGGCAAGGATCGTCTCTCTGTCCTCAGCACTGGTGAGGCCGCACCTCAAATCCTGTGTCCCATTCTGTGTCCCTCACTACAGGAAAGATGTTGAGGTGCTGGAGCATGTCCAGAGAAGGGCAACAAAGCTGGTGAAGCATGTGGAGCACAAGTCTTACGAGAAGCAGCTGAGGGAGCTGGGTGTGTTTAACCTGGAGAACAGGAGGCTCAGGGGAGATCTTATCATTCTCTACAACCACCCGAAAGGAGGTTGTAGCCAAGTGGGGGTCGGCCTCTTCTACCAGGTAACAAGCAAGAGGACAAGAGGAAATGGCCTCAAGCTGCTCCAGGGAAGGTTCAGGTTAGACATCAGGTTAGACATGAAAGGATTGTTCAACATTGGATTGGGCTGCCAAGGGAGGTGGTGGAGTCACCCTCCCTGAAAATCTTCAAGAAATGACTGCACATAGCAATTAGTGGTATGGTTTAGTTGCCATGGTGGTGTTTGGTGAAAGGTTGGACTCAATTAACTTGGAGGACTTTTCCAGCCTTCATGATTCTATGATTCTGTGATTCTATGATTATTGTAGGTGACCTTGGCTCTTGCTTTCCTCCTCTTCGGTGAAGTATTGCAACTTCATATTTTTCCTGTCTGCACATCAGATCAAGTGAACCAAAGAGTGTCTGTACTGCTGCAGAGAAACATGAGAAATCAGCTACAGCCTCACATTATCTGGAGCCCACAGGTTATACCCACCATTTGGCAGCCAGGCAGAGCAGGGCTATACCCACCCATGCTAGGGGCACAGTTTTGCCCTTATAACTCTGTAGTTAAAATATAAATATGTTTCCTAGATTCCTCCTTATGATAGCAGGAAAATATCTGAAACTTTGAATTACCTAACTGATATTTACGTATTCTGCTGTTTACACTTGGCAAGTCTCTTCATTACTCGTTCTTCGTGCTTTCTGACAGATTTGGCCCTTTAAATCACTTTCGTGTTTTTGTTAGTTTTTCATTACAACTATTATTTTCTTTATGAAGAAATTGCATAAATTACCTCAGTGCAAAAATCTGTCAATGTCTCGTTGATTTTATGAGTTTGCAGTTTTGGCAGTATTGGTGATTTTCAAAGAGATCAGAGACTCTCAAGTCTTTAATATAAAACTGTTAATTAGATTCTGCTGCAATTAAATCTAAATAAAGATTTGCTGTCTAAGCTATTTAGCTCTGTTAAGACTATTCAACCATCAAATAAACCTGCTTTGTTGTTATACCCAAACAGCACAGGTCTTGAAGATTCAATAAAGCCTCTAGGCCTGTTTCAGCTTCACATGTAAGAAAGAAATATAAAGTTGCACTATTCATTTAGTTCTGAAGAAATCACTGTGAGCCTGAGCAGACAGGACTTCTCACAAAAAAAGGGCTGCAACAGATTTGTGTGGCAAATTTTTGGTAGCAGGAAGGCCACAGGGGTGCTTTCTGTGAGGAGGTGCCAGCAGCTTCCCCTATGTCCAATAAAGCCAATGCCAGCTGACTCCAAGAGGGATCCACTGCTGGCCAAGGATGAGTTCATCAGTGACACTGGTAGCACCTCTGGCATGCTGTATTTAAGGAGGGGGAAGAAAAGCCAAAATGACAACTTCAGTTGGGAGAGAGGAGTGAGAATATGCGAGAGAAGCAACTCTGCAGACACCAAGATCAGTGAAGAAGAAGGGGCAGGAGGTGCTCCAGATGCTAGAGCAGAGATTCCCCTGCAGCCCGTGGTGCAGACCATGGTGAGGCAGCTGTGTCCCTGCAGCCCATGGAGGTTCCAAGGTGGTGCAGAGATCCACCTGCAGCCTTTGGAGGACCCCACACCGGAGCAGGTGGGTGCCCAAAGGAGGCTGTGACCCTGTGGGAAGCCCACGCTGCAGCAGGCTCCTGGTAGAGACCTGTGGCCCCATGGAGAGAAAAGACCACGCTGGAGCAGGTTTGCTGGCAGGACTGGTGTCCCTGTGGGGGACCCGCACTGGAGCAGGCTGATCTTGAAGGACTACAGCCCTTGGAAAAGGAGCCACACTGGAGCAGCTTGTGAAGAACTATGGCCCGTGGGAAGGACCCACACTGGAGAAGTTGGTGGAGAACTGTCTCCCATAGAAGGCATCCTATGCTGAAGCAGGGGAAGAGTGAGAGGTGTCTTCTCTCTGAGGAGGAAGTGGCAGAGACAGTGTTTGATGAACTGACCTCAACCCTCATTCCCCGTCCCCCTCTGCTGCTGGGAGGGAGGAGGTAGAGAAAAATGGGAAGAAGGGAGGGTTGGGGGGAAGGTTTTTTAAAAGTTAGTTTTTATTTCTCATTATCCTACTCTAATTTGATTGGCAGTAAGTTAAATAAATGTCCCCAAGTCAGGTCTGTTTTGCCCCTGACATTGACTGGTGAGGGATCTCTCCCTGACCTTATCTCGACCCATGTCCAGCTGAGCAGGGCAGTGATAGAGTGGTTTTGGTGGGCAGTGGCATCCAGCCAGGGTCAATCCACCACACTGTTTTCCAAATTTATCAGCACTTTAGACGGAAATAATTTTTCAGACAATTGTATTCTGAAGTGAGAAATGTGAGGTGATGATTAAGGCTGGCTGAATTGTAAGAACAAACATACTGTCATAATGCTCCTCAAGCCCTCCAGAAATAGACCCTGTTCAGTTATTTTCAGTGCATGTATTTGTGTCTGTGAGCTCTGTTAGGTCTACTCATTGAGTCAAATTTAGGAATGTTAATTTTTTGTCAATTTGAGGCAGTAATTCTGACCTCTGCTTAACAGTTTCCTCAGTGTTCATATGATCACCATCTTTTGCCTAATGTACCACCTTGATATTGAAACGTTACAAGCCAGCACTAACCCAAGGAATAAATATAAAGAAATAATATAACAATTCCTGACAAGTTTTTGCAAAGTTGCTCAAACAGTTGCCGTGAGTATGAAAGCATTTAGAAGATGAGCACATTTACTTGTTACCAGCTGTCTTTGTTTATCGTTAGTCTTGCACCATGGGTGGTTTTTCCACGCCATAAAACCATAAACTCCATTGTTGGAGCTGAGATTATGTGGGAATTTTGCCTTTTATTTTCTTTGCCATTGATAATTCTGATGACTCTAAAGAAAAAGAAGGAATTGTTTTCCATAAAACACTGAAATTCAGAAAGAAAAAACAGTGCTTAAAGTTTTCATGGCTTCTGATTTAGAGAGGCCTGACTTACTGTGACTGCTTACCACTGTACAGGGTTGCACAGGCACTGTGATGGCAGAGAAGCCACAAAAGGAAGTTTAGTAATTAGTTTTACAACAGTTTGAAGTGCTTATATTTCTCTATACACGTATTTCACAGTAGCTGCTGCTGATTCTTATATTAAAATAAAGTGGTTGGATAAACAGATTTCCAGGATTTCAGTAGAAGGTTTGTTTGGCACTTCAAGTGACTTCTTTGAGAAGCGCTCACCTGTGACAGATTACCATGACAACTAGTTTATGTCTCAGCCTGTTTTACATTAGTTGTCCTTTCCTGACTCCAATAACGATTTGTTTGTTTAGTTTGTGGCAGATGTGCTAATCCTGAGGATTAAAAAAAATGAAGAGCTTCTCCCCCACATGTCCCCCATTTAGGTGCCTCCACACTGTGGTTATTTATTTTGGGCAACATTGTTAGGTTCTTTTATTTGCTTTCTGGTTTCTGAGCTTGAGGGTGGACCTGACTCATATTTTCCAGCACTATGCAAGTGCTGTGAGGGATTGTTTGGGTTTTATTTTTCATTAGAAAAGTTCTGTTCTACTGAAGTTGCTCTATTCCTGCAACCCAAATCTCGAGAAGGAAAATCTGTTATAAAATGAGGTGCAACAAACCCCACAGAAGCCGGCACCTCGCTGTTGTGCATTACTTGAATAAGACAGAGTTCAGAAGCGGTTTGCAGTGGTCTTTTTGTTGCAAGATGAGAACAGTAGCTATCCATATTAATTGTTGTATCAAAATATTATGTTCTAGCCAGAAGTAAGAAAATTATAGCTGGTACGTGATTCCAGTTACCACGTGATCTTTGGAAAAAACAAGCCTGTATTGCTTTATGGCCAAGCCAAAAATTCCTGAACAGTAATTTATCATGAGAGTAGGCCAGAAAGGTTACCAGCATCCAGCCAAAACCTACCACTCATGCAGAAAAAGACTTGCAGAAGATGAAGGTAGTTTTTTAATCCTAAGTACTTACATCTCCCTGTTGTATTAAATCTCTGAAGTGTGACTCCACAGCTCACTGATATGGGCCTTTTTCCTCTCAAGATGTAGGTTGTCTGGTGGCTGCCCTCTGCTACACTGCACCCTCCTCCCCAACCACTTTGACAAGGCAGTATAATCACCTACAGTCTCTCCAGCCTGAGTTTATTTATGATAAAATGAAGCCTGGCCTCATTTATTCAAGAACTGTTACAGTTCTGGCTACAAAACTATTATCCTGTAAAGAATTTGAGAGTAAAAATTTTCGTCCAAGAGTACACAGTGAATTTCCACTCCCTCAGATCAAACGGCCTAGTAGGATTCATTCCCTCCCTTTTCCTGAGGTACAAGTGAGAAAAATATATTGCAATCTATCACATTCAGGAAAATTGCTGGAGGAGGTAGAGATTTTCCCTCAGTCTGGTCCTAGTTACATTTATTTTCAATTTTAAATGTGACTCAGTGTGCTCATAGCAGTTTCAGTGCTAGAGTGCTCTGCCATGGTCCTGAATAGAGCTTTGTATCTCCCAACTCCCTTTTGTGATACCAACAGTCATCTGTACTGGCCCAATTTTTTTTAGTGATGGACACTGAGAGCCCCAAAGCCTGAAACCAAAGCATTAAACCATTACAAACCCATTAGAAGACAAAATTTGGAGACATAACTGTCATTGCTAAATCAGTTATTGTTTTCAATTTGCTACATTGCATACAATTCCACATAATTTCAGGTATCATTTGTCCTCCTCCAGTGTAAAACCACCTTAAAAAAACCTCCACACTGTATGGACTGCTCTGCACATAAATGCTTATGCTGTAGAGCTGTGGCATTAGGCATATGAGCCCATATGTTTCTTTGAATTTAAAGCAGGACTGTCGTTCCCCATGCTTGAGGAAAGTCAATTGTGTCTGTGTCTGCATGCAGAAACATAAAAACCAGAAGTCAAATAATGAGCGTTGACTACAAAAAGAACTAGCCTTGATTTGGCCAACCTTCTGGGGCCTCCCAGCCACAATACTAAAATCTTAATACAAATCAACAGTCACAAGCAACACCCCATATTAACTTTGCAATCAGGACAGAGAATGAGCTAGAAATGGCTCATGGGAGGAAGTGGTGGTGCCCAGCAGTCCCATAAATTCATTGCAGGAGCAGCCAGGCTGGTGGTGTATTTAGGTCACAGTGCTATTTTGCAGAATTAGCTAAAACCAGTGTTCCTGTGAGGTGTCAATAGCCTTGATCTTGCACAGGCCTGAGCTGCAGCAGTACTCAGAACTTTATAGATCATAAAATGGTTTGGGTTGGAAGGGACCTTAGAGATCATCTAGTTCCAACCTCCCTGCCATGGGCAGGGACACCTTCCACTAGACCAGTTTGCCATTTCAACTGCCTCTGGGTTGAGTGGTTTTAAACAGATTTAAAAAGTGTTACCAAAGACATTTTTCTCTGTTACTTTTTCAGAATAAAGCTTCAGCTTATTTGTCCGTAATTTTCCTAAAGAACATGAACTAGAGCACATTAAATCCAAGTGGTCGGGTAGTCACATTTCATTAAAAAGGAGCTGCTACTTTTAACATTGTATGCCGTATTTGTTTGCATTTTGAGACAGTATTTAGAAGCTTTAGTACATAGTGATGCTGAAATGTTGAAAATATTTAACACATCTGAATAAACAGTGAGAGTAGAGGACTTTGCATATGAACGAAAACTGAGTAAAGAGGAATTATAATAATAAATAATGAATCTAATAATTATAATAAGGAATAAATTGTATTAAACTCTGCTTGGAGATTGGACTGAACAAGTCTTATTGCAGTGCACTTTGCCTACTGCGTGGGTAATGGCAGCAGTGAATGTTGGGAGCAACGACCTCTACAGCGGGTGTTCACCAAGGAACCCACCAAGGAGCTGCGGTTCCTGAGGTCTGGCGGCTGTAGGCAGGTTTAGTCAGCACAGACACACCCACCGATGCCACGGAGTGCTCCTTTCTTTGGAGGTTAAGCACACATTCCAGTGGAGACTTAGGGCACCAGCAAACTGGTTCTGTAGTACCTTAAAAGGGTACAGAGGGTGCTTCATCCTCATGCCTGCGAAGTCACATCTTCCCAGAACAAGCAGAGCAGAATGAACTGTATATTCCTGAGCTGCTCCCAGTCCCCGCCCTTTACATGAGCTTAACCTATCGAGAAGGGTGAACTGGTGTTACTGAGGGGGTGGCTGCAGCACAGACGTGGATTTGTTGTAGCCTGATGTTCCTTCTCCTTGCTTGGGCAATACGAGCTCTGTGCTGGCCTTAGCTATGCCCACCACCACCTTGGTGTGATTCAAGGAAACTTCTCTGTCATCTCAAAGCCTCTTAGCTTAGGCTGGGCAGTTTGTGTTAGAGCTCAGATTAGAGCTGGGAGGCTCCTGATTGCTGAGGCTATTGTGTGAAACTGCATTGTGGCTGTAGACTGGGGAAGCTCGGAAGACTGAATACATCAGCCTTTTTAATTCATGTCTTCCTAACAGTTAATGAGCCAAAGTCATTTCACTGAGACACAGGTAAGGGCTTGGATTTTCAAATGCACTTTACAGCCCCTGCTGTAAGAGTTTGGTATTTGCTCTGCAGAGCATCCCACTAGTATGTCCAAGTACATGATAAGCCTCAAATGTTTAGGCAATTTATGACTTCTCTCGCCTATAATGCCACTGTTTTCTAAATCTCTTTACGTCTCATTTTGACAAAAGGCAATTTGCTTAAAAGAAAATTTTTAGCTCATTGGCAGAACACGTATTGTCCTTTGGGATGGGGACAACAGCGTTAACAGACAATAAAGGCGCACACATGTGGCAGAGTATCTTAAACTTACTGTTGTATTGTCTAAGTTAGAAAATAAATTATAACATTGAAACTGAAGCTCTGATGGAGTTTGCAGTGGAACTAATATGACCAGTACTTTTTTTTTAAATTATACATAGGAAGCTCCAATAACTGGGCATATTTTTATGCTAATGGTTAACATGTGCACTAGGAAAACCGAGCCCTCCATCCAGATTTAGTGATGGCCACAACCCTTTGTCACTGTTGATACACCTTTATAACAACACAATTAGGTAGAGAAAAGAATTACAGATACCAATATTTCCATTTATTTTGCTTTTTATGGTACTATAGCTAAAACTTGGAGAGAAAGGTATACTGGTAAGGTTCAAGCTTTGCTCCAACAATTAAAAATCATTGTGAAATGTCGAGAGAGTGAGCCCTGGCTTTTCTTTTACAAGCCCTTGGCAGCTCATAAATAGAGCATGAGAGAAATGAAGGAAGTAAAATTCTGCCAGCCTCCAAAGCACCTTAAGGTTCATTTCATTGTCAGAAGTATTTTTTCCAGTAAAGAAAAACTGCTTGTATAAAGTAAGATGCAAAGCAATCAATATTGGCAGCATTCAGTTTGTCTACGTCTTACCCATTTTGTTTCATTCTACTGTATCATAATTTTTTAGGGTGTTAGCAGCTGCATACTGGAGAAGTTAGGTTAGATTAGTAATGAACATGCCCCTAGAAATTGTTGTGAGGAGTCAAATGCATCATGATCAAAGATGCATTGGATAGCTAAGCAATTTTAATAAACTAAGTATGAGGTTGGGGTAACCTGCATCTTTGTGAAAGGGACTGACTGTTGCAGTATGGACTGTTCAGCACCAGTGTTCACCTCCCCAAGAAACACAACTTAAAACTGAGGAACTTTTCATATCAGCCAACTCAGCCTTTTCTATAACTATGATATGTCTGTTGGTTTCAATATATTTTAGTTTTACATAATTTTCTCAATTTAATTTATTCAATGTTAGAAGGAAATACCCAGCACAAAAGATCTTTGGAATAGACTTCTGCCTGTTCTACATAACATGTAGTGCCAGATCCTGCAAAACACGTCAGCTAATTGAAACTGAAAGTAGTGTGCAAAGAACTCTTCACCGTCGGTCCCCAAAAAAATACAGAAAGTTTTTAGCAAGTGAGTTTGCATATTTTTGAAGGAACCTGGGTCCACTGGATGAATAATTGGAAATTCAGATATATAGAACCAAAATTAATCTTCAGGCTACAGGTACAAAATTTCCTTGACTTCCAAGTGCAACTGAGAGTCAAAATAAATATCCTAGATTTAAGCCTGTTCTATGGGCTTGTATACTGATTGTTTTTTACTATGAATCTGCTTGTGTGCCTTCATTCATCGTCAGACATGACCACGTCTGTCATGAGATTTCCATATATTGTGTACAATACCTACTAGGATCTACAAGACCCGGAAGAAAGACCCTGGGTGAATTCAACTAACATCTGTTTTTGCTGTGAAGTCCTAGGATTTATTTTCTGGCAATGGAACAGAAATGAAACTTGGGAAGAAATGAGAATTGAAGTAACCAAGAGTTTTGGTTCCCAGTCCAGAGATCTTGCTTTGCACGGTCTTGGCCGAGTCAGTGCAAGTGGCTTTTAGTGAGCCTTAAGTGCTCTCCTGCCTTTAAAAGAGGAAAGCTGTAATAACAACTTCAATTTGAAGAGGAACGAAGAACAAAAACTTACATATATTTTTATAATTGTACTTTGATATTCTAGGACTGTGCTGTTACACACCATGGTTTCCAGAATGAGACTGTGAATGTATAAGTTTCTTTATTAGGCATTTTATGAGCAGGTATGACAGACTTGACAAGAAATTAATGGATAAATATAATTTTACAGCTACATATACTTTTACAGTTTCCTGAAAGTTAAAGTTTGTACGGACTTGCTTTAATTACCTAATTATAAAACAACTCATAATGCCAACCAGCTATCAGTTGACATCATCTGTGTATGTCAGCACCAGTTTGTTTTGCTGAGCTTTTGTGTAATTCCTGACTTCTTTTAATTATTATACTCTATGGATCTATCAAAGGCAAATAATTCAGCTTCTCCCACAATAAGATACTCTATTTTCTGCACATCACAGTGTTAAGAATCTAATCATAAGCAGCCACCACTTCTAAAGAAATTCTGATTGGATTCCAGTCTGAGGATTTTCTTGGCAGATGTACCAGTACCTGACTTTCTGCGTCACTGTTTGCCACGGCTAACTCATGCACGTGTCAGAGTTGTTATAGCACAGTGTTTTGTGAAACAAAGAACGAAGGATAGGTAAGTCTTACTCTTTGGCCCCAGTAGCTAACGAAAACCTGGAGCCCTCTGGATTAGTGAAGACAAGAGCTGAATGGCTTCTCATGTGTCCCTCTACACTTAACAAACCCTGCTTCTCTCAGCAGAGAACAGGAAGGAGCGTCACTTTACATACCAGCACTTAGCTGGCAACAAACATTTTCCAGGCCTTTCTCAAGGTCACACACCCAGTGTTGCTCTGGGTCTTCACTTGGGCTCGCTTTTACCTCCTCTGCGTGTTTGGCTTACAAACCTTCAGAAAGCAACAGAGGCATCAAATGAAGTTTTTACCTGGCCAAATACAAGGTGAGCTTGAGCTCCAAATCAAGACACCTGAATCCAGGTCTAAATAAGCACAATGGAGTCTACAGAGTGATTCTGCTTAACCAAATAGAGACTCTGAATAGCTCATCTGCTAAAAGGCTCATTAGTGTACATCGGAGCTGAGCTTCCAGTGCACTCCATGTAGTGACTAGCTCTCACTGACTCTGATGGACGTATACCTCAGATGTGTAGATGCCTGCACTGGTTTCTTGCCATCAAACCAAATCTCATCCCATGGAATCAATTCAGTATTTCAGTTCTTCAAACACCTATATGGGACTGGCAGATACCATGCAGGAGCTCTGTAAGTCACCCACACTTTCTGACCAGCAGCTGAAGACCAAGTGAGATACCCTGAAGGATCTGAAAGAGGGCAGCTGGATCAAGCCCTAGCTCCGTTCATGTCAAAAGGGGTTTCTTGTATATTAAGAAAGCATAAGCACCTCCTGGGTTAAGTTCATCATATTCTAAAGCAGATGTGTGAAAGGGATGAGGTGAACATAGACAACCAAGGTGAGATGCAATTCAGTGCTGACGTAAATCTTACACATGCCTTTGTTTGGGTGGAAAAGTGTGCCTATGTTAAGGGTAGAGATTGCGAACCTTTCTCATACATCATTGTAAATTAAGACTAGCAGCCACATTCCGCTATTCTAACCAAATGTAATTCAGTCTCCCCAGCTCATGCAATTATATTCTTATCCCTTTAGTTAAAAAACATTGCCTGCATGCTTTCTCTCTGTTCACTTTACTGAAGTTGTTGTTTGCTAAAAAGCCTGGCTTCTTTCCAGAAGGAAGAAGCTTTGATGCCTCTCCTGACAGCACAACTCAGAGAAACACATGGAATTTTTATTCTTCGCTTCCATCTTAGCAGCAGCAGTCAGAAATAAATAATGTCCAGCTAAGACTTGGAAAGAATCACACCCACACACAAAGGTTTTAAGGACAGAAAAATCAAACTGTGTGAAAACATCTGTCAATTCTGTCAGGGATTTAAAGAGCTCTCTGGAGACAGCGCTTACCTGGGGCAGTCACAAAGGCATTTGGTTTATCAGAGGATCAGGGGGTTTTTTAAGAATATGAATGTGTATATTAAGTGAGACAATTAAATACAGAAAAGTAAAACTATCTGAACTATTTGTGTTTCCAAAGAAGGGCAATGGAGCTGGTGAATTTTGATGGGGAGCAGCTGGGGGTGTTTAGCCTGCAGAAGAGGAGGCTCAGAGCGACCTCATCACTCTCTACAACTACCTAAAAGCAGGTTGTAGACATTTGGGGGTTGGTCTATTCTCCCAAGTAACAAAAAACAGAACGAGAGGAAGTGACCTCAGGTTGTGCCAGGGGATGTTTAGATTAAATATTAGGAAAAATTTATTTTCTGAAAGGGTGGTGAGGCATTGGAATGGGCTGCCCAGGGAAGTGGTAGAATTGCCATCACTGGAAGTGTTCAAAAAGAATGTGGATGTGGCACTTGGGGATAGGATTTAATGGTGAACACGGTGGTGTTGCATTAACAGTCAGACTCGATGATCATAGAGGTCTTTCCCAACCTTAACTATTCTATGATTGGACCATAGTATGGTATCACAAGACACAAGTGGAGATGGCACTCAAAATCAAGCTGGGCACTGTAAGAGTAAGCCCTGCCAAACTGTCTCAGACTGAAGATAGGGATCATTCCTAGCATCATGCTTTCCAACAGTAGCCAGTTGCATAGATATGAGTGGAGGAGCAACATGGTATATACCACACTTCCCTGGAAGCAACAGCAGCTCAGGGACTAGAGAGTATGAGACACCACTGAATAGAGGATCACAACAGCGTGATTCAAAAACACGGGTAGCTTTAAAATCAGTGTTTGTATTTGGTGGAAAAGTAGACTAAAGATAAATGGACTTTTTTTTTGTAGTCTCAACAGGGTCATTTATTAAAAACAAAGGTGAATTACAAAGGATTGGGTCTTGCAGCTACTTCATTTAGACACACAAAACTGGGTCCATGCAGATTTCTGCAAAGCAAAGCTAATGCTCCTACTTCACTTCTTGACAAAGATCTAAAACAAATGGGTTCTGAGGAGATGCTTGAAAGGGAATAGAGTGGGATTGCTGGAAGATATTTATCTCTAAAGTGAAGAATTAATTGTTCAATTAAAATTAACACCAAAAATTGACTTAAAAAGAAGGCTCTCTAACATTCTTTAACACATTCTAATTTAACTGCAAACACTGTTTTTCTTCCTCTCCCTCTCATTTGCCAAAGGGCTGTCCAATACAGCACTTCAGTAAAAATTAAATTTGAGAATTCTTTGTGCCAATCTAAAGAACACATTAAAATTTATGCAACAGCTATCTGGATGACTGAATATTTTATGTAAATGCAAATTATGGGAAAGAAGTTACTCATCAGAGGTGCTACATGGCTGAAAATGGTTGGTATTTCCATTCAGGACATTTGACAAATAAACACCAGCAAGAACTACACAAAACCATCAACTATCAAAGAAAAAAAGAACATGGCATTCATCTTTCCAAAAATGAAGTAATATAATCTCCTTACCATAATTCCCAAATTAATTGTTTTGAGTTGGAAATAGGATGATCAATCTGAAAACTACCAGAGAGCATAATTAGAAAACATTTGGAGAGTGAAGGT
This sequence comes from Cephalopterus ornatus, assembly GCA_013396775.1. Lineage (NCBI taxonomy): Eukaryota > Metazoa > Chordata > Aves > Passeriformes > Cotingidae > Cephalopterus > Cephalopterus ornatus. The sequence continues at coordinate 195,289 of VZRE01009455.1, forward strand.
TTTTATTGCATCCTTTGACTGATTTTTGTAACTGTCAGCCTAGATTTATTGTCCTGCACTGTACTAAAGTCTTTGCACACTCTTAGGACCATCAAGCAATCCCCAAAACCCTGTGTGACTTGAGGTAGTAAATATTTCAAAAAGAGTTCAGCATTCAAGTCTATGAACTAGACTTCTTTTGAACTGGTCAGTGTCTTAGCCTCCTCAGTGATCAGTATCACTGGATCAGGCCCCCAGGTACCTACATAAATGAAAACCTAGAATTCTGAAGACACTTAAGGTAAAACCTATACTCAAGTGCTTTAAACAATCAGAACCTAAAAACTTAAGTCAAACTTCAGGAAACACTTGACTAAGCTGCTTCAAATCAAAGAGCAAGCATTTTAAGAAGTTGAAATGAATGATCCAGAATTAAATCTTTGCTTTGGATTTGCCGATTGTCAAGACTGACTGAAAAGAGTAATAAACCTGTATGTGACCAGACAAACTGTTTGGTTACAAGTCCATTATGAAGTGAAACAGCTCAAAATCAAGGCTGTTGTTTTGAGAACATTTCTTTGTACCTACTGCTCCTGGCTATTGCTGTTTTACAGTGACAGCCACCTTTCTAAAGCAAACATGGGAATCACAAAGTTCTATAGATTCAAAAATTACAATAGCTAAAATGCATTTCCATGAAGGTAAAAAAAAAAAAAAACCAATCCAGAGGTGCGTAACTAAACTGAGCCACTAAGACTTAACTGGGCATGCCTTGCTGGAGTAGGCTGGAGTGCAGGGGCTATGACATAGGGTTTGGGTTCCTAAAAAACCCAGACCACTATTCCCTGAAAATGTCTCAGCAGAAGGGCCCTCACCAGCAGCCACAGTTAAATATGGCATTGAAATTAACCTCCTCTGCTCGCACCAGGTCCGTTGCAGAAAGCAATACTGGTTGTCCTGTTTAATCAGAGTTCAACTTTAGCACAGCGTCTTTTGGAGGCCATAGACTTTTGATCCCGGTGGGCAACAGACGCTTCCACAACTAATTCAACATCTGTTTGCCACTTTCAGTCACACCTAACAGATGGGCCACATCAGCTGGGAAAAAAGAATTAAGTGGAAAGGGCACCTTATCAGTTCCTTGGCCGGAACACTGCGATGTATCACAACTGGTAATTAAAAAGAAAAGAAGACAGCTGTAGGGGGGGATGTTATCTTTAAATTACACCCACTGATACTGTGCAGGTAGGAACAAACTCAGACTTTGTATGTTTTGAATCCTGCACCCCAAAGCCATCCCTTCCCCCTCCTCTCTCCCAACTTCACTCAGTTGGCAAAAGATGCCAACCTGCTTCCTACAGCAAGTATTCTTCCCTGCAGCAGGGAGGTATGCCTGCTGCCCACTTCACATTATCCCAGCACAATCACCGTGATCTCTGGAAGGTGCCCAATTTGTTGCCACAAATTTAAAATATGCCTATGAAAGTTGCTGAAGCTTCCCACTTTGCATGATCAATCAGAGTTTGATTAGTGGTTTTTGTGAACTAGAATAATTAATTAAATGGCTGGTTTCCAAACTAACCCTCATTAAGAGCACAGAAAATTGTACTTTAAGAAACTGGGCACAAAAATAATCAAGTATAGCTTGGTTTCTTGTACTACCAGTCATCTTTTTCACTCTCAACATGCTTCGTGAACATTAATGATTGCCTGTCAAAATATAGCTTGTATAAATGTGATGAAGATTTAATCAGACTGAAGAAAGATTACTATCAGTGTTATTGTGAGTACTTAACATGACAGAGAGACAGTAGAAGGTTTCTGAACAAGTTTTGCACTATATAAGTGCATTCCCATGCATTGTTAAACGACAGTTTGTCAAAATACCTTAAGTAGTTTGTTATCCTTTCTAGGACCCAACCTTGCAACTCTCAGAATAAGTAGGAAAAAGGCTTGGCTTGAGAAATGGTACATTATCCAAAGGAAAGGATATAAAAGCCATTGGTTACTTGGATTTTCCTCAAGAGATCTTGAAAAAAAAAAGGATTCTAGGGAGGTCCAATCAGGGGCCTAAAGAGCTGCCAAGTTTAGTCAGCTTTAGCTCTGCGCCTGCAATTAATTCTGCAATTGTTTCTGTCCACCTTCCCTAAACTGGTCTGTGATATACAGCAGAGCAGGCACTGAAGCCACTCCAGACAGCTCCTTGTGTGTGCATGACTCATCTGGACGCTGCTTGCACTGCTGGCAGAAGGAAAAAAAAAAAAACAAAGCAGCTTCCTCTACCAAAATTATGGTAGCTGGGCACAAGGAAGTATCATGATTAGGTCCCATGTTCAGTCAGTGCAATTTCAAGGAGTATTTAACATGCAGCAATAGAAAAGGGCTAAGTAAGGATTTCCATTGTGGCAAAATCCATTGCTCAGCCAGCCTTCTTCAGCAAGATGCTCAGCAAACTGAGCATCCATAAGCAAACAATTTTATCCCTAATGTTTTGTAGAATATTGGGAGTCCCTGTGAGAGCAGAAGCATCACAACACCCCATGAATACGAATCCACTTGAAAAGCTCTAGGATAGTGGTTGAGAGCTCTTCCTCTCCAGCATGTCAGAAATAGGTCACAATAATCACATCCACAACTTAGAGAGAACTAATCCTCCTATCAGCACTGCCACTTCTCCTGCCTTAGTCACTACTTCCAGTGAAGACACTGCTTCACCAGAAGAACAGTTCCAAAAAGGAAGTTAAAAATTTTAAAATTTAAAGATATTTTGTTGGTTTCAGCTTCATTTAAAAAAAAAAAAAAATCCAACCCCCTAAGCAACAGCAGGATACTGAAGTAAGACAAAATAAGTGAGAACATGCAAGTTTGCAGGTACTGCTTTCATCACCAGGAAGAGAAATACTCCTCTCACTCCCAGGCTGTGCAGCATCACACTGCTAAAGAACTTGGGTCAGAAAAAACTGCCAGTAGTTACCATGGTTTGTGAATCACTTTTTTCAGTAATTATTTTGGAAGTTAAGAAATTCCATGCCCTCATTTTGGTCTTCGGTAGAGTTGACAAAAGCAAAAGCAGCACAGCTCTAGGCTAACCCTTATTTGTGACCCTTTGGGCTATGTCTTTTAGGTCTGTGACCCATAAAAGGAGATTTCTAAACAGTTGTCCAGACTATGCACCTTTTGAATAAGTTTTCCTTTTAATTATTTTTTATTTTTTATTTAGTCTTGTGGACAGGGAAGCATTTGTAGTTTGGAGCATAGCAGGAGCACTCCTAAAGTATGTCTTCGAGTTCAGTTTTGCCCCAAAGTAATTCAATGAAGTGTTCAGAGAGCTCCACAATATAAACTACAGGGGGGTAAGTGGGAGTGATTGAGAGCTCTGCTTCAGGAGTGACCCTGCATCTAAACTAACTCCGTGACCTGGATGCATTGGTTTTGACCGATTGCACTGGAATGAAATGTCTGCACCTTGACTCAGCAAGAGTTCCAGGACCATTCAAGTGGGGGATGTTTTGCTGTGGTTTTTGTTTTGTTTCTTATCTGAGCAATTATTTGCAGTTCTCTTTTGCACAGTGAAAAAAAATAGAATTCAAACGTGCAATTTTTCAAATTTAATGAGTTTCCTACAATATTTCAGAACAATACATAATTTGAGTTTATATATTTAGCAAGGAAGCCAAAGAAGTTCAGAAAAGAGATCAAAGAAAATAAGGGGATGAGAAAAGAGGACTAGAAAAAGTGCCTGTAATTGTTTTATAGTTTGCTAGAAACAAAAAAAGGTTGGTCACAAGTATGTGAGAAACTGGGCTGGACAAATTTTTAGAAAATAGTTTTCATTATTCTGAAAATAGAAGTCTGAGTACAGTAACAAGCTAGACCTGAATAGCAGCAAGAGTTGTCCTTTTTTTAGCATCTGTACCAACTCTTTATTTGTTTTAAATTGTAATGATGTGACAAGGCTGATTTGTACTTTGCTTAGATTTAACAACAGTAGTAGCAAACTAATAAAGCTTAAGAATAAAGTAGCTCGTTAGCACTGGCAGTTTAGCCAGCAAACATGAAAAGGACTTAAATCAGAAATTGCATCCCCGCTTCTTGCTTTTTAGCTGATAACAGCAGAAGATACAGGATACCAATGAATCAGTCACATCCACCACTGGCTGTTAAAATCTACAAGTAAGAGCAGTACAGACCTGACATAAAATCTGCCAATACTGAGCCTGTCATCCCTAGTGCTGACATAAGGTGGCATCTCCATTAAAAAGGTGAGAGCTTGGTATCAACTTTGAAAAGCAAAACATAAACCACTTCTCATGACAGAGTTTACCAAGTATCTGAAGCCTCAACATCATCATACTCTGCCCCACACTATTTAAGAAAGGGTGCAAGTTAAATAGCAGCAAGTTCAAAAGAATAACTCTCCCTGGGGAGAAAGTGGGACATCTGGTGCACTTGCCTTTTGTCCCTTGGAGAGAATGCCATGGAGAAAGCCAAGCACTACGGAGGATGAGCACTGCATCTTGGCAGAGAGCAAACAGAATGACCTGACCACGCTTTCAGAAAAGCTTTCCATGTCACAAGGCTGGCTGGCAATGGTTGTGCCTCAGCAGCTCGAGCTTTAGCGATACCTTGATTTCTTCCACTTCACTTGCCCAAAAGATCTGCTGCACTTTAATACAACTGCCTTCTGTGCCATGTTTTATTCATAATGACAGTTGTGCCTGAAGGCACACCCCCCTCAGCATCGAACCACCAGAGACTACTTCCAGGCAAAGTTGGCATTACATTAAGTGCATTAGTAAGATATTGCTTTGGCCATCCTGAACACAGAGAGATCAAATGTTCAAGAACAACCTTTATTTCTGCACCTGAAAAACACCACGTCTTTTTTTTTTTTTTTTTAAAGACTTTATGTAGAGTGTAAAAAATACCAAGTTTCAAACTATGTGCTTAACAAATAAAGCTAAACATGGTATGAGGATTTTGATGTTTGATTTGGTACAGGAAAAGCAGCTGAGAGGCAGAGAGCAGCTGCATTTCAAAGGGAAATTGCAATCTAGAGTCCTGGAAGGAACAAAGGGACAACAACCTAAGCTCCAGCTTGCTTATCTAAGAACTGCAAGATGAAAAATAAGGCCCTTGTTGCATGTGAAAATATACTGCATATTTTATCTTTTATGTATCAATTGCATTTAACACTGACTACACACAGGGTGTCAAATAGTGGATTCTCAAATGAGAATCACTTGAAAGCACCATTAAAAATTTTTTTAAACTTCAAGTTGGGAATTTAAGTCTCTTTAAAACCAAAATCTGACCCTCACATGGCAGTAACAGGTAGACTTAATGCTTCAGTGTACTAAGCTCTTATACATGTTAAAAGGGATGCAGTGTAAGCTCAGACTTGGAATCATGTAAGTGCCCTAGCACAAAAGTTCACATTCCAACAGGGCTGACTCAGTCCTTCCGCCTTCCAAAGTACATAAATCTAATTCCATGCAGTTTTATTATTAAAGAAACTCTTAAAAGCAGGGATCCTCCTCCCTGCTGTGTCAAAGCTGAGGATTCCCTCTCCTATGATACTTTCAGTTGTTCCCTGCCAGTCTTTACTAGAGATGGCAGGCTCTAAGTCAGATCCAGCAATTAGATGGTTTGTTGTTATAAAACATGTTGCTTTGAGAGCCCACTACCAACTTACAGAAATACAGGTTACCTGGTGCAGTAGTTTACAGTTAGTGCAATAGAGCTCCAAATGCTGGTGACAAACCCGTAACTGCATTTTAAGATACTTAACCTAAAACATTGTAGAAGTGTCATCAAATCAAAAATTGAAAGTTACTGTTCATTTTCTTACAAACGAGTGTTCTAGCATGCTATCAATCTTCAAGATACATCAAATTTGCAGACAATTTACAGGCAGAATTGTTTAGCCAATGTCCATGATGCAGTCATTAAGTATGTATTGCAACTGTTTTACTTTCAGCAGGAGGTGTGGGGAAAGCCAATCATCTTCATTAACATCAGTAAAAGCAAGGCAGCATCACAAAAAACCCACAAAGATACTTATGTCATTTCATTATTCTTTTTGCATAGTTTAATTCTTATGATCACATTGAGAAAATTCAAGTGGTTTTCGTCATTATCAGCTAACATTGAGCTGACCCAGATCTCTCTAACTCCACTAATGTTCTTCCTACAGAAACTCCTTTCCGGAGTTTTTACATCTCCAGCGAGGAGGGAAAATCCATGGATCTAGATAGACAATCACTTCAGAGCCAGCTAACAGAAGTGCAGAAAAGATAATTATGCCCTCAATTGATGCATTCCAGCCTATAAAGAGAAAAAGGAGTATCCGGTGCAAGATAAACAGGTAGAAATGTTTCTTAGGGAACAGCTGTTTGAGATTTTATCCTGTGGCGATAAAGAAATGAGTCATCATCCATCACGATGAATAAAATCTGAAGTTAAATCATTTGATGTGGTAACTTAAAACCACATTCAGTTTCAGATTCTTTTCTAAACCTACATCAAAGAGGATGAACTTCCAATAATTCTCATTAAACACTACAGATTTACAACACAGCTACTCCAGTACTTTGGCTCTTGAGTAGCACTTTTTTCTCAGTGCTTCAGGAGAGCTTTATGAAGTATCTCAGGAAAAAAACAACGACCTACCTGGGGAAATGACACATAGAGGGCAAAACAACCTCCTTGACTTTACCCAGCAGGCCACAGCACAAGTGGACAACAAAACTGCTTTAAAAAGCACTGTCAAAGGCTGCCTCAGATACACCACTTGAATAGCTGCTGTTATTAAAGCAGGGCAAAGAGTGACAACTGCAGTTAAAGCCTGTGCAGCATTATAATAAGGTCACATTTTTATTAATTTAAATGGTGTATAAGCACCAAAATTAAAAGTTCAGACTGACTAGTGGCCTCTTCATACTACTATGCAGGTTTCAAAACTGAAATGCTTCAGAGCAAGGTATAAGAAACTCCAAGAGAAAAGTCTGCTTCCAGTATGAGAATACATATGCCTTTTTTGCAGACTAACAGGTTTTTTAAGCCCTATGAGTGGACAGTGGTCACCATGCCCCTTTCCATACCTTCCAGACAAAAAGACACCGTTCAAGGAGGAATCCAGGGCAGAATAATAACGTTCAACAGAAAGTTATTGACAACTTCTTTGTGAACACTATATATTCGTATTTTACTGTTTCTAGAAAGCTAGTAGATCCTCTGAAGTTGCAAGTTATGTCAGAGGTATGGCAATAAAGATTAGAGGTAACACCACCAGTAGTTTTGAAAAAATATGATTAAAATGGCAGTGGTAATTTTTGCAAACTTAGCCAGAGTGATATAATATATCCCATGCAGTTTATAAACATTTTGGCATATAAAGTCTCAGTAAGGTTTAAAAGAACCTTCCTGAATTCCAATTACTCCAAAGTTAAATATAAACCTTCCTACTCCCCTCTTTTCCAATTATCTCAATTTCTGAGAAAGACGACAAAAATGCATAGACATACTGCTATGATATCCTATGACCTCAGCAGTGTGGATTTTCAGAGGGATGCAGAGGATAACTTGCAGAAAGATGGCATGACAATACCTGAAGAGCACAAATCAGTGTTCCTTAAGGAAAACAGTTACTTAAAGTAAAAGGATCTTTCAATTAAAGCAGTGCCTTAGAAATTTACTTCCTGGGTTCCAGCAAGAAGAAAACAAGAAGAACGTTCCTGGGTAAGATTTATTTTGTGACACTTCTTCACTGATAACATTTTACAATCTACACCCAGGAAGGGTAACTTAAGTCTAGTTTGAACAAGATCTAACGTATGCAGACAGCATCTGAGGAGAATGCAGCACACAGACCGATAAAAGCAATCCTTCTAAGCTAGAGGCACCTTAAGTTACTAGGAGTGGTATGCAGTTACCATTTCTTGTCAAGCTGACAAGTACTGGCATTCAGTATAAACAAATTCTTTGAAGGAACCGGACTAGTACTATGTCTCTACTGTAAGAATTTTGGAAATGAATGTATTGAAGTGGTATTATCACTTACATTAAAAAAAAACCTCTTCATTTATTCTGAAAATAATTTGGGCTATTTCTCAGCATAAGTTTGGTATCTCAGCAGTCAATCCTGGAGGCATTTCCAAATTAAAGGGCTAGAAAGAGGCTGGCTATTTCAAAGTTTGATGTTAGGTCTATCCTTTAAAGGTCAGCATTTCAAGAGTTAAGGGTTTTACAGCATCACCAACTCAACCCTGCTGCAAAGATAAGCATCTTTTCCTGGTCCGGGATGAATACAGCTAGACTTCAGGCCCATTAAGAAAGCTTCTAGAGACCCCTTCCTGCAGCACTGGCTTTTTTCACAATCCTCCTACAAACTTTACAGTTTCTTCTGCAGCTGCTTGCTGTCCCAATTTAACTCTTATCTAATTTGATTGAATTTGCTTAATTTTAACAAACTTTTTTCTTCTCCTGCTGCTCCTTTCTAGCTACAAAATTTACACTGTTCTGTGGAATCCGAAGCTTTTTTCGTAACATAGGCAGACAAAACACCGTAGTTTACATACATTTAACAAGACAACATCACATTACTATATTAACTTAATTAGCAAGCTAAAAACATATTTAAGTGTCAAAACAATTCTCTGTGTACCACCATTCAGATAGTTTTTCAAGTAATGCAGTTTGTTCAATGGCCTAGCAGTTATTTTCAGGGCTCTTCCCAAACCAGAGCTATAGTCCCCCACAAGACAATTCCCTTACACGCTGTACCTACACATCAGATGTGCGGCGTGCAGGTGGGACAGAGGCCTTTGGTCTTCACTAAACACTGGCATCCGAGTCAAGATACACAAGCAGACTTGCCTATCCAGGATATCAAACCTGAAGTTTTCTCTACAGGGCAAACAGAAAATTGTGAAGTTTTCAAATCCTTGCAAGAACCAACAAAGGGCTGATTACTTTCTAACTGAAGAAATCCAGTTATGTATAACCTACCAAAAATAACCCACACTTAGGAAGATAACAGAAGCCAAAGGATCAATTCAAACACATATCCAGCATTATTGAGTCAAGTAGCTTTTGAGAAACTCAGGTTGAAAGCACTTGTTCCAGCTTCTCAGGTTGGTGGAAATGGAGAGAAGGGACAAAACACTAGTGGAAAGGCTTTGGGCACACACAGTACTACTCCATTTCTGAGGGGATCCAAAACTTCTGTGACATACTCAGCTTTGCACTGCAGTTTGTCTAAAATCCAGTTTTAGGTATAAACACCTTATCTGAATTCTGTTTTTTGGAAATGGGTCATCTTAAAGTGATATGCCTTATTATGAGAGAAGTTTAAAATAAAACCTTAAAATAAATTCTATTTTCTATAAAATCTATTCTATGTCAGAAGCAGAAGTTATTTGGAGCAAAACAACTGAATGTTGGAACTTAGCCATCCAAAGAAATCTCTCTGCATCTTCTTGTGGAGGGTGAGGGCACAGGGCACACAAAAATGGATAAAATAGAATTTACTTCTTAAATTTATTTGCAGCATGGTAACTTAAAGACTGGCGCACACAGTATTAGAAGTCTTGAAATTATGTTTATATACCAAAATGTCAGTGAGAAGTCACTTTTATCTGTCTTCTGAAGTAGCTAATCCAAATCGATCCAGGTAAGAAACATTATCTAAAGCTTATTTTAAACATTCACTTCAAATTGCAATAGTGTCTAATACAAAGTACAATTTTATTTTCAAGTTTAAGTCATAAAGTCTTTCTAGTGTAGTTTCGCATTTTTTCCCCCCACATAAAAGTATTTCAAAAACCCATGGTGAATTATGTATGGAATCTTCATCTCAAAGGGTTCTGCTCAACAACACCCATGCCCCTGGATTTCAAACCTGTATTTTCTTGATTACAAAAGAATTATTTTACTACAGGTTTGTTAAAGGATTCTATAGGAAAACCAACGTATTTCCTTTTTATCCATTGTGTCAATATTTAACCTTTACCATTCTGCTCAGTAATACACAGTAATGTGCTATTAAAATGTATAAAAGGAGCAAACATTTATCAATTAAAAATTGGGTGACACATCACATAGTGAAGAGGGATGCCAACAGAAGGGTCTAGGGTAAAATATCTACAGAAAGCTACTCAGTGGTGCTACCTCTGCAGAGTCTGAACCACATTCTGGAGGCACTGAATCAACTCAAAACTGGGATTCTTGCATAGCTTCTTCATCAGAAGGTTGTCACCAAATAGTGCTAGAGAAAAGCACAGTGAATTGTCCAAAATATTCAAGTAACAAACCAGAAGAATTGTAACGACTCATATTCAAAAGCCTTTTTCTCATCACATTGCACTCCACATTTTTCTTCTTTTTCACTTTCTTTTGGCACAAGTTTTTTGGGCTGCTGGTGGTGTCAACTGTCTTCTTTTCATTTCTGTTATTAGTTTCCAAAGCCATTTAAATACAACAAAGTAAAAAAGAAACTGCAAACAAGGTACAGTACTTGCAAAGTGAATTCTGCAGTTGTGTGGAGTCAGCAGACTACGTAAATATTTCAGAATAGGTGGGAGACTTGTGTTACAGCATGACAAGAACAAGAAAAATCAAGTGAAACAAAACTTAAAAGCAAGCACACAACTGAGATTGGCCTCATTAAAGCAAATCCTATTAAAAGCCTTACCAACTTAAAGCTACGCAAGGAAAGCATCTTCTGCTAACAGCATTACTGCTGTGACCCACAACTGGGAGCATACTTCATGCCAGTGTCCTGGCCCCAAGCTCTTCCTCACTTGGTAATGCTTATTCTTGTCAGAAGGAAGAGGGACAATGTAGTGATATCTGAAAACAGCATTTGCAGAACGATACACATCTCAAAAGCTAGAGTGTACACTATGGGAACCAGTAATTGCAACTCTTCTTAGGATGCATGTTAACAACTAAATACCACTTCTGGTTTTCAAAACTGGTTTCACTTTATAAAGTTATTTTACTAGAGGATTTGTTTGCAAATGGAACTACAAAAAGTTTCTAAATAATTGGAAAAAATGCTGCTTTTTCTGCAAAACGCATTTGTCATTACAATTGAAAAATGCTTTCTAACATACTGTAGTAACATTGGCATAGGACAAACATCTTAGATTGTGTGTCTTCCTTACATCACATCTGCTTTGACCAAGAGTTCTAATTGTGAATCTTAAGTGAATTTACTTAATGATTTGATTTTGTCCTGCATCACAGTGCCCTGCCACAAACTGCTCTATATGTTTCTTTCTAAATGATACCCACCACTACTTAAAGAGATCAGAAATCAAACAAAAACCCATAGAAGAAGGGGGAATCCCAACATCAGAACTTTGCGTTTGTTTAAATAATTTACATGATTCTTTTCATAAAGCTACTCATGTGGCATCGCCCCAAATAAGCAAGTCTCAAACTTGATTTGAGAAGGATTTCAGAAAATGAAAGACTGGGTATCTTTTCATTTGATAATGAAGACAGTTTAAGGGCATTAGTCTTTCTTCTTTTAAAAAGAAAACAATTTTCAAAACAAATTAAAATCCACTGCCGTGTTACTACAGCATAACTCCAGCACTTCTTGAGGGAAAGAATTTCTAGCACAAGCAGAAATCTCTTTCTACTTCTTATAATAGTAAAGAAACTTGAGCTGCCCCTCAAAAGTTAATTCTTCAGAAATTTACATTTATTATTTAGAACTACCCAATCAAATTAATGTATTTTAAGTGACTTCTGAATAAACAGCTCAGAAAATCTACATTGCAAATAGCATCTGAATTCTTTTGGTTCTACAACACAGGAACAGTGGATCTCCATTAAAGTATTTCACATCATTTGCTAAAGATAGTTATCCCTCTCCCTCCAATCCTACCACGGGCAATTGCATGCAACTTCTAAAAGCAAGCAGTTAAGTATTACCAAGGACGTGATTGTCACAATGCAACAGAATATTAAGGCCAGTGAATAATAAATGAATATTTATAAATAACAAACGTCTATTCAAGCCTGCTTTTCCAAATATAACCAGAACAAAAGCACAACAATTCTGTAGTGTACCAAGTGTATATTTCAATTTACTGTATGCAGTCTAACAACAAATTTGGTCATAATTTACCAGATATACATAAATGATTTAAGTAGTAAAAGAAGATTCAATTCCAAGAGAGTAAGTTTATACTTGAGGAAAAAACCCAACAAAACAAAAAAAAAAAAGGAAAATACATTAAGAATGTAGAGCCAGGTCCAGTTTCTAAGCAAAGTGAGCAGTATCCTAATAAAGCAGATTTAGGTGAATTTCAGATATATATAAATACTTATATATATAGACAGATCTACCAATTGTAAACTATGGTTTTAAAAGGGATAAACGGGATGGAAAAATCTTTATGCTATACTTACATATTCACAAAGCAGAACATTAACGTTTAAAATACTTTTTAATTTGTATCACTTTTGCCCAACTAATTTCTACTTTGGACCCCACCAGAATTACACATTACTCATTTCAGTCTAGAACAATGAGAATAAAATGTATTCTTCAGTGTAAAAAAAGGTACCCCACCCTTCCCACCCTCCCCAAAAAAACTAATCATGTCAGGTTTACAATGATGTGGAAGCTACCAATGAAACAAGTGGATGGTAAAAAAAAGTATTTTAATTCCCATATAACTGTAGTTCAAACTTAGCTTCAATCAGCAAAAACAATGTCTTAACATTATGTTACTGTTCAATGGACAACAGTAAAGCTTGTCTCTTTAAATACATACCAACTTTGATCAGATGGAGCACCAGTAAGATTTTTGTCTGTCAAAGCATAATTCAAAGTTATCCACACAACTACCATAATTTAGTTAACTGATATAAAATAGGAAAAAAATATACTCGTTTTAAAATAAACAAAGTTGAAAAATATGGTGGCCCTCAACTGGTTTTTATACAGTACTGTCACACTGGCCTAGCTATGTGTCATGATAAATGCTCTGCATATTTACTCGTTGTGACATAATAGTACATCAGATGTATTGTTCCAATGATTGCCTGAATTCAGTTGCCTTAGGCTAGACAACACAGAGGAGTTTAAGGTGAAGGTGTAATGCCCTCCCCTCCCTATGAAAGGGGCCTGAAATCATTGGTACAGTATTACAAGCTTAGGAAAAAAAAATAAATCTACGTGGCTACAAAAATTCAAGTTTCAATGCCTCCTAGAAAATCTGAAGGAAAGAGCATAGGGAGCATATCCTCCTGAAAAGTGGACAACTCAAAGAATATTATTTTGCTTTGGACTTTTTGTTTTTCTTGAAAGAAATAATTCCAGCAAATGAGCAAATTAAATGTAATTGGTTTATATTAAATACTAGCAACAACCCATTAAGTACAAAAGAATAAAAAATAGCTTGTGTTCATTTTAATGATGAACGATGGGCAAAATAGCCTAGTGTTCAGATCACATTACAAACTAGCCAAAAAGCGGACAAGTAAGAAATTATTGACCAAAGAGTTGTTTAATATGACACTTTCTCCATTCCTTGTATTTTTATTTTGTGGGACTGAGGTATACACCAGGGAAATCAAAAAGTTTGAGAGAAGGGGCACCTTAGTGGGAAGAAACATTATTACATCAGATACCTTTTAGCATGACTGTTTCTTTTGACTACAAGTGGCACAAGAATTACCCATGCTCTGACCAGTCTATTATTTTCATTATTGGTCATTTCTTCTGCATTATCATTTTGAAACTGATGAATCAACAACAACCTTCTTTAAAAACAGACACTAAATTAATGCCATTAACAACTTCTCCAGTGCTTATCACCCATACCACCTGCCAGCACAGAGCCAAAAGTTTTCAAACCAAATTTCAGTATGGTTTTGGCAATATCTGTGATGCATATTTAAATGATTGGCTTTCACCTATCAGGTTATGGGAGAGGTAAAATTTGTAGGGCAAAGACATGCTTGTGGAAAACGAGCCACTAGCCCAAATTAGCTTCACTGACTCACTGACAATAGTAGAAGTGGATTTGGGAAAGCTGTCTTTGCATTTCCATACAAAGTTGCAATTTTCTTCATTCATGTTAACAGATACATGAATGTGTAACATAATTACAGTTACTACTATGTCTGAATAGGACCCAAGTAGCTATAGCCTATAAATAATAAAAAATACATTTTTCTTTTGATAACTGACTGTAGATGTGAGGACTCTGTATAATTCAACCAAATGGTTGTATGCTGTACAGTCCTGTGCAAATATCATAAAAAAATTAATAATCCTTTTTTTGCTATAAGGCTTTGACCCTACATTTTTCACAGCAATGTAACTACCATCCAGCCTGTACCATATTTTGCAAGCCTTCAGTCCAAAAATTCATATAGTCAAATATTCAATCCATACAGTGTCCATTTGCAGCACCCTGAAGTCATATGCTCTGTCAGTCATCTAAAGGCATACAAACTTCCCCAGCTTCATCCCATCGGGACTGGTCATTCTGTTCTTCTACATCATCACCAAGCTCCTCATCACCTTCTCCCACTTCATTTTCCTCATATTCTTCATCCCTAGGGAAATCTGTGTCCTGCACCTGGTCTGTTCCTTCTTGCCCTCCAGGTTGAGATTTATCTGCACAGTCTACACAAACTCCGTAACGTCGTGATCCATGTCTTATTCCAACGCTGGCTGCTAGCATGAAAATCTTCTTACACACCATACATTTATACTTTTTATCCTTTTTATGCACCTGTGGAAGAGAAATTTTAACAGCTGAAAATACACATATCAAGTTACATTTGCATACAGTGCTAGAAAACTACTGATAATAACAATAGTGATTACTAATACAAAAATTCCTTTTTTTAACTTTTCCAAGAGATATCCAACACTGTTCAGAGTAAGACAAGGACTACTAGAGATCTATTTATGTATTCCTCAACATACATGAACTATTTCCCACAACCAAACTCCCTCCTTACAGCTCAGCAGGCAGCTGTTCCATACACAGGTGAGTGTTCAGTTCACAACTACACACGCTACAGAGCAAGACTCAAAGGCAATGAGAACAGTGTAAGCACTTATACTGCACACAGGATAATACCTCATTTAGAAAACTGCCTTGACAATTTTAAGTTCTAGAAACATTAAGAATGAGCAAGAGTTATTAAATTCTGTGTGAATTCAAAGAGCAAAATCCTTCTTCCATGACATCTCATCCCAACATGACCAAAACCAACATCAACTTTCCAGGTCCCTTTAGTGAGTTTTTTGTCATGTACAGGCACTTGTGTGTAAAGTTAAAAGGTTGTTGTTGACTAACTTGACTAAATTTTAATTTTCAATTTGGAAGTATGTTACTTGTACATGTAACTGAATTCAGCAGCCATGTATATTAGTTATTATCTACAAAAAAGTTAAGTTGAAGACTTCCTTCTTGTATCTGCTGCTTAAATATCTCATTTGAGGCCCCACTGAAAAATTGCCATTTCAGATAAAACAGAAATTACTACCCAGACGAGGGGAAAAAAAATTAGGTCAAGACACAAATAGTTACTTCAGTCCTGCTGTATAATCTGTATAGCTGATACATCTGTTTTCCTCAGACTCTAGAATTACATAAAGCAAAACATTTGAGATTTGTTGAATGGAAAGGAGAAAGGAGGGAGATAAAAAAACAAAGTATTCAGACTTCAATGGGGAAAGGACACTTCAGTTAAAGCACAGATCTAGGCTGAGCTCATTCCATGCGTATTTTCACAGTCTGACTTCACCTCCTTTCCTGAAGGGGAAAAAAATAATCTTCAGCTACAAGGCGTGGTCAGATACTGCAGCACAGAAACCTGAAGTCCCACTCTACTCTTCCTGGTAAACTGACCATCTCCCAGTGTTGCTGTCCTTCTCCAGTGAGCTGCAAAGGAAGGAGCAGCTGCTGGGTACGGCCATCAAGGGGGTGATAATGACCTAACCTCCTCTGCCACCCCACAGAGCTGCCCTGAACTATCCCCACCTCCCTCACTGCAGTCACCACAACAGTTCCTCAGACTCAGTAACATCACAGGTACTCCTGGCCCTTTACCTCCCGTACCATCTGGTGAAGCCTAAAGAAAGGCAGCAGTGGTAGGGTGGAAAGAAGTGCATCTAAGATGAGTGAAGTCCTGCAGAACATAAGATGCTGGTTCTAAAATTTACACAGGAGCTATTAACATATGCCTTCGTTACCTGTAGAGCAGTTCAACAAACACTAAAAAATTACTACAGGGGTCTTATAAATATCTTCTAGAATTATATCCTGATATCACTCAGGTTATTACTTACTTTTAGTAACGTTACTGGCTAACAAAGTCTATTTCATTATAACAGAAGCTAGAAAAGAAAGTCTGGAAGACTTACACCAAAAGCTCTTTTCTGCATCCACATTAAAACATAGAAGCTTTTCACTTTTTCTATTCACTGAGGAACAAAAAGCCAACTACAGGGAGGCTATGGAGACTTACAGAACACCTCTGCGAGGAGAACAAAGTGGTCCATTGATTCTCAAAGGACTGAAGCAAGCTACTAAAATCACAGAATCATAGAATGATTTGTGTTGGAAGGGACCTTAAAGATCATCCAGTTCCAATGCCCTGCCATAGGCAGGGACAACTTCCACTAGACCAGGTTGCTCAAAGCCCCATCTAATTTGGCCTTGAACACTGCCAGGAATGGGGCATCCACAACTTCTCTGGGCAACCTGTCCCAGTGCCTTGCCACTCTCACAGTAAAGAATTTCTTCCTAACATCTAAACTAAACCTTACCCCCCTTCAGCCTGAAGACATTCCTCCTTGTTCTGTCACTATACATCCTTGCAAAAAGCCTCTCTATGTTTTTCTTTTAGGCTCCCTTCAAGTACTGGAAGGCTGCAATTAGGTCTCCCCAAAGCCTTCTCTTCTCCAGGCTGAACAAACCCAAGTCTCTCAGCCTTTCCTCCAAGAAGAGGTGGTTCCATCCATCTAATCATTTTCATGACTCTGCTCTGGACCCAGTCCAACAGGTTGATGTCCTTCCTGTGCTGGGGACCCAAGAGCTGGATGCAGCACTCCAGATGGGGTCTCAAAAGAGCAGAGGAGAGGGGCAGAATCACCTCCCTTGACCTGCTGGCCACACTGCTTCTGATACAGCCCAGGATACACTTGGCTTTCTGTGCTGCAAGTTCACATTGCCAACTCATGTCCAACCTCTCATCCACCAGCACCCCCAAGTCCCTCTCAGCAGGGCTGCTCTAAATCTATTCATCCCCCAGCCTCTACTGATATGGGGTGTTGCCCCACCCCAGGTGCAGCACTCTGGAGAAGTGCAATTTACCCCACTCCATGTACTAACCTCTTCTATCTACAAACCATGTTGCAAAATGAGGGGTTTTTTTAAATCATGGTTTGGAGAAATGTTACTTTTTCACCATCAATACAATCTTGCTTTTATTACTCCCCTAAAACACACCTTGGATTTTGTACAGTAAATATCATAATGAAGGCAATTTCCTTACAGACTAGATACAAAGTACCTGCAAAATACCCAAGACAGGTAAGACTTTCTCTGGCTCCTCAGATAAACAAGTACTCCAGTCAAATCCTAAGTTATGCAACATGCACAGGACAGGGTAAGCTGAACTGCTGATTATGGCATTGGTAGTCTGTCAGACAGATGTTTACTTTCTGCATTAGATATTTTCATTCTTTACTAAATCTTAAAGGAAACACTATACTGTAGCTTTGTCTAGTTGGGAAATAAACATTTCAGAGCTACCCCAAAATATTGTGCAATTGCTGAACTAACAGGGTGCCCTCACAGAAAACGGTGATGCAGCATTATAGAACAAGATCTGCTATTCTGCTGAGCAACACTAAGCCAAAACTGCCTTTTGTTATCTACAGAATATTTACGTATACTGCACTTATACCATGTCACTTTCAAAATAATCTTGAAGTTACTAGAATTCCAGTGACTGTCTTAATTGACACTGCATTTTCCATTAAGAATATAAGATGTATAGTTATCACAAAGACACGTTTATCTTCATTCATTTTAGATTAAGATAAAACAATTTACATTATGACAAATCAGAGAACAGCATTTCTTCCAACTACCAAAATATGTGAAAAAATCAAAACCCCACTCCATACATATACACTTGCGATTACCTACCAAGGAATGTCTCTTTACATGCTCTCTTCGTGTAAACAGCTTCCCACAGATGTCACAACTGAAAGATCTCACGCCTGTGTGTATGAGCAAGTGTCTCTTTAGTGTTCTTCTGTATTTGGCTACATAATTACAGTGTGGACACTTCAACTTGTTCATGATTAAAGCAGAGGAATCGCCTACAAGATAATAAGCCATCAAGAGAAAAGATGATGAAACACACAAAAAAATATTTCAGTATGTTCCGCCTGTTGCACAAAAATAAACAGGTGCCAAAACAATAAAGCACCCACGTGACTTTTCATCAGCCAAATCAGGACAATGCCTGTCTGCAGAAATCACAAATGCTGGCAAGTTCTGCCTGTATCATCCTGCTAGAAAAACATCTACTTGTAACCAAAGTATTTTTACTACAGAAGCACAAATCAATTCTTTGAAAAGAAGTCTTATTTCATTAGTAAGTTAACTACAACCTAGCAGTAGTCCATTTTTCTAGAGGTCACCTATAGCAGAAAACATTCTCTTGTAGATTAGAAACCCTTTAACTTTGCAGCATTTAGACAGTTACAATCTTCTCTCCCCATATTCTATTTAGAATTATGTGCAGTAACTGTCTGCCAAGATCTGACTTGACAAATCAATAAAAGAAGGTGTAACTAAGAAAGAACAAATACTGACAAAAGGAGTAGGACAATAAGTAGCGTAATTCTGAAATAGCTGAAAAGGAAACTTATTGGTTCAGATCTTATCTATTTTCTACTTCGGTCTAACAGTAGAAAAAAAATGATAGCAGAAAAAAAACTTCCAGAAGTAGCAATATCTCACTTCTTCCTTATGATGGAGGAGAGCTCTTTACATATCCTTGGACCACAGGTAACACAGTTTGCTCAAAGGATATGTGCAAAACAGGTTTGCTACAGCTGCCTATAACTGTTTGAAACAGAAGAACACAGGATGCTATGACATGGAGAAGGCCATACGGGAATATAAGGGTAATTTTGAGAATATGATATTGGCTCAAAACCTACTACAGGTGAGATAATTTATGAACATAATCATAACCATCTAGAAGCATCCAAAAAGCACTGACTAAGGTTATATGATTATGAACAAGAGTTTATCATTTTCAGGCTGGGAGAAAGAAAACACAAGTAATTGGGTGTTATGTGCATGGCCCACAGGCCTATATCTAGCATTGCCTCCTCAGAGCTTAAAAATCCATCATAATATGGAAGTTAAGTTTTGCTAATATTCAGAAGTTGGCTTTGGTACATTGGAGAACTCAGGCAAGCTGCATGCCAACATAATGTCACATAATAGCTTATATGAAGAAAAGTAAGTCCTATACACATCAACAGGGGTATAACAGGCAGACATCAGGGCTGCAGGAGATGTGGGACTTTAATGATTTAGGAACAGGTAGACCTCCTAAGACCCAGGTTCTAATCCCTTGACTGCTAGCAAATTTCACCTTCTGATGACCCAATTTCTTCCACTGTAAAAAAACAAAATAACTTGAGGTAAACCGTAAACCACATCCCAGTAATAGCTCAAAGTTACAGAGAAGAGGTAAGCATTATTATTACCCAGGCCTTAAGATCTTCTTTTTTACCGAAGATTTTATGTATTTTAAGGATCTAGCAACAATTGTTTTAAATGTGGTGTTGTTTTTGGTAGTTTTTCAGACAGAAAAATAATTACAGATAATTGCTTGCTTGAACTGACAGAAGAAGGCTTAATTACAGCTGCACAGAACTCAAAACCTTCATTGCAATAAAATTTTTATTTTGATAGTGAGACATATGCCGAGATCTCCTTTTAAAATTGTATTTAATTCCTTATCTCCATCATCCAAGTGTTCAGTTGCAAAGGTCATATATCTGTAATTATCTTAGTAAAGGGGAGGAAGCTATCAGGTCATGAAGATACACCTCGGCTATCTTCACATTCAGACACAATACAAGAGCTGATATATATCACGTTCTGTTCTTATTCTTCCATACATTTGAATTCCATTTTCTCCCTCCAAGAAAATCCTCATATTTACATTACCCAGAAAGGCAAATGATACAGAAGAAGATTAAGTGTTTACATAATCTTATAAACCTTCAAACAAATGTTACAAGCAGTGACACAGAAGAACCCCTATGAGAGGCAAAAACAAACTTCTCTCCATCAGAGGCACTTACCGTTTTCCCAAGCTTCTTTTGGCCAAGATTCTGGCAGCAGTCCATACTTGAAGTCACCAGAAGTACCCGGCAGCAGACCATACTTGAAGTCACTGGAAGTACCGGGCAGCAGACCATACTTGAAGTCACTTGAGGTACCCGGCAGCAGTCCATACTTGAAGTCACTTGAGGTTGCTATTAAAGACAGTATTACTTTAGCTTCCTGGGTTCTAATCAGTCATGCTGTTTAGCAAAATATATACCATTTTTCGACTGTGACAAAGAAGTTTCTAACCTTAAAAGTAATTTTTTTCACAGTATTCAATACTGAAGCTAAGAAATAACTGCATTCTTAATTTCAACGAAATGAGATCTTTGAACCATTCTCCACAGCACCATTTATTCTCCTCATCCAGAGAAAAATTCAAAGCTTTTTTCATAGTACAGGAACTTCTATGGTAAGGATATTTATTCCCTCACTGTTATCATGACAGGGCTGGAAGGCTTTCCACTTGATTCTCTTTACAACTGCTTTGTGCAGTGACTTCATCTGGCCTGCCACAGGCACTCTAGTTGGTACAAAAGTAAACATTTTCTACTGGAGGTATGATTTTTTTTTATTGCCTTAAAATAACTCTGTGGTATATATAAAGTGCTTAAAATACCTTTATTTATATAAAGTATCCTACAGCTGTGTCTACACCCTTTTCTGAATAATCATCTCCTTTACTCCATAACCACATCAATTCAACAGACCATAATTACTTGGAATATATCAGTTTAAAAGACTAGTTTGCGTATTTACATTTGGATTTTGGACAAGATCTTCATGCAGTTCATGTTGTCCTTGTATTCTCTTTTCCTCTTTAAAAGTACAAAACCATTCAGAAGTGATCAATGCCTCAGAAAGATCCTTGCTTAATCGAGGGAGGTGATTGTCTTGCTCTGCTCTGCACTGGTGTGGCCTCACCTTGAATATTGTGTGCAGTTTTGGGCACTGCAATATAGGAAAGATATTAAGCCATTAGAGAGTGTCCAAGGGAGGCCAATGAAGATGGTGAAGCGCCTTGAGGGGAAGCCGTATGAGGAGCAGCTGAGGGCACTTGGTCTGTTCAGCCTGGAGAAGAGGAGACTGAGGGAAGACCTCATTGCAGTCTACAACTTCCTTGTGAGGGGAAGAGGAGGGGCAGGCACTGATCTCTTCTCTGTGGTGACCAGTGACAGGACCCAAGAGAATGGCCTGAAATTGTGTCAGGGGAGATTTAAGTTGGGCACCAGAAAGAGGTTCTTCACCCAGAGGTGGTTGGGCACTCAAACAGGCTCCCCAGGGAAGTGGTTACAGCACCAAGCCTGACAGAGTTCAAGAAGCATGTGGATGATACTCTCAGGCACATGATGTGACTCCTGGGGATGGTCCTGTGCAGGGTGAAGGGCTGGACTCTATGATCCTTGTGGGTCCCTTCCAACTCAGCATATTCTGTGACTGTGATAATTCTATACTTTTGTTACAAGTAAGATTTACATCAGTGAACGTGGAATCACTACTGCAGAACGCAAAGAAGAGAACTATAAATAGTAGACAAGAAAGCTGCACTAGGCATTTGACAAGAATCATATTTGTGAGGCAAAGACTCTTCTGGCAAGAGTGCAAATCAATCTTGCCCCCAGTCCCCAAGACAGGAGTTTGTTGGAAGACATGAACATTACCTTCCTCATAGGCAAACAGATGTTAAACAAACAAACTGAAGTGGTAACTGGCAGATTTCCTTTTATCTGTCTGGATGGTGCTTGGGTCCTCATACTGGATTCCCAATGTCACCATTGTGAAAAGTCTTGAGAAGGGCTTAATAGGAAATAGATGCATTTTTGTTTTCAATCCTGAAACTGTACATTTTACAAGTCCAAAGACTTTTTTCTTCACCCCTACACTACTCATTCTAAGGATTTGTTTTGAAAAACAAATTCTCTTAGGGTAGAATTTCATGCGGCTAGTAACAAGCTGCACACTCAAACACTCACAACTTACAGTTTTACTGAAGAACAGTACAGATTACAAATCCTCACAGCATTAGACATATACGGTAGTTTCATTTACTGCTCAGGCAGTGTTACAGCTGGCAGCAGTGTTTTTGTCTCCAACATAAGACAACAGCTCAAAAGGATATCACCTAACAAGTAGGAAGCTTGTAATTCTATCCTATCCATTGGACAATGGCAAATGACAAGAAAAGCTGAGTCACGACTGCCAAACTAGGCATTCCATCGGAGCTTTAGAAAACAAGACCTTGAGTAGATGGAGGAGAAATACCAGTATTTTAGCTCATACACCTAGCTATTTTGGTATAGAAAGAAAGAAGTGGAAAGGGAAGGGAATAAATCTCTCTCCTTTAAGAAACAAAGCAGTGAGGAAATATTTTTTTAATTACTGCCTCTAATAGCTGTTATGTCCAAAAAAAGACAAGAACTCCTTATGCTAATTTGGACTCCAGCAATGGCATCTCACAACAGCTCAAGGAACAGAACACAGATACCCTATAGACATGCCAACTACACATTCCTTTGAGGTGAGTAGCAAAATTTCCTTCTGTAATACACAAGAAAGGATTAGCAAGGAAGCAATGTTGTACAGTGCTGGGCAAGAGCAAAGATGACTTGGCTTTAAGGCTAAAAGCCTGCAAATAAAAACAGGCTTCAGGATCTAGCACAGGAAAAAAATAAAACAATCTTTATAATCTGTTTAAAATATTAGATTTTTTTCTTTATAGGTTTTTCCTGCTGTAATAGAACTGAGCCATCTCTAGCTGAACAGTGAAAGGTCAGTGATGAAGATATTTCAATCACTTTTTCCCCTCTTGTGAGAGAGCTACTTTTTAACATTAGCGGACCATTTATGCACAAGGCTGGTATTGAAGTTTGAGGGAAGTTAGGAGCTCAAATCAGTGCATAGGTCTAAATCTTAGCATAAGACTTGGCACAGAGCCAAACAGAGTTGAGAGGCATCATCTAGTGTAGATAGTAGCTACCAAATCTTTCTACTTCCAATTTGAAAAGAAAACCTACTATAATGTGAAAGAACACCAGCACAGATACCACAAGAGATAAGAGGTTGCTACATACACTTCAGTCCCTGCACAGTACAGGACTAAGTAGATAATAATTAAACCTAATGCTTATTCTTAGAATAATTCGCTGACCTAGAAAACCTGCTTTCTAGATTAAGCACGCATATAATGTGTTCAAAACAAAGCCACAAAAAAAGCATTTCTAGCATCTAATTGCTGATCCATACAGGTAAGACAAAGTACTCAGAGACTGGAAGCTGGAAGTACAATACTTGGCCTCTGGTAGCTTCCCCAAGTGGATGTAGAGCTGACAGTCAGGTAAGTTTCCAGTGTAGCTGAGCCAACCATAAAGGCGTTACAGACCCCTATGGCTCTTTTAACATCTTCTCCAGTTCCTCCTCTCAGAGGGTTACTGTCCACTGAAACCTGCTTGCAAAAGTGTGGATAGTCATCATCTGACCTGTTCTGGTCAACTTAAACCCAGATCTATGTTCTACTGTGTTTGTTCTCAGGAAAAAGGATAACCAGGAGTCAGAAACTCCGATTTTCAGTTTTGAAGGCAAAAGGTAGGGGAGCATCACCAGAAAAAGACAACATATCTGAGTCAGAAACATCCTTAATTTGACAAGTTTCACTTCTTTTGTGTAACCAGAAATATGCTGATCTGGGGGGGAAGAAAAGGGAGACATTACTGAGTAGGGGATGATTAAGGAAACTGAGAAGATCAATGAGAGAAGTCACTGAACAGGTCATTAGAGAAAGGGATATGGACATAGGCTGAGCTCAGGGAGAAGATACAACACTTTGTATTAGATACAGTTGTCTGTAGCGAACTTCTCTTTTCTGTATACACATTAGTGCTAGAAGCAGTGCCAAAATAAGAGAAAAGGGAATACTACTATTTTTCCACCAGCTTTTCTGACACTGACTGCTTATTCAGATCAATGAAAAAAAGACAGAAAGTAGACGGGATAAGCGATTAGCCCATAGCTTTCAAGGATTGTAAAGAAAGCAGTGGTAATCTACTGATACAATCTGGATTGCTATTAGAGAGCTGGATTTGTTGCTTACGTTAGTCAACATGACAGAGGAAACAGCACTGTCAAGACTGACATACTAGGAAGGTGGGGGAAAGAATATCTTGCACTCCATTTGTTCTCAGAGTATTTCTCACATCTCTTTAACCATGTTTCTTCTGAAAAGGGTTATTCTGGAAGCACATTACTGCTCAACTGCCTCTTGCAACAGAAGGCTCCCCCAGACACTTAAGACATTTTGCCAATGCAGTCTTACTAATACTTTATCTATTGCTTCCAATTGCTCTCCATTTTTATTATTTCTCATTCACCAAAAAAATGGTATATTACCTTAAGTATGGAGTCAGATCTAGCACCAACTAATCATCTGCCAGATGACCACCAACTGATGCCAAATATATCATCCACTTGCTTACCAAACATTCCCTGAAAAACTCCTTCCCAAGAAAGGGAAAACTGTTTTGCTGATCTCTCTCCCACAAAGGATACACAAGTGAAACCACAAGATACTAAGAACTTTCCTCATCCACATGTGGGGGGGAGTCAGTTGTTCTTATGGACCATCTTTACTTACGGAGTTGCTGCCATTGTCATCATCACTATTTAAAAAATTTTTTTTTCATTTGTAAAAGTGAAGGCATTGCATGAAACAAAAAAGAAAAAAGCTTTTCAGGCAGAAAAGGTCTGTAGACACCACAAAACCTTCTTCCCCAAACCATTCACAAAAACAAAAAACACAAATTCACAGCTGTAAGACACAAAACACTGCTTAACGTTGCACGGTCAGTGATAGACCGAACCATGAGAATGTGGGAACCTGCTTGTCTTCGCGATCATCCCCAGGAGAAGTAAATTTAATGAATGGGGAAGAGACTGACACTCAGATGTGGTGGTCTCTTTAGAGGACTTCTAAAAACCTACAAGGCCTTCAATACCAGATTACATATGGAATGGGGCAAAAAAGAGGTTAAAGGTCCATCAAGGAACTTAAAATCTTTCAATAGGGTATCAGCTGAAGACCTGAGGAAAATCTGGCTGAGAGTGATACTACCACGGAAAAGCGCTTTGTTTTCTTAGGCTATTTTTTTTCCTCTGTAACTCAATCAAGTCAGGTTTATCCCTACAAGAAATATATGCATTTCCAGATAAGTCCACCAATCTTGATTTCTTCAAAGTTACCTGCCTGTAGTGTAAAGTCATAATCAAGTCGTTATGCTGCTCTCTTGCATCATAACAAAAGCTGTGACCAGCACTATGTTTTTTGTAAGCAGGTTTAGCTGCTATTTGTATCCTTCTGAAAAGTAGTTGCTTCTACAGTAAGCTGAAATTAAACTCCTTAAGAACCTGTACAAAATCATTCAGGAATCCTCTTGTTCCACCAAAGGGCTGCATTCATCTGGCACTTGCTATCCTTTCCACTGCCCCCACAATACATGACACAGCATTAACGGGCCTGGAAATCAAGGTAACAAATAATCTAGTGGTAGCTTCATAAAGCTATTGCAGTATTGCATACATCATCATCATCATGGCTAGGCTTCGCGAACGAAGATTTGTGAAGGACTCTACCCACGCTTGCTACAAGCGCGCTGATGGCTAAAAAGGCCAATGCGAGATAGACACGTCCGGTCGCAAAAGGCACAGCAGAATGGCTCCCCAGGTGGTACCGACAGGACATGGTTCTTTCTGCGTTGCCTTTTCTCCTCGAGAGTGATCCTGCATGTATTCTCAAAATGCATACAAGTCTCCTTAAAAATCAACATCGTTTTCCAGTCAGCTCTGGAAAGCATGAGCAATACTTCATAGCTGTGTTCTGAAGCCTGAGGACAGGACACATATACTCCAAAACAGGTCTAGATGAAAAACATATCCAAGAAGTAATGAAAACTGACCAAAAAACCCCTATGAACTGACATTAAGAATATGACAAATTAAATTCACTGAGCTTTTATGAACTGGAAACTGACTATGAGATGCTGACTGAGTGCACAGTTACTTTTACCATGGTAAATGGTTAATTGTCAGATGCACGATGGCTGTAAACAGTCAAGACTTTTTTAGCAGATTATCAACTAGAAAGGAAAACAGAGATAGGTGGTAACATTCAATGTTTTAGTTAAACAGATACTTGAATTAATATAGCTAAAACTGGAGAAGTCTTGAAAGCTTAAGCAAAATTAGGTAAATATAAGATGGTACATGCAAGTTCAAATCCATCTCAACTTTATGGAGCTTTTTTTAAGTTCACCGAAGTGCTACTTTTACAGAGAAGGTGTTAAATATAAACTCACTGGCAACACAGGGTGAAAGGAAGAGCTGACAGATCCTTATGGATACCTGTAGGAAAACTCATGTTCGGCAAGGAGCAGTTTAAAATGTTTGCTTCACTGAGACAAGAGGGGTAGCAGATGGTTCAGAAAGCTTTTATTGTTTATTACTTAATACTTACCTAGCTGTACCCAACTGGGAAGTCCATTTACTATAGAAATCAAGGAAGTGGCTTTTGGGATAATTTTTTTAGTGAGAGGAGTGTTCTTAAATAGGCTTCCACCATATCTACAGTATTCCCCCCACACACACACACAAAAGCACCAAACTAACCAAAACCACAATCAAGGACACAGGAACTCACTTTGCATGTAACTGACAGCTCACAACCTCAGCTGGTGTTGGTTATTCCCATCAGAACATGACAACGCATAATAGTAGAAGCTCATTCTTTCCCTTTTAGCAACCAAAGAGACAGTGCACTTTTTAGTCCTCATCATAAGAATTTACTATTCTTTTTCTTCTCACAGCATTGTCTTGTATCTATTCCAGATGGCATTTTCTTCTGCATTTTTACCTCCCAGTGCCTATATTATTTTTTGTAAGCTTTTCATCTCCACAAGAAATTTAATCCAAAACTAAAAAGTTATCGTATAACCTGCAGGTTACTCTACAACTCATTCTTGACATTCTTCCAACTCTCCACTCCTCCCTCTTTCACCTTTTCTTGGGCATAGAGGCAGCAGTTTAAAGAAGAATGTTTTAAAAGTGGAATCTGCTTGCAAAGCAAAGAAAAAGAGGCAGCAGTAGAGGAGAAAGAACACTGAAGGCTGAAGCACAGAGTATGGGTGAAAGTAAGCTATTATACCAAGCCCTACTTCTAATCACTCCTTGCTTCACACCATGTGCATGCACATAAGAACTTAATAAAAGGTATAATTGCAAAAATGTTAGATAGGGCTTCCAAAAGAGTTCTAATACTGACAGAAAATGTAATTATGTACTTGGGAACACATATGCTGTACTCTGAAAACAGCAAGGAAATTGTTAGTTGACGGTATTTTACAGCTCAATAAAATAAACTTCCCCCTGCAGTCTCAGAACTTGGAATGGTTTTGGACAGACACCACAGCACACATTCAAGTACGCCCCTAGTCTCTCAATACAGTTCTTTTCACCAAGATGCTACATGGTTGTATTTTATAATTTAATTCTTTAGCATAACAAAAAAACTTGGTGCTATTTTATAATTTAATTCTTTAGCATAACAAAAAAACTTGGTGCTTCTGTCAAAAAAAGAAACCCCAAAAATAAAACAGGACTAAACTTGTTTAATTATTACTGACTGCCCATGTCCTCCATTATTTCTTCAAGAAAGTTCCACAGAACACATATGAATTCCACAGAAGGCAAATAAGTATTTCTTTCTGTTGCTAGTGACATCACTTAGTAGACATACTCTCTGTATTTCCATTGGTAAAAGAGGTTGAATACCTACCCGACAGAAAACAAATAGAAATCACACGCTAAATTGTATCAGAAATTTGATGTTTGTGCAATTTATATACAGGTCCTCAGCTCCTACTCCAGACCTTTTGCTACCCTTTTTCACGCCACTGCAACTATATCGAGCAGTGTAGCCCAGCACAGGCAGATTTGTTGTATGGGTGCTGAGGACTCAACATCCACACTATCCAGGTCTAAAGGTGCTTTACTTAAGGCTAGATCTAAGCCGGTGCTGTGGACCTGAGGTCTGTTAGCAACTGGCATATTTTTGAAACACAGCTTCTATTGTGATTTCAGCTTGAAAAACCCTGTGCAGTCTAGGAAATCTTAGACAGTAAGAGAAGATCAGGAAATTCACTTTACAAGTGCACACTCCCAAGAAAAGCTAAAGCAGATCTACCCAGAGTTGAGAGATGAAGGCTTGAGATATGCAAACACCCCGAAGCATTTGCAAAAGAAAGTTAGCTCCTCAGCACAGCTGCTTCTCCGGAGCTGCTCTGTTGTGTCACACTACTTGCTAACTACAGGGAGCTATCTTGTACTGGAGGTACACATCCATAGTGCACTGCAGTGCGCACTGGGACCCTCACATGTCACCGTTTGGCAGCGCACAGCACAGTGGGGTCACCACGTGCCCACTGCGGCACCCTGCTCCTCTGTGGCCCCCAGCCCCGCGGGCAGGGGCAGAGCAGGGCCCCTGGAGGAGACAGAGGACATCTACACATGGTTGAAGCATGCATGTATTTTAACCTGCTTTAGAAACAGACACATCTAAAGAACTTAATTCCAGCTATGTCTGAAATCCATCTTTAATCTGACTCCTAAATTGCAGTAAGTTTTGAAAACTGCTAATTCATCAGAAAGTGATGCACATGACAGTAAAGGTAAATGACAGTAATTCAACTATTCATACAGCATAATAATAATTTAAAAAATAAAAACCTGGACTTAATTACACTGCCCCAAATCACAACTACACTGTAAACAGTCTGCTGTTCATAATTCTTTGTGTGACCTTATTTGTTAAACAAACAGATATTTAATCTTATTCTGCCATTTACATTAACCATAGATCCTTAAGGAAAAAAAATCCTATGAACTCTGTCACTCTCAGGATTTGTTTAAAGCATCGTTTAACAAAAATATATTCCCCTCTGATATATGTCTTACTGTGGCATCTCTGTCTCATGTTTCACAAACATGCTTTAAGTGTATGTATTATAGTAGCCAGGATTACTCCATCTTGTAGGCTCCCAGATACCCCTATAATAAAAATCAGAATGTTGACTTCACTGTCTGAGTGACACTCAGGTGAAAGAGACTACCAGAAAAATCTTTTGCTAGCGTAAGGAAGGAAATTATAAAGGCCCCTGCTCTCTGTGCAACCGGCTAATACTCATTAGCCAACAGTTATCACTCCTTGGTTTTGTGCCTAATAGTCACCACAGATTAAATGTGAATGTAAGAATTTTAGTTTGTACCAGCTGATAAGGATCCCCAATTCAAGTACCAAATGCAAACAGCACATTCCATCCTGCACAGCACAGCACTGCCATTCCTCTCTCTGGAGGAGAGGATCACTGCCGTGCCCCAAGGCAGAGAATCATACCTTTATAAAAGTTACACTTCATTCAATACTTGAATTTTCAAATAACATGATCACATTAAGCAATATTTACCTGCTTCTTCTTTAATAAATGACAGATCTTCTTCTGGATATGGGACTGACGGTTGCAACACTGAGCAATCTTCTGAGTTCTCTTCAGTATTAGGTGGTATATTATAAATAAATCTCTTTGCAGTTTGGTTTTTCCTTCTTGCTTTTCCAGGTTCTTGAACTGATTGTCCCTGTGCACCCATGTCATTCCACACAAAAACTTTTCCCTCACCTTGAGATTCATTTTCAGCCATTTCAGGTGAGCTGTCCTGGACCCAACTGCAGTCATTCATTTGGTAGCTTTCCATTTGGCCCTCATCAATTGGGTAGGGATCATTCTCAGTTTTTATGCTACTTGCCAAGTTGGTAAGGTTTCGTGTTGCCCAGAAGCTGGCAACTTTCTGATCCCTTGGAGACAAACCATCCCTACTAACAGATCTTCTGTTGTAATCCACTACAACGGTCTCTGGAGCTTCCGATTTTATACTTATGTTTAAGGCATCTTTAATGAAGTTGCGGCAGGACTGGACAACCTCCGTCATCTGAAGGTAGCTGGCCACCGACATCACTTCAATGGCATTTTGGCTCGTAAGCACGAGGTTACCAGAATATAAGAAGTCCAAGATGACAGAAAAACCTTGAACAGCAACAACGTCTAAATAGGTAACAGTGGTTTGGTTCCGGCTTTCTTTGTTTGTAAAGCAATACAGAGTCTTAAAGAAGCGGCTGCCTGCAACCAGGATGTTCTTGTGAGCTCTGAAGACCCTCCCACTCACCACAATATTAACATCACAAAGAATGCCTTTCTTTCTCTGCTCGTTGAGCTCTTGCAGGAGCTGATAGCAGTAAGAGTTCTCGTTTGGCCTGCTGTTAAAATCACAGTATCCTTCATTGTTCAGTTCTGATGGTAACTCTGCCTCCTGCAATTAAAAAACCACAAACATAATTAGTGCTTAGTGAACGCTCTTCTTAGTCCTCCAACACTACAATAAGGATATGAAAATAATCTTAAGAAGATAATTTTAATCAAACAATTTTTTGTTATTTATGTTCTTGGTCACAAAGGCATACAGGAATGTATAATTAACAAACTATTTTTGAAAAATAAGAGTCATGATCTCATTCTGCACCTTCCACCCCCAAATCTGAAACAAACTGAACAAGCAGATTTGCCTTGAAGGCAAAGGAAGTGAAATTTCAGCCAAAAGTAGGAAAAGATTTATTTGAGTGTGAAGTACTTGTTATTCTTAACCCACATATATAAAAGATTCAGCAGCCTCTCTCTCCGAAGATTTAACTAGATGATTCTTACATATCCAAACACTTATACTTCCCTAGAAATCTTCACTTAAACAAGTAAGCAGAATCCTGATAACTGACTAAACATCTTGTCATGCTGAGAGAAGAATACATAAAAGCTTAGGTCTGTATCTCCCAATGTGTCTTGAATGTTTTAAAGACAACATATTGCTGAAATAAATATAATAATAGTTATATTTCTTATACAGTTTTACAAATTAAACATTTACCGTCTACTTCCTAACTGTGGCAGGTTTAGGATTAAACAGAAATAGTATCACATGGCAAGCAGACAATACTGCAGATGACCAAAAGAAATACTTAAGCTTCAATTAAATTATTTAAGTAAGACTTTCTTGAATCCAACTTCACTGAAATTTTCCAGTGGCAACACCTTTAGCTGGTACATATCACACAGACGCATCCTTTTTAAGATGTGATCTCAAACACAGTTTCAAAATGTTGCTAGAAGCTGACATTATCAGCCAGTCCAACACCAAGAAATAAGTCATTATTAAAAATTAGCTCAAGCAGAGAGAGGTTGGTACGCATCAAGAGATGTGAACTGGATTTTACAGCATTTAGAAAATGATGCTTCAGACCTGCTACAAAGCAGCAGCTAGGAGAAAGCAGAAAGCAACACAGACTGGCATACTTGAGACCACACTTATATGGGTTGACATATGCTGCCATCAAGAGCAGCAACTACGACAGAGTCTGTTTTATACTGGATTCCAATATTTCTCTTCTTCCCTAGCAAATAGGGAGAGTTCAAAACTGGATGGCTCCAATACGGTTTAGGATGAGAGAAGATCAGATTTTGCAAGCTACAACACTATTTTCTCTCCGCATTTAATAAAGCATCTCACTGATTTGGGAGCTAGAGGTACTATTAAAGCTCAATAACCTCAACATTATAGGTCAAAATCAGCATTAAGAAGGTAAATGTTAACACTGTCATGAGCCCACAATCTATACTGGGGCTAAAATATATGGTGTAGAAAAGCACTACCCTTAATTTGGGACTACGGCAGAAACCAGCTATATATATACATTAAAAAAGTAATTTTCTACCACACAGGAATTAGTAGATTAAATCACCTCAAATTATAATCCCAGTGTGGATCACTGGAATGACAACTGAGGCTGTAACTACATCTACAATGGTGTTTGCGTCTATAAGCAGCCAATAATGCCCAGTATAACCAAAATAGAAACTGTGCCATTTCAGCATCTCCTGAAAAATCATTTCAGTTTGCTATCACATTCAAGCTGCTTCTGAATCTCTACCCTTATCAGACAGACAGTTCCGTGAAGAGGTAGGAATCAGAGCAATTAGGCTTCTATGTGAAAACAAGCAACGGTTCTTTATCCAAACTCAACTTAATTTTTTCTGTGTACTCTGACAAACCTCAAGTACTCCTTCAGATCAGAGCTCTGAAACAGAGTATGCCCCAAACATATGACAGCTAAGTCTGTCACTCTTAGTTCTCAGCAGATTTCAGATCTGGACTAGCTTCCTGTCAATCCAGCAACAGAGTACTGCGTAGTTTCAAAACACCAATTACACTGACGTTGGATCAGATTAAGATGAAAATTACGGTACCCTGAAGTGTTGTCACTCTCGTCAATCATCAGTGACTCGCACCTCACAAAGAAAGTGTTAGGTAGATGCTATGATAGCTGCCAATTTCATTCTCTGAGAACACGTTAAGTACCACATAAATTAAAAAAAAAAAAAAACAAAAAAAAAAACCCAGAACAAAACAAAAAAACCCTCAACAATCTGCAGCAGTTCTTTAATTTTGACAAACATCTGATTAAAGAACAGAGACAGAGTACATTTCAACTGAGCAAGTATACATACCCAATGAAGCTGGGGGGGGGGAATATTTTTACGGTGCGGGGGTTTTTTTGTTTCCTGAGAAAAGGAAAAGCCAGCACGGTAAAGAAGATGCAGATCACAAATGTGATACAGAAACACAAGACTGAAATCTTAACTTATGAGCAGACTAGAAGGTTGAGGGGGGAAAAAAAAAAAAGGTATTACGTAACTGATGTCCAAGCTATAGGGGTGTGTGCTGGGGGAAGAGATCAGTCTCACAGGTTTACTGAAACATTTTTAAAACTAACTGCAATATTAGAAACGACTGTTTAACTGCTGGTATGGAAGCAGCTAACCCTAATGCCACAACTCAAATGAAATAGAGTCCTGACATCTGAACAGTTACTAAACATATGTACACCAAGCATTACAAGTAAAACTGACATTTGCTATGAGAAAAATGAAATAACCAGATTACATCACTCAGAGTGTTTTAAACATTTGTACAGAAAAAATACTATACAGTTCAACAGGAGGCAAGGTGCAGAAAATAGTTACAAGGAAAACAGTATATTTGCAAACTTCTGTTACTGACACAGTACATCATCTGTTCTGTTTTTCTGATGAGAACCACAAAGTAATGGTATTTGCTTAGATGTGAATTATATTTTCAGAATACAGACCATGTATTCCCATCACCTATCTCATGCCAAACCACTTTAACCTTTTAATAAAAACTAGTAAGAAACATAAGATAAGAATCAGCACAATTTAATTTCAATTTATGGGATTTACAGCATTTTAAGTCAAAAACTTTTTTCTGTGGGTGAGATTGAGAGGCAGTCTAACAGAACAGACTACTCAAAGAAACTAACACAGTGCTCAGTTTTGAATAGCTGAGACCTCCTGAATACACCCAAAGATGTATTACCATTCTATATGTACAATGCACTAATTAATCTTGCCTAAAAGCTAATAGCAGCAGAAACAGATGATCAAAAACTGCTATGAGAAACTTGCTTTTCTTTCTCCTCCAGTTCCATCAGCATACTCTGTCCCTGGGAGCAAGAACAGCATGGGCAGGAAGAAGGAAAAAATACCCAAACCAATCTAACCACAGATTCCTTCTCAGCTGTACGTATATGAAAAGTAGTTATGCCACATTTTTGTAATTGCATGCCCACTACCACATCTTACTCTACAGCAATTCCCTATGCCCCTAAATTAATTCTTGTCCTGATAAATGGATATTCTAACAAAATAAGCTATTAGTAGCTTCTTAACCACGTGCAGCTACAGAGGAAAATGATCTCAAAATGATGCCCTGCTGCCATAGTACACGCCATAGCATCCTCTCACAGAAAACTCAGCAATTTAAAATTGTTCCATTAACATCAAACTGAGTAGTTTGAGATGAGGTAAAAACACTACATGAAAATACAGCAAATAATAGTCCTTACTCTAACTTCCTCCTCAACTTTTTTGCTCTGCTAAAAGTAAGTTAAGAAGTTAACTTAGAACACTGTAATGTAACTCTTACATCTGAAGCACGACTTCCATTCATCACTGCTCACATAAAGCAAACAATTACATTCACATGGAAAAAATAACACATCAAAGGCCTTCCTCCTTTTGGAGAACTTCTGCTTTAAACCAACATGCCTGTTAGGCTGGAGAAAGCTTTTCTGGCAGTATTTCCAAAGCTTAGCTTCAAATTATGTCCAGAGAGAAAATGTTTTAAGAAGCTGGTTTGAGGGGAGGAACCCCCAGCAGCCAATAAGTCTGCATTTTATGGACCTAAATTCATCAAAGAATTAAAATATTTTGCAGTGATTTCCCAGTAAGTGTCCATTTCTTAAAATTTCTGCAACACAACAGTCTAGTTATTAAAAAAACAAAGGTAATTCAAGCTGATGATAGATTTCCTTAAGCTTTAATATGGAGACAGATTATTTTAAAAACTAGAATAGAAAAAAAGTCAAGAATTTGGTCTTAGAAAGAAGTATCGGCTGACAGCTCAATACCCTTGAATTACAGCAGCTGCAACCACTTGTGATGTATTTTGGCATTCCGAATTAAATGTATCCCAAAAATAAACTGAAATCGTCACTCATTTCTTCACCAGTGTAATATCCAACAGACCTATAGAAACTTCCACTGCTTTACTGTCTTAACACCTACAATTTCCTTTCCACACTTGAACAGTGGCACTTTGCCATATGTTTATTAGCAGCTGCTAAACATGCCCTGCAGTTGAGGCTTGTCAAGTCCAGAATACGTGTGTGCTGTCTCTAACACAAAGGCTGAAAGATCTCTCCCAAGTTTCATTAAATCTAAACAGCTTTGCTGCCTCATTATGTATGTTGGAAATATGGTCAGGGTACAAATTACCTATTGTTGTTCCAAGTATCTAGTATCACGGCATTAAGGAAAAAAATGGGGCTATTGTTTTGGTATTAATTTAGACATACGTATCAAAAGAAATTCAAGTGCCATTAAAAGTATCAAAGGATACGGAAATTAAACATAGAAGTGGAAAGAAAACAGAGATTCTTAATCAGATTTTCAATAAAGCATGTGTAACCACAAAGAAAACTACACTGACTCCTAAAAAAAAAAAAACCACCACATAATTCCTTCCTTTGTGAGAAGTTTTTAACCAAAATGTAATTGCAGAGGAATGCACAGAGGACTGTTTTCCACTTGAAAACATCAATCTCTGTACAGCTACCTTTATCCAAACCTTATCTTTAATACAATGCAAAAGAACCACTGACTCATCTATCTTACCATTTCGTTTATTATTGCAGTTAATACAGATACTTTTTCTTAAACCATCAGTGGTATAAACACAGAGGCTCATTTTCACAAAAATTCCCATGACAATGAAAGGTCTTCAAATGAACACAATCTTCAAATAGATACTTACATTAACTTTTAGGCTACTGTGATAACGAGCCGATATTCTGTCCTCCCTTCTACCCTCCTGGTATTTAACAGTTTTACAGCAGACTAGGGATAGGAGGACAGAAAGAGCAAACTAGTAAATTAAGTAGAAAAAAATGCTTGGAATAGTTTTTATTTAAATGCACCTTAAATGGAGTGAGAAAATTCCAAAGGCGGCATTTACTAACACAAGAGGCTACACAGTGACAGAACATAGCTCTACAGGGTTAATCATTCACAACTCAAAGTCAGGAACTAGGCAACAAGACAGTAAGGAATACACTGCGATAACGTTATGCAAAAATTAACAGTTTCAAAGATATAAAGAGGTAAAAAACTAGGAATGAAAGTTTCATAATGAGGAACAAGTTACTGAAAGTGTTTGACTAAAACACTGCAGAGTGAACAGCAAACCCAGATTGGAAGAAACTAAGACAACGACTTACTGCCGTGAAAGTAACAGCACCTGCCTTACAAACACACTCACTAAAAAGGTAGTATTAATCACGAAGGTGAATGCTGCATTTGTAAATCAAAAAAAAAAAATTCCTGATAACCTATATTTGTGCACCATAACGTTCTTCTTGCAGTCCCGCAGCCGTTCCACATAAACTTGCATACCTTTTCCAAATAGCTCTAACCTACGGTCACCAAACATTTTATCAAGTCATCCTGATATCCTACTCAAACATTTGAATCGCAGCTCTTGTCCAAGGTACCCTGAGCTCCTTAAAGCGCGCAAGGAATAAACTCAATCTAACTACCGCCTTACATTTCGGGCTCTAGACAAAGCTATACAACTAAGGTGGGTGTCGTAATTAAAACTGAGTTCTAAATGGCGAAAAACGGAGCGATGAGGGATTAATTCCGGCTAACAGCCTAACAATTCAAGGACTGGCCTAACCTGAAGCACACTAGCTAACGCCCGCAGGCAAGTTTAACGCCAGCGAAGCGATAGAGCGAACGAACTTCATCCTAGGAGAAAAGGCTGCAGAAGGCTGCGGATTTGAGTATTCTTTAGGGGCTTTTCATTCACGTACGTTCTAGAACAAGTCCTGCCTCATTCGTGAGAGCAGCTAAGAAATGCGGTGATTCCAAGTTCAGCGGGGAACGCGAAGAGTTTCACTACTCCTAAAGCGTTAGAGGAGCCCTGGCACAGTAACACGGTTTTCAGGAAACCGCATGTTTATCTCAAACACACACCAAGCGACTGCAGACTTCTTGCTCAGCAACTCAACCCAAAGCAACGCAATCGGCAAAAAAAGATTTAAATGCGAGGAACTTGAGTACACGCAGTTATCCGATTAGGGCACCGCGGCCGTACCGCTAAGCGCGGTAGCGCAATTCCAATTTCACGCCAGTTTCACAGGCGGTCGCTGGCCGGACACTGCCCTCCCTCCGCCCGTACCGCAGGAGGAAGTTGTAACGAGCGTATTTAAATCAGTGCTGTGACACTGGGATTCCTGCGCAACTTTTTTTCCCACATCGCCGGTTTATCTTCACGAGATAAACAGATGAACGTATAGAAGCGGCACACGCCAGCGCCGGACGGATAACGGGAACTGGGCACAGCCACGAACAGCCTCGGCTCAGGCTGTGTTTGTGTGCCTGCGTGCCACGTGCCTGCCTGCATCCACCGGGACGGCCGCCCCAAATCCCAGAGAGTGGGCTCCTCTCCCGCTCCGGAGACGGCGAGAGCACTGCGGTGTGCCCAGCCCACCGGGCAATAACCACCCCCACGGCCAGCCACGTAAAAAAAGTTGACACACGTGGGCACGGAAAATCCCCACCTATACGAAAGGGGAAGCCGGGACCGCCCCGTCCCTCCCCGCCGCCCCCCTGCCCATGCCCATGGCTATCCCCACGTCGCGCCGTACCTGCTCGGCGCTGCCGGGCTCGTTGAGGCGATGCTCGGCGGAGAGGTGGTGCCGGAGCAGCAGGGTGCGCTTGTAGTTGCGGGTGCCCTTGCAGAGCTCGTCGTGCCCCCCGGGCAGGGGCCCGCCGGCCATGATCAGCTCGGGGGGCGCGGCGGCGGCCGCGGCCGCAGTACACCAGGCGCAGGACATGAGACCGGTCTCCTGGCAGTAGTAGAGCCACGGGAACTCCTTGAGCCAGGAGCCCTGGAAGGAGATGTGCAGCTTCTGCAGCAGGGACTTGGGCCTGGCCAGCGGGAAGTGCCGGATGCTCTCCCCTTCGCCACTGCCCTCCGCCTCGTCCCCGCCGTCGCCCCCCGACCGCCGGCTGCTGCTGCAGCTGCCGCCCTCGGCGCCGCTGCCGTCGCCCAGGCTACCCCCTTCGCCGTCCTCCTCATCGTCGCTGCTGTCACTCAGTGAGCCCCCGTCCTGGACGAGCTCCTTGCCCTCCAGCANNCTCCAGCAGCCCCCCCGGCTCGAGCCCCTCCGCGCCCTCCAGCTCCATCTCCTCGTCCGCCCCCCGCCCATTGAAGTGCTTCCGCGGCCAGGCCGCGGCCTCGCAGCCATTGTTAGCGGCGGGGTGGGCGCCCAGGAGCCCCCCGCCGCCGCGGAAGGCCAGAGTCCGGCGGTTCCTCTCGGCGAACATAGGGCCGGCAGCGGCGGGGGGCGACGCCGCGTCCTGGGGCAGCAGCA